>OZ038382.1:11621927-11626927 GCA_964036045.1 Eutreptiella sp. 'Long Island Sound 2002'
TGGACTTCTAAGGGGCCAAAATGCCCCAAAATGGGCTCAAAATGGGCTCATTTCACCCGTTTGTGCACCCCAAATGGTCTAGGATGAGGTTTGGAAAAATGCGTTTTTGAGCCATTTTTGACCCATTTTTGGTCACAACACAGCCCACTGTCAAGGCATTTTGGGATTTTCGGAGGACCAAACTGGGCCACCACAAGCTCAAAACGGTCCAAAAACACTTTGTTTTAGCGTTGCACATGGTCTAGGACCATTTTTTAGAAAAGTCATCTTTTTGCCCCTACTGGACCCTAATGACCCATTTGGGCACCCACCTGTTTGGGCTTGAGCTTGCAGCTTGCCGCAGCCTAGTGGGCCTAGGTATTGGGGTCTAGGCGTCCGTTTGGGTAATTCTGAGGGGTGGAAACCACAAAAAGTGGGGGGTTGTTGGTGGAGTAGGTGCCCTCGGAATCGCATTTTGAGCCATGTAGCCAAAGATATGGCCCATTCTTGGTTTGTGGCTGTCGGCATTTGGAGCTTCTGGGGCCTTTTTGGGCCGTTTCGGGGACATATCATGGAGTTAGAGGGCCGCAAAGAGCTCGTTGACACGGGGAAGTCAAGCCGCACGTGCAGTGTACCTGCCGTTTCCCTTCGTTTGGCCGTTTTGAATGTGTTCTAGGGCTTTTTTTTATAGTCCAAAATTGGCTATTTTTGGCCCTAAACTACAGTTTTTGAAATTGAGGTCCACGACTTGGGAATCCCGTTCCCGGCCGCCACCGTTGAGTTTCTGGCTCAAACTTTGTGTGATTGTACTTCACACCCATAGGTATCATCCACCAAAATTTCAGCCGAATTTGAAGCACCACGACAGAATTCTGATTTTTACCCATTTCGCGCGTGCTGCTTGCTTGCTTGCTGCTGCTGCTTGCTTGCTGCTGCTGCTGCTGCTGCTGCTGCTAAACCTAGTAGGTCCACCCTAGACACTAAAAAGGGTTATAAAACCAAGACTGGTTCCACCAGCTCGGTGACCCTAGCCCTAACCCTAGCCCCAGCTCTCACCCCAGAGGGAGGCCAAGGGGAGGTAACGGGAGCCTGTGCCCCCCCCCCCACCACCCCAAACCGCCCCACCTGGACCCCCCCCCCCCAACTGACCCTCCCGACCGCCCCCCCCCCCATCGCCCCTCCCTGAACCCCCCCCCTCCAATGCCCCCCCCCCCCCCCCCCCTAGGGGCCTTCGGCCCACTTCTACTGGGGGGCGGAGTCGCGTCTAAAAGCGAGGGGACGGCCCCCCCGTGCCTCTCTCTCTATTTCTGTTCTCTCTGAGCGAGTGGGCTGCGGGGGGCGCGCGCTCTGATCTGACCACGTCCCCACCCCATTCAACGCCCCCCACACCATGTTGCAGCCGGGTGAAGGGCCCACACACTACTGCTATGGTGCCCCTGCACCGCGTGTGCCGGTCTGGAACCCCCCTGCCTTCCACTTTTCCTGGTGCGTAACCCCTTTTCTTTCGGGGTCACAGTCAGTGAAGGGTGCGCCCCCCCCCCCCCATTCCGTGTACCATGCCCATGCCCCAATTGCATGAACCATGATGCCCCAAACGCCAAAAAAACCGCAAAAGTAAAAATAATTTTGACTCAGTGTGCCAAAATGACTCTGCAAAACTGCATTCTGCGGAAAAAAAACGCAACAATACAATAATTTTCCCCTATTTTGGGTGCCGTCGCAAAAATTTTGCATATTATTAATTCAAAACACCGAACGCAAAAATTAGGATTCCGCAAATAGTTAGGATTCGCGCGGTAGTGGGAAAAAACGAAATATGCAACAGGCCAATGGGCTATTTTTTGGTACACAAACTTTTGGGTCCCAGACTCCCCCCCCCCCCCTCCTCTAATGTTAGCCTGCGTGCGGTATTACTTGTACAACACCTGCGGCTCGATATCGATACCTCCTCGTCGGGTGCCATGTCCTTTGGCAGCTGAGCCACCTTACCTCCGGTCGCAGGGCAAAGCAGGGCAGGGGGCAGCGCAGGGGGGGATGGGGCAAGGCAAGAGGGGCAACGTTCCCACACGTGCACAACAGGAGCATGCCTTAGCCGCAGTGCCGCAGCTGCGGATCCTTCGTATCTCTGACAACATGATGAAGACGTTGGATGGCCTCAGGGCATTGCCGAAGCTGGAGAAGTTGAGCCTCGTAGCCAACCGCCTGAGTGATCTGCCAGAACTGGACAACCTGGCGCACATGCAGGAGCTGAAGGAGGTGTACATCACGGGCAATGCGATCATCAGGTGATGGGCCACCTCCAGGATGAGAAGGGGGGGGGGGCAGGGGCCCCCCTCCTCCTAATGCATGATCAGGGTAGCCATCAGCAAACATCCAGAAGTCTCCTGCAATTAACAGCAACAATCTGGAATCCTCCAAGGTTGACAGCCGTACGAGGAGGGGGATTTGGGCCTCCTCCCCCGATTTTTTCTAGATTACTACTTTTAGTACATGTTTGCAGTGGGTGGCTGCATGTTGCATGCACGTGCGTGTATGGCCTAGCGTGTGCTGGTGTGTGCACCCGCGACTCGAATGGGTACGGACGAGACTGTCATGGCTGTTGAGAATGGGTACCGTCACCACTAGCCCAGTGACGAAGAGGCTGATGGGGCGGGTGCTTCAATGGCATACCACGTCTTTGATTGGGGCAGCGCCAAACTCGGGACGCCAACAACTCGGGACGCGCCTGGGCCTCCCATTCGAGGACTCTCCCTTTCGCCAATTTGCCACCGTGTGTTCCTCAGGAAGCAAGGCTACCGCTTCACGCTGTTGTACAAGTGTCCGAGCCTGCAGGTGGTTGATGCCAAGGAGGTGTCCCCAGAGGAGAGGGAGCGTGCCCTCAACTTCTTCAACCCAGAGTATCCGCAGTACAACGGAGGCCTCCCGCCGAATGTGGTCGCCGCGCCCAACAATATGATGAGTGTCAACAATATAGCCTACGGTTCCGGCAGCAACATGGTTCAGCAGATGGTGCAGTCCGGTATGTTTTCTACCACCAACGGCCCTGCCACACAACCAACAGCTCAAGGCATGCCACCAACAGGCGCTGTTCGGCCAGCATAGTTACGCACCATGGGGCAGGCGGAGGGTGTGTGCAGGAAGGCAGTGGCCGCAGAGGGTGTGTGCAGGCAGGCAGTGGCTGCAGAGCAGCTTTGCTCATATTCCGTTTGCTCTCAGGGAAGAGCTCAGTGAAGCTGATGACAATGGACTACGCCTCGGATCCCGGCGGTCTCAGTGCGCAGAAGGTGATGCCGGGCGTGCGGAGCCGGACCATGAACCCCTCGCGGCCGCTCCGCGAGGCCTCCGCCCCCACAAAGCGCAAAACTGGCGGCGCGACACAGTCCAGCACGCGCTCGGCGCCGCAGTACGCCAGCCCCCGCCCGCCCTCGGGGTCCGGCACCAACCGTCTTCCGAGGGTTTAACAGTGCCTCAGGCGGAGTGAGGCCTGTTGTCGCTCGCGTTTTGCTCAGGGCCGCACCATTCCATCAGCAGCGGTTGACGGTCAAGGAGCGGTGGTGAGCCGTCAACCGACGGTCTTGAGTAGTTCACCGACGGCCGTTGGCGGGTGATCTGGCGGTTGGCGGTTAACGGATGGGGGGGAGCGGTTAGCTGACGGCGGTCAGCACGATCCACGACAGTTGGTGGCGTCCCATGGTCTGATGGCTCGTGGCTGTCGACCACTGGTGGTCTGAAGTGTGGCGAGTCTGAATCTTCGTCTTCGCCTCGTTTGTGCCGGTGTTCGCCTTCTCGCGCACCAGTGCTCTGATACAGTGGGCAGACTGTAGTGGACGAGTGCCTTGGTCGTCTGTTGTTTGCGCCCGACCTCTCGCAGAACAGCAGTACTGAGACCCAGAACGGCACCCGAAATCCCGTGGCCGAGTGAAAGAGGAAGGCAAAATGGGAGAATTTTCGGGGAATCGGGGTAAACGTCGGGCAAATGGAGTGGAACACAGGGGTGGCGCTCTTTTTCCAACCAAACCTCTGCACAATCGACTCTGCAAGGGTCTGCTTTTACGATTTTGCATTAAAACTGGCCTAAGCTTTTGGGTTCGTTGCAGTTAGTGCAATTCTGCACTTTGGACAATTATCAATGCAATGCAATTGCATATAGTGGCGGTCCTTCGAGGAGCCTCGCAGTGTGAGCAGTGATTGTGTTGCCTTCGGATGGGACCGCCATGCCTCAAAAAACAGGGGTTGCGCGACCCTGGGGATCATCCGTTTTCTGTGGGGTGCATCCCACGGCACTGAAAACCAACAAAGCCCTGGAATATGTTGTGGAGAGGGTGATGGGGGGTCCCCTCATGCTGCCACTCCGGATCACTGACCCTCTTTTACTGGACATGCTGCAACGGAGCGGCCACTGAAAAGCCTGCGGACCTTTATTGTTTCGCATTTTTGGGAGGCCGACGGACGATTACAGGCACCGTATTGCATGTCACATCCTTTTCAGTGCACTGCCCCACTCTACACCCGCTGTTTACCACCCGTCCCCTCCTCAACATTGTCGCCCTCTCTTCCTGTAAAATCAACCCCCGGCCGCGGCTGCTTGTGGCTCGGTAGAACTTGGTTGATGGAGGCCTGGCGCCACCAACACAACACCGGGCCTCTTGTGACGTACGAGCTCCTGAGCAAGCCATCATATGTTTCTGATATCTGTAGAACCGTCCCCGGTTGCTTCCCCAGGGGAAACACGGAGAATGCACCGTCACGACGTCTGACTCTTGCAAACAGGTCCGGTCTAGTTTGTTTGTTTATGAAACCGCCAAATCCCACGGTTCCAAAAGTTGCCGAAACACCGCCTCGTGTTGTTCCGACACGGGCGTTGGTCTCACACAGGGCCCATTGCTAAACAGCGTGGGCACAGTGCCCAGTACGAGGGAAGCACGGCCAGAAGTGTAAGCACACGCGCCGGACGGGGAGGTTTCTATGGAGGCGTTTTGTGGGGGCGTTTTGCCTCGTTTTCGACCATAACTGATGGGGGC
>OZ038382.1:11631927-11644427 GCA_964036045.1 Eutreptiella sp. 'Long Island Sound 2002'
GATTCATGTCACTGTGCCATTCATTGGAAGAAAGAATGGCACTTTGACAGCCCGCCAACAATGTTGCATTGATGTGCACGGGTGGTATAGGGCACGCATTGAGCAGCTGTTTGCTCGGTTGTGGCACGCAAGATGAGGCAGAGGATGAGGCAGAAGTGTGTGTGTTGTGTTGCTAGAACGCTCCACCGTCGCAGTTTGTGATGAGTGTAAGGAGCACTATTGTACTGAATGTATTGACACCCACACTTGTGGGACCAATGTTATGATGCAGCTCTACTGTTCGCGATACCCCAATAACGCCTATCGCTTCTACTGGAGATCGATGCAGTTGTGCTATCCTAACCCCCCATTCTCCCAACTTGCTAAGGTGTTGACCCAGATCGCCCTTAAAGGAGCGAGAGTGGTACTGTGTACCCCAGTTTGCAACTTTCTTGAGCTGGGGCAGTCTGGGTCACCTAATTCTAAGGGCGTTTCCAAGGGGTGTGCTTGGGGGCTCTTCGGGGGGAACACAATCTAAAAGTAGCGCGCCGGGCAAACATTCCCCCAGAGGGCCTGTTTCCTGTCCCCTGATGATTTTACAGGAAGTGGGATCATCTGATGTTTCCCAGGGATAGTGAAGGAACCACTGCATGGTGTGCTTGGTGAGGGGCGCGATACTAGTGTCCGGCAGGGCTGCTGAGTTTCGCTACGAATCAGCCTTGGGCCATTTGCAACTCAGTAATACCTCCTGTTGCACCCAGAAATCAGTAAGAAACAGCCGAGTCCAGTGCACAACTCGCGGGGCGGCTCTTTGTGATTGTGTCTGAGCCGGTGGACGCTGGTGGCAATAGTGCGCTAGATGTGCCGCTGCGGAATCCCAACTTGCAAAGTTATCATTATAAATCACAAAACTGACAAACCGGCCAAATTTGTGAGATTCCTCTGTCAACGTGTGCACTGTGCATGGAACACAAAAAGGAACAAACACTCAGCATAAGGTAACCACGGCACAGTTGCGTTTGTCCTGTTCATGTTCGAGGTAAGAATTGGATCCAAAAAGGCAAACCAGAATGGGGGACAAATGTGCGTGGTGCACTGGGGCAGCCCTCACACCAGAATGACTGAACGAGTGCGCAAAGACATGAGGATTGAGGATGTTGCCTCCAAAAAACCAATCACTCCAAGGGTTGGATAAACCTCGAAGCCATGTGCGGCTGGGCAAGGATATGCCCCATCGTACCTACCTGCATCTTGGAACCAACAGGGGACTACAGTGCCCAGCCCAAGACCTACAGAGCAAGGCATACCTCCCTGCAACCTACCCCCTCTGTCTAAGAACCACCTTGTCTAAGCCCCGATGGAGCATGATTTTTTGGGACCCAAATTAATACAGTACCAGGTGCAACAAAACCATGTGGTAGAGAGTTTGTGCAGAATGTTTGCAAGTGGTAAGCTCTTAATAATTAGTTTGTGCATCTATGATTGGTTTCAACATGTAGTTTTCTCCCTGCGGGTCTTATTACCCCTTGTCTCATACAGAGGGCCATGCAAACATCTTTGGGCTTGGCAGAGAAATGCTTTGCACTCCATGGGACAGTGTTTTTATGCCACAATCAAGGGTGCGCCTGGGAAGGTGATATGTTTCTTATCATTGATTACTTGCAGGGTGACAGGTCAGTGATTTATCCCTTTGTTCCTCACCTAAAACCCTCAAAATCTCAGAAAATGTTCTTCGTCACATACTTCAATGATTAGGAGTGGCTGCACACGTGATTAGGGATTGCTGGTATGCATGATTGGGGAGGGTGCTTGTGGGGCAGTATCAGACACGGTGCGTGCGCGGTGCACACGCGGTGTGCGCGTGGTGCGGGTACTGGGGTTGTTCTGTAGACCCTTTCAGCCAGTTTAGAGGCAACTACGCCCATTTTGGGGGGCCAAGACATTCCCAATCTGCATGTGTGCCTTGTTTTTTGCTTTTGCAATGTCTTTTGTCATGTTCCCTTGTTTGTAGGCCTGTTGGTTTCAAAATTTTATTTCAGAATTCTGTCCCCTTGTTTGAACAGAGCTATGTCTCCCTCATGGCTTCATGCAGGGGTGTCAGTCCTGTGTGCTTTTTCGACTTTGTTTGCATGTGAGCTTGCATACCATACTTTTGTTCTAGCGTACGGTGACTATCGGTGAGCATCAGTGCTCATCTGCCAGCAACTGGGACCCCCCAGCAGCCAGCCGGCCGCTAACCATCCCTTGAAAGCAGTGGCACGCGGTATTTGCATTTGCCTTTTCCTTGAAGCGAGCTGCACAGCGACCAACTGTGACCATCTGCGACCATCTGCCGTTGACACTGTCTCCACTTCAATAGAACACCGAACAACAGCAACACTCCAAGCTAAACGTGTGTGCTTGCGCTGTCGCTTCGCCACTATAAAAAACCGTCCTTCCCGCTAGAGGAACGTGGCAAACGCGCCATTTCATGGGTTTTCGGTGGGTGTAGCTCGTAGATGCTAACGGCACTCCGTGGTGCAGACTGGGGGTTGATCGGGTCCATGAAGCTGGAGATGTTGCCGGAATCCGCGACGAGGTGAAGAGAAGGTTGGCAAACCGCCTCAAAGACTTCGATGCTGGCGAACTTACAACAGTGGACGATCAGGGGTCCGCTTTGCCTGCATCAGCCGCTTTGCCTTCAGATGGATCGTCCGACACGCAGCCTCTCCGTGCCAGCAACAAGTGGTAGCGCAAGTTGTGAGATTCGTTGAACGAAAAAGTTGCTACCAGTGTGTGCTACCAGGACCTTGTGTGCGGCTCATAGACTATCAACGTGTGGTACAAAGGCTGTTTTCCGGGAGCGCATTCTTCGAAAGCAAGACCACATTGAGGGTCCACCAAAACAGCACGGGACTAAATCGCATGTGCCTCCGCCTCCGTCCTCCATTGGTGACTACCCCCAATTGGATGCACGGAATTGCCACTTCAGCTTTGAATATTGGCCGGATGAGAAGAATGATTCCATCGAGCACAACGTCCATCTTGCAGAATGTGCGTGGCTATCCACTTCGGCAGTCCAATGCCTCCTTGAGGTTCTCTTGCCCCCAGGTACCACCTCGGTGAAACCTGTTATCATCGACATGCAGTTGGCCCAACTCATGCGACATTTTCCTACGCTAAGCCTCATTTGTACACAAGACTGCCCGCTGCCGTTATTGCTAACATCCCGACATTCCACGATAGGGGTTCACTATGTTTTGGTCACGGATGTCCAAGTGGATTGCAAGAGCCTAGTCATTCACGACTCCAAAGACGCCTCGTCAGAATGTGGGGCTCTGTTTCGAGCCATGTTGAAGAAAATTGGCTGGTCCTTCCTGTGGCACCATTACGAAACCCAACCTGATTCCGATACTTGTGGGTTCCGCGTGGTGATGCTCGCCATGCAATGGTGCACTGGCAAAACATTGACGGGACAGCTCCCACGATGGTTCTTGGCATATTGTGCAAGCATCCTTCAGATGTTTGCAGTGGATTCCACAACGTTGCGATCCACGGTGTATACTTTCCAAGATGCCACATACGAGGATGCTTTGACCATGTATGATGAACCCGTCATCTGGGCAATGACGGAGTGTGGGGCCCTATCCGACATCACCGATGCCGAATTGGATGCCGCAACAAGCGAACACCATTGGACCTGCTCTCCACAAGCCACCAACCGTAGAGCATCACACCCAACGGTAGGCAACAATGAGGCTCATCCAAATCTATCACAACCACATCAAGCCCAACGCTCCAAAAAATCAGAATCAAAAGGAGGTGCTAGCTGAACGCCTACCCCAAACACAACGCAAAAAACTACACGCCCAAGTCCACCAACAGCAAAACCTTCAAGAAGAGTTCCTAAGTCCAAAAGAAGTACTATGCCAGCACGACATCAACTCCCAAGCCAAGCACCATATCGTTCGCAACCACATCCACCCCAAGGAGGGCGCGGAAAGTCAACCAACATAGAGAACAACCACTCATCAAGAAAAAGGACATCCCAACAAGGCAACGGGCCAAATTCCAAGAGACAACGTGTGACGGGCAACGAGCAACGGGGTAGTCGGAAACGCCCTCACTACTACCAACCACCAACAAACGTGCCCTGAAGAGGGGGAGGGAAGGTAACCCCAACCCATGACCCACACCGGGGCCCGTCAACGGCCACATGGATTGCTACGCACATGCTCAGCGAACACTTGCTGGAACATCAGTTTTGCATGCACGACTAGGGAGATTGCTGGTATGCATGATCATTGAGTGTGCTTATCTGCGCTGCACCTGTTTGCCCGACCACCCATGCCTGTGCCTGCAGAGTTTTGTGAAAGGGCGAGCTATCCAGCATGTAGTGCCCACCCGGCCCCTGATCGACCTGCGATGTCGACCCCGGCGGTGCTGATGGTGGCGGAGAAGCCCAGCCTCGCGCGCTCCATCGCACAGATCCTCTCCAGCGGGGCCTCCACGACCCGCCAGGGCACGTCCCCGGTGTGCCCGGTCCATGAGTGGCATGGGCACTTCCAGGGCCGCCCGGCCCTTCTGAAGATGACGGCAACGGTGGGGCACGTGTACAGTCTGGATTTCACTGATGAATTTCAGGTTCAGTACCCCTGATATTTTACCCAAAGAGCCGCGCATTCAGCTGCACGGGTTTTGGGTTGACGTTAAAGCCGGGGTTAATCCCCCACCCCAGGGATGCATCTGAAAGGGGGGTAGGTACCCTCCCCCTCTACCCCCTCCAGGACGCCCAGCCTATGTTAAGCCACTGTCTCCCTGACGCCAAGTGCTAGCTTCGACGGCATTTGTATCCAACAGTAAGCGCCCCCAACCGCTTTGGCAACCTCCTCCAACCGCCTATCTAACCGCCTCGGGGGCCACCTCTGAGGTCCCTTCCCTTCTAATGCATCCCCCCCCCCTCCCGACCCCCACCCCTGTGTGCCGTCTTGCTAGGTTCAATTTATTTACCACCTTGTTCCATGTAACAGCCAAGTGCCAGACAGAGGGAGGGTTGTGTGACTCACAACAAAAAGAATTATGCCAAATGGGGCGAAGAAGGTCAATCACAATGGAAGCAAACAGCCCAAAGACGATAATGTTTCCCTCCCCTTCAACAGTGTCCCCCTGGGGATGCCATTCTTCCCACCGCGACTATTTCTGCACGCCCCCAACGGTCCACCAAACGCTTTGTAACCGCCTAACTTGTCCCCTATCCGCTTTTCCAACCACCAGTCAGGCTTTTTGCAGCACCCACTTTTGGAACACCCCTTCAGACTCCTGCCCCTTCAAGTGTATCCCTTGGGGGAGGGGGGAGGCACCCCAGATTTGTGCACCTGAAATCGGCCTACAATTTCCGGATCGTCAAGTGAAATTCTGTTTCGTCGTCGTCCGTGGGGTTGGCCTGGGCCACGAACGCCCCCGGGGGTCACTATGCATCGGCGTACAGGGGGGCAGGGAAGTGCGGTGTGCCTCACGCGTCGTGCTCCCTCAGGACTGGCGGACCGTCCCGGAGGTCAGCCTCTTCACGGCCGACACAAAGAAGGTGGAGTCCAACCGCCGGGCGCGCATCGTGCAGCACCTGCGCGACGAGGCAAAGGGCTGCCGGTACTTGGTTCTGTGGCTCGACTGCGACCGCGAGGGGGAGAACATTTGCTTCGAGGTGTGTGCGCGCATGTGTGTGGGCGCGCGATCACAACTGATGACGTTGTAGGCTGGTGCCTCCCTGCCAGCCTCCATGGACAACAATAAAAGCCGCGCATTCCGCAACACATTGCTGTGCGTGTGGGGCCACGTGACGTTACGTCGCACAAAGCATACAATTGAAGGAGGGCGAGCCACGTTGGGGCCTTGAGGTCACGTACAATTTGTGTCTAGTGCCATGTCTTTTGTGTGACCTCTTTGTTGGTCA
Organism: Eutreptiella sp. 'Long Island Sound 2002'; assembly: GCA_964036045.1. NCBI lineage: Eukaryota > Euglenozoa > Euglenophyceae > Eutreptiales > Eutreptiaceae > Eutreptiella > Eutreptiella sp. 'Long Island Sound 2002'. The sequence continues at coordinate 11,637,836 of OZ038382.1, forward strand.
AGGTCAGTTGTGGAGCGGGATTGTGGGGAGAGGGCGGGTGGAGGGCGGGGCGCAAGTTGGAACGGGGAGCACTTCTGTGGGTGAGAGTGGAATGTCTATTGCCTGCTCACAATTGCAGAATTCTGCGCTTGTGGCATCCACTCTCCTGCCGGCGCTGACAGGCTTCACACTCGGTCACTCCCTTGGAGGGCGCTCTTCACTACTGGTGTGAGAATTTATGATGGGGCGTTAGTCCACCGGGCGCGCTGAGCAAACTTCCCTCCTCTTGCCCCCAGTCTTCTACCCCCATTTTCCTGCCCTGCCTGTCTGTAGGTATATTGGTGAATCTGCTTTTTGTTGTCTATTCCAAACTACCCCCTGCCCCCCTTGAAATCCCCCCCCCCCCCGGCCAACATCTTTTGTGAGCTAATCTGTATTCGCACCCCAGATTTTAGCACTTCATGCCAGTGGCCTCCAATCCCCCGCAGGAATGGACCTCAGCCCAGCCAATATCATGGATTGGGGGTAGCAATACGAAGTGGCTGGGCAGACTGCATGAATGGTGCAGGAGTCCCAAAGCCGGCGGATGCCAAAGCCAGGCACGTCGCATATCACCTCACCGCACCTCAGCTCTCCACAGCTCCCCGCCCCAATCATCACCCAGCAACAGCCCCTGCTACAAAAGAGACATGGACAAACCGATGATGGGGTGGCGTCCTCCATCTGCAACCTGTTGTCAGGCGGTCACAAGGGCTGAGGACGCTTCTCTTGGGCCTTGCAATGGGCCTTGAGCTCAGTCATTGTGGACTGCTTTAGAAAAAACAACAAAGCAACTGGTCGGGGAAGAGTGTGTGAATCATAAAGGGACAAACACAGTCTCACTCACAAAGCAACACAGAACACATCTCAGGCATATTGCTCCAGTGCACAGTACACTGGACCCTGCATCGAACTGTAACAAATCTTTGTCGAAGTATCTGGGCCAGCCGAGACCTGCACCAGGGCAACAGGCCCAAGCACTTCTGCAGAGTGCAAATTTTGCGAAGCAAACACAAAAATTTGCCAAAAAAACACCAATGGACATCGGGACGGGGCTGTCGCTTGCAGCCACAGATTCCTCTGTCACCATCCCCCCCCGCAATCGGGGGGGGAGGGGGGGGGGCAACCGTCATTTGGCCCAAAAAGCGTAGGAAATATTAGGCGCCGAAGAGAATTTTTCTTTAGGTTATACTGGAACTGCTGCTGTTTTGGTGCTACCATTGTGTGGTGCAATCTCCCCCCCCCCCCCAGGGGAGGAAACGTCACTTCATGACCCCCCCCCCCTACGCCGCATCAACTGACACCAACAATGGCGGAACACGCTCACCCACACAACATTAATAGAGGGCAGCCCAGGACAGCAAAGGACAGCCCAGAAAAGACGCCCGGGGCACCGCGGGCCCTGGGTGATGAGCCAACAGACGCTTTACATGGAAGGGGGCGGGAGGCCGCGGACTCCTCCCTCTCCCCAATTGCGGGGACGCGTACGAAGTGGACTTAGCCCCGGTCCCGAACCCTTAGACTGACGGCAGGTGCTACGTGCATGGTCTACCACCGCCGTGCCAGCTAAGGCCATCATTCCATCAAACAGCGGGCTACTACGCCCAGGACAGACTGGGATATGTGGGCCAGCAGAAGCAAGTGGCCAAACCCACCCACACCAAGCACACCGACACCAACAAGGAGCCCCCTTGAGCCAGGATCTCCCTCCTCAAGGGGAAGGAGGGGACAGGGTGCGACGAAACCACTCCCACTCCCCCTCCCCCGCCCCCTCCTCTACCCCCTCCCTACAGCAACACGCTCCCCCGCCACTCAATGCTCCCAGGACAGAAAGAATGGAGAGGGTGGAGAAGAAACTGGGCAGGGGGAAAGGGACAAACAAAGGGAGGTAACAGGACAGGGCAGACCGTGCTCACCGAAAACGGTGCAGAGCGCAGAAGGAGGAGAAGGAAAGGAAAAACAGGACAGAATCATTGTGGTTGTTAGACGCCCTTGTCAGGAAATTTATCCTGCAGATGCACACCCCAGCGCGCACAAGCCAGTGCTGGAGTTGGCAAACCCAGCATGGACTCGGAGTGTGCATCTGGATGCACCTGGTCAACGGCATGGGCAACAGCCCGTCTCCGGAGCAGCCGACCCCGGAGTAGTCAAACAGACAAGTCATGCAGGGGCTCCGTTGACACAACCAAAACACGTTCGGACCCACAGAGGGTCAGAATGAGCAGTGGAGAGAGGCCAATAGGCGCCGCCAAAGGCAAACAATCAGATACCGAGGCCTTATGCCAACCCCCTGGGGGGAACCATCATGACATTGGGAAGGGGATCTCAAGGGGGGGGGGCGGGGTAGTCATGATGTTTGCCAAAGGGGATGTGTGAGGGCCCAAGTTGTCGAACCCTCGTGGGGACGTCCCACCCCAACAGGGCTGGTGGAGTGGATGCCTTCTGGCGTGTTCAGGCTCAATGCCTGGGGCTCAAGCCGAGGGACTGATGGCCCGGACACTGGTGACACACATATACCAATGAAACATTGCAGCAAATCGTTGCTCTGTACCAAAAAACATAGGTAATTGTAATGCCTTGCTTCACCAAAACAATCAACTGGTGATAACTTCCCACAGCACAATTCACCCCCGCACAAAATCCCCCCCCCCCCTCCCCTTAGGACAACCCCCCCCCCCCCCCCACCCCGGCCCCAAAGACAACTAGCTTAGCTCACCTTAATGAGGTTTTCACCCCTCAGAAAACCACCGAAATTTTCCCCGTTCCCCTCATGTCACGGGTGTTGGGGTCCAGAACTACACTGAAGCCCCCCCCTCCCTGTGTGCAATCCATGTTTACCCCACCGCTCTGCTCCACCGTAGGTCATAGGCGCGTGCGACTACACGTTCCGAGACCCTGCCTACATTTACCGCGCCCGCTTCTCCGCGATCACAGGTGCGTGCTGCGACCGTTGTGACCTACAGTGGGACTTTTGTTCGGGGGTTCTAGATAAAGGGCCAGTAGGTCACTGTGCAGTACAACCAGTGCCCAGTGCAAAGGCCGTATGACCTGCTTGCTCTTGGGGGGCAGGTGTGGGACCGGGAAGTGGGTCTGGGGGGTGGGGGAGGGGGGGAGGGTGTGGATAGGCGGCCGTTTTGGTGGGTACGAGCGGGGGATTTCCAGGTACGAGTCATTTCTGGAGCATGCCCGGCTATGGGCTGCGAGGGGGAGATCGCCCACAGAAGTTTGATGCAGGAGTCACTGGACAGTTTTTGCTTTCCTCTTTTCTTCGGACACGTCTGAGGGCCCGTGATGCCTGACTCAGCACGCAAGACGCCCGAAGGGGCTCAGGACACCTGCCCCAGGGTCTGAGAGCAGGGCCCGAGAACCTGTGGTGCTGGAATGGGACGAAGGGGACGGGGCGCGTCTATCTGCAGCCCCCCTCCCCCCCCCCTCCTCTCCCGCCGCCACAAATGACCTCGGCCAACACCAGCAGCCCATACAAAAGCCGATCGCACAGCTCTGGACCATTCAAAAGCCTGGAAATGACCCTGTCACGATCCCACAGCGGTGGTGAAGAGCACACCTGTTGCCTGTTGCGTGACTGACCTGTTGGACGGGGTCGTGTGTTGTTGGGGAGGCTGCAGGGTTAAGGGGATGCGGATTGGGTGCGAGAGCGGGATGCTTGTGCCACTGCTCACGATTCAGCCTCTGCTGCTGTCATGGCGTCCACTCCCCGGCCAGCGGTGGCAAGCCTCACAACCGATGGGGGCGCACCGTGCGCTGTGCCCGCCCTGTGCCCGCCCTGTGCGAAAAGTCGGCTGTTTTCCACCACCGGCAGCCACGGGTCCCAGGGTCCTGAATTCTGCACCCCCGATGCTGTTTTAAATTGATCGTACATGCTTCTGTAGGCGGGTGGTTTTCAGGGGTGTTCCCGGGATAAACAACGTAATAATTGGCGCTCTGCCCGCCCCCAATGATTCCCAGACCGTAAAGTTCGGCCGCTTCCCCACCCCTCAGACACCAGTAGCCGCTGCGAAGAAGCAGTGGCACATGTCGTGCATCAGCAGAGCGTGCTGGGGTGTGTGGTGCTTCCTACGACCAATCGGAGCCCAGGAACGGCGTTATGGCTTCGCAACCCCCTTTCTTTAGACGCGGAAATTAAAGCGGCATTTCAAAGTGTGGGCAGACCGAATGAGAACGAGGCGCTGGCGGTGGATGCGCGGAAGGAGCTGGATCTCAAAGTCGGGGTTGCGTTCACCAGGTCCCCGGCGCGCCCCTGTGTTTTGAGTGACCTTGCGGTTGTGGAGCGGCTCCGCCACTCCCCATCTCCAAAGATCAAAACACGCATCCGCGCATCTTCCTTTTGCGTTCTGGAATTTCTCGAATAGAGATCGTTGCGTCTGATCAAAGTTTTTCGATATCTAGAAAGCTCAGGAAATGACGTCTCCGCAAAGGTATGCCATACCCTTACCTCCGGGACAGCACTCCGGGAATTTCTCCGACAACATCCAGACCTCCGTTAGCCCCCCCCCCCCCTCCAAAAGAAAAAGACGCGCATCTGCATTCTGTCCAAGAGACGCCGTTGTGCAAGGAACAGTCGGCGTCCGGACCGGATGAGGTACCAATTACGGCATCGAGAAGCCTTCTGCGACCGCTTGTGCGAAGGTGGCCCTGCCCCAGGGCATGCCATACCTCCCCGTGTACCGGACTCGGCCCCCAACAGGCCCTGCTGCGGCGCGGCGAAACCTCTTCTCGTCTGATGCATTGCCATACTGGGGGGCGTACCGTGCGCTGTGCGCGCGCTGTGCGAAAAGTTGGCTGTTCTCCACCACCGGGAGTTCGGTAAGTTCAGAAGGTTGAAAGGACGTCATTGAATGGCTGCTGCAGTGGACGGGGCTATAGGGGGCAGAATTTAGGTCCCTGGGACCCATGGCAAGCATCAGATGTTTGAATTTTTGAGTTTTGAATTGATTGTGCATGATTCCGCAGGTGGTTTTCAGGGTTGTTACCTGGATAATCACCGTAATAATTGGCGCTGTGCCCGCGCTGTGCGCGCGCTGTGCGAAAACGCCCCCCTGGACTGCATGACGGTCTCCGGGTGTCATTCTCTCACAGGGGCCTGAGACGCCCTTGGGGGCTGTAGGGGGCCACGAGGGAGACAGTCGGTTGGGGACAAAGCACGGCGTACGCCATTTGGGCGCCTTGCGCGTCTCAAGATATTTCGTGGCGCCGTATGTGTGCTCGTGAACTGACAATGCTCGGGAGCATGACTACGATGTGCTCCCGGAGACATTCCTGAGGGCGACGACCATCGTCGTTGTTATGACCACAGCACAGGGGGCGTCCGGACTGTAATGACTTGGCGGCGAGGACAGACATCAAATCCCGAACCCCAAACCTACGCCCATGGGGTGCAGCAATTTTTCCGCTTACACAAGTGGGTCCGACACCAACATCACGGCTCGTTGGTCGCTTTGGGAGGCTCATGTATGCGTCGTGGAGGGTTTTTTTTGAAGCGTGCATCGGGAAATGCATTTGGTCCACCGCGCCGCCGGTTCTCCATCCGACGTCTTGATCCTTCGCAGGTACCAGACAAAGTGGCTCCGGAAGACTGCAAGCCATTTGGATGTGAAGGTCGTCAGTTACGGCCCCTGTCAAATGCCAACGCTTTGGTTTTGTGTGGAGCGCCATGAAGAGATCCAGGTCGGCGGCGTTTGTGTGTTTCTGCCCCCGTTCCTCCCGCTCTGGCGTGCCACCCCCCATCTCGGCGCACAAAGGGGGTGGGGGCAGGCATTGCACTTGAACGGGGGAGGGCCAGCCTCCTCGCCCCGTATTTTGGGGGGGATGGCCAGTCCTCTTGACCGCTCCTGCCCACCCCAACGGCTTGCAAAGCGGTGTACGCGCCAGAAACTGCCCCCCAACTCCTCGTCCAAGTGCCGCGAACCCAGTTTTGCAACCACCCGTGAACCCTCCCCCTTTGCACCCCGTGCCCGTTATCCCAACCGCATCTCTGGGGTGGAGGGCGGGGACGTTCCCGCTGCGGCGGTCTGGAATCACCGCTCCTGCTTGTGCGACGCTGCACCCCCTGAGTCGTACCATCTGCCCCTCCCTGCCCCTGCACCCCTGCTCCCACACAGTGCTCCGAAAGGATCGCTGTGGTTGTTGCTTGACAGACGGAGGTCGATGTCCTACTGATGGCGGCTGGGAACCGACGGCGGTTGAGGTTGAACCGACGGCGGTTGGCAGAAACTCCGATCGTCAGCGCCAGCAGTTCGTCTGATTTGCCCCTCCCGCAGGGGCAAGCGCCACAGGAATCCAAAACCCCCAACTCGGCCAACGCCCGCCACGTTCCTGCCAAACGCAACCGTTCGCCCTCTAACCGCCGCGCTGTGCATCGTGCTCCGTCGTAGGACTTTGTCGCGGAGCCCTATTGGGCCCTGGACGCGACCGTCACCGTCTCGAAGGCTGACATCCGACTCAGTTGGGCTCGCAGGCGCTGCTTCGACCGCACTGTTGCCGAGCTGCTGCTGGCGCAATGCCGAGGCCGACGTACGGCCGACGTCCTTGAGGTACTGAGCGTGATCCACCGCCG
>OZ038382.1:14696927-14911927 GCA_964036045.1 Eutreptiella sp. 'Long Island Sound 2002'
TTTGTACAGGGAAAGAGGGGCTCATTCATGTCTGTGATGGTGCATTCTGTTCATAACAACATTGTACTACACATTGGAACCCCATGCTGCTTGTTCTGATGTGATTTTCAGCCATCGCTGACAATGTTATTCCCGGTCTGGCTGTCACATGTGTCACGCGCATGCACGGCCTTGTCTAAGCACAGGGTAGGCGTTGAACCGCCGTTTTGGCCTGACTTCTGGGACCGCGGCCGTGCTTGCGCAAGGGGGGTAGGTGGAGGTTGGACTGTGATCATGGGGAATCACCCAATAATGAGTACATTCGTTTCTCTCCGCTTTGGAGTACTTGAATCCGTATGGGTACAAGAGGAAGCCTCCGCAAAGAAAGATGGAAATGATGATGGTGTTTGTTGCCAATTGTGTGCACACTTTCCGGAGCACATATCTGTGTGGCACTTGTCACTTGAACACGTGCACATCCTGTATGAAACTGCATAGTTGGTTGATTGTTCATAGGTTCATTGAAGTACGAGGTTGGATCCCACAAAATATTTCACCTGTTCCTCTTGCAGCTTTGCCTTGTTGTACAGAGGTAGTTGGTGGTTTTGGGTGGGGGTCGGTTCTGGTGGGATTTTGCCGCATATGCATGCATACAGTGCCCACGCAGTGCACAAACATTCCCGTTGTGTCATAACGGATCCTTCCCTAACGCACTTTGGGCCCTGCTGGCCCTTTCCCCTTGCCTGTGCCCTAGCCATTGCCCTCACCCTTGCCCCATGTGCGTGTGTGGAGTGTAGGGGTATTCAGGACCAGATTGAAACACAGTTGTGGCCATTTCTGAATGCCGCACATGGTGGGCATGCAACAACCACAAAATGTTTGAAAGAGCACACAAAAAACACATTGGCACATGACAGTGCCAACAAATCCACAACTGTGCACATCATTTGCTGTTTCCTTGACTATCACTTGGTCCCCGCACTCATGGGGGGGGGGGGGGCTTACTGGGGACACAAAGACACAGGTTTCCGGCGGCAGATAAAATTGAGCCTGATGAGATCACAGCACAGGAGGACAGGACTGCAGCACAAAGCAGTGCTGCAAGGTACAAAATTCCGTGGCTCCAGGGCCTTTGGCATCCAGCCACATCTGCTTGCATAATCGCAGCCACACACTAGATATCAAATGACGTTTGCCCAATTGCGGCTCGCACCGGCCATGCCCATGCCAAGTAGGACCAGTGACAGGCAGTTGCCTTGATTTGCCGGAGCGTACCGGCACCATGCTCCATGTGCACACTGTCACGTCCGAGCATATGGCGCCTTGCATGAGTGGCGAGCAGCCATGGGCTATCAGGGTGGAATCTGCAGCAGCTGCTGCAGTGAGGGCGTCATCTTTATGGAGCAGTGCCACAGCTTTTCAGGGGTCACCAGATGCTACTGAGGGTGCACAGTGCGGGCCTGGAAAATCGAGGAACGGTCTCGAGGGCAGCAAAGCGGGCCTGTTACCTCTCCAGACCACCGCCTCGCCTGTCTCCCTCACATGCACACCTCCTCCCTTCGATCACTCTGTGGCACTCTTCATCCCATGCACAGCCCTACAACATCTGTTGGGGGAGGTGGAGGGGGATGGATAGAGGAGACAAAAGGCTGAAGCGAGGTTTCAAAGGTTTCCAAAGCGGTCACCGGTGGTGAAGGTCAGGGCAAGGTCAGGCGGTTACAATGCGGTTGGCGGGCCCTGACCATCCGGTTCTTCGAAAGAGTTCAACCAAACGCGCGACCGATTGGGAGCAGAAGGCACAGAAATGGTGCCCAATCTAAGCCCATTCCATCCCCCCCCCCCCCCCCCCCCGCCCCCCTCGCCCCAGGCCATGGCTGCACTGTGGCGCGCCAAAAGGCTCGATGGCCCCCAACACCGGACAGGCCACGTGGTGCTCGAAAAGGTCAACGAGGAGCAGTTGGTGGGAGGCGGATGTGGGGGGGGCCACCAGTCGTGGTCATTGCTGCTGGCCCGCAGGATTGTGGTCTCACAGAACGTGATGATGGTGTTGCTGTTGTCTCGCAACAGGGCAGACCGCAGCACTGGAAGAGCATACTCCATTGTTCCTTGCTACTTTGGATCGGGGATACCATTGGTGGCACTGTTGCAAGGACAGCGCCGGTTGTCCCCGAGGGCACGTTCCGACTGGAGAGGCGGCGGGAGTTGCGCCACGGCCATACTACTGCATTCGGATCCCTGGATGGAGCATGTCCCGTTTGGAAAACGACGCAAATGACTGGGGAAGTTTTCAGAAAGGCTTGCGGGGTCCCGTGTAGCACGGCTGTCCAGTGGCCGGTGTCCAGTGCTAGGACGTGCCTGTTGATTGATTGATGGAACACTTCCTGCGCGCCGCAGGGAAAAGGTAATTAGCTTTAGTGTACACTGTCCAAGAAAATGACCCCATGGACCATACAGCTTGTACTTGACGTTGCACTTGTTGATGAACTGCTGGATGTGAATCACAACATGGACCATCCAATGGAGTCGTAGGATGCGCTTCTCCCAGTTCATCCCCAACTTGGTGCACAGCTCGCAGCACACAACCCAAGTGTACAATTGGGCAAACGGATGCTCTCCACGGCCTCGAATGAAAGAGTGCCCATCACAGATCAATATCATACGGAATCAAATGCACCATTTGTGAAAGATAGAGGCCCAAAAAGGGGAATGTAGCAAACAAATAGGAGAAAAAAGTGGTGTGTGTGGCACTATTCCGCCTGTATTCTGGTATAATTACCCAAACTGCGCGCCGCAAGCGCCGCAGGGAAAGCGTTCCTTGAGGGCATTTGTGGAGGCGATAGGGGAGGAGGTTTTTGACCTAGAATTGAGCCATGCGGGGTGGTTCAGTGTATTTCGGGACTCCAACTCTGTGTGAGGGGGGGGGGGGGGGGTTCTGAAAAGGGGATGGCTATCAACTACTATTAAGTTCTTGGGGCATGTTTGAAACCTTCATGAAGTGTGCGGCAAAACCAACTGTTGACCACAGGACATCCGAGCAAACGCATCGATGAACCCACCAAAGCACCTGAGCCGCAATGTTGTTGAGGCGAGAACATTGATGCTCCCCATGGGCGTAGGTTTGGGGGGTCTGGAGGGGGGGGGTAGACCTACACTGCACTGTCCCCCGTGGGTCCAACAGGGTCAGAAAGCGGGCGCCGGCAAATGCAGTACAGCAGCCACAAACGTCTCCGCTTTTGGGCCTGGGCCCCGGGACAGGCGGCTGCGACGCAGTAGTGTGCGCTTTCCATAGTCCACTGGCTGCCGCCTTCTACTGGCGCGCACCCCAACCCTCGGCATTTCACCCGCCAGGACCCCATCGCCTTCGCAACGCAAGGCCGCAGCGCGGCGAGCACCAGCGTGAAGCGTGAGCTGTCGCATCCCAAAGCCCCATGAGGCTCTTAACTGCCCATGCCTCCATCATCGAGTGCCTCATCGCCTTCCACAGGTGCCCGTGCCAGCCGCCGCCCGTGAACCGTCAAGCGACGCCGGTTGACCGCGACGCATTCATAAATGCGCCATCGACTGCAGCCCCTACCAGCCCCTTGGCCCATGCAACGCCGCATCACTGTGCCTGGGAATGGGGAATCGATCGCAGCTCTATTTCGGTGTTCAACATTTTCACAGTCTGCTTCACGGCCCTTCCAGGGAAGGATCTCTCTCCTTCCTCTGCACTCCGATACTCGTGCATGCCACTCAGCCATGCCTTTCCCAGCTGCAACAGGACGTGGCTGTGCCGTGCCCTGGTCGTTCCGCCAAACGGTGCCGCGCCCCAGAGCCCAGGATCCGCCCGGTGGTACCACATGGGGCCGACGCCGCGAGAGGCTGTCGCCCTTGAGCAGGGAACAGCCTCGCCGTCGCATGCCATGCGCAACGTGCGCCCCATCGCATCCGAGCCGTGCCTCGCATGATTTGGCAGGTGGTCACGGGCTACGGGCGCGGGATCTGCAGCTGCCTGTGCCCCAAGGGCGTGATCTTTACGGAGTATTGCCACCGCCTTTGAGGGGTCACCAAATACTGAGGGTGCACCGTGGGGGACCACCCATTGTCCCCACCAACACCCTAAAATGAAAACGGAAGGGGTGGTAGTTGGGGCACTGACGTCAACAACACCATGCAGTCAGCCGCTGGCGTCCACCCCTGATAAAACGGACCCTCACCATCAGCCTACAAAGGCGCCATTGCGACCAGGGGGGGGTGCCTCCGCTTTTAAGCCCCGCCTTAGGCTGCGGCAAGGCCCCCCCGTTGGTGCCCCGGGTGGTAGCGTTGCAGCTCCGGCTCCGGAAGGGTCACTCATGGAGGCCTTGCTGGGGCTGGACTTTTTTCTCATCCCTATTTAGGGGAGGCATAGTGTGTCCAGGAAAAAGCCCTGGTGCCCTGATGCCCTGATACCCGGGTGTCCAGCTTTCACTGCCACTGGCCGGTCAGCATCAGGGGTGGCGCCAGTGGCACTGTTGCCAGGGATTGAAAGTGGGATCACAGTGCAGGACCAGCGCTTGGATCTGTTCCCCCCCCCCGCCGGCCATGGCGCTGTTTTTGCCGCGGCTCCGCTTGGAGCGTGCTCTTGGGCATACTTGGCGCGTTCTGTGACTGCGCTTTGCGACAACACAAAACCTCCGGAATTCGCGACCGCGGGACATCCCCTGCGAATACCCCCCAGCCCCCAGCCTTTTGGATGGGGGATTCCCCCCCATAAACTGCCAAGAGCAGAAATGTTTCACGTGGGGCAAGTTTTAGGGGAGCAGCAAAGATATCAGAGGTGTTTCGAGTTCCGTCAATTTGGACCAGCGGGACGGAACCTTCGGCGCACACTACACGAGAGCAGACGGAAGCAGACAGCACGGCACGTTGCAATGCAACGCAGCAGGCGACAGACAGGACACAACCAAACAGATGCGCCAGGCAGTAGCTGGAACCCATGATACCTGAAGATACTGCTTGTTGCATGCCGCATTGCATGCTGACAGTTCCCTGATTCCTGTTCCCTGATGCCCGTACCCCGGCTATCAAGGTTAAGGCGTGAGGAGGGAGACCTGATGGTATGCATCCAAGTGTAAGAAGACTCGATCAAACGTGTCAGGAAGCTCGTACTGCAGGAAGAGCGCACATGAAGCGGGCCCTTGCTACTTTTACCACCACCACCATTGCAGTGCATGACATGAAGCATGGTACGGTAAAGCTCAGTCCAGTACTACGGCAGCACTAGCGAAGAATGTCATTACTGCCAGCAGTGTATGAAACCGGCACCTGTCGCCTGCACAGCTCCCGGTTGATATTTCAAGAGTCCCTTCCTTTTCCATGGTGGCTCTCATTACCTCCTTCGAGGCACATTATTGCCCCAGTTCATACCAAGATGGTATGGGAATTCCTGTTCGTTATTTTTGATTGATCATTCGAGCGTTTGGTAATTTTGCCGGGACTGCACTGCTTCGGGCTGATTCGTCTTGAGGGCAACCAATCGTCGGTCTGCACCAACCCCCAGAGCTCCACCCAAAGGAACTCGATTGCAAATTGTTACTTTTGGGGGGGGGGGGGAGGACATTTCCTAAACCCCCGCCCCATACCCCTTGGCCCAGCCCGAGACATACAACAGCGCCCCAACGCATATGAGTCAAAACGATCCCAATGACGCGCTGAACATTTTTAAGGATGTTTCTTGGGGGGGGGGGGGCGGGGGCGGGGGGGGGGGGTCTTTTTCCAGAAATTTTCCATCCGGGCCCCCGCTCGTCCTCAGGTAGGCCGGCATGGAGCCCCGATGGCACGGAAGCCCATCCCCCCAGCAGCGTTCCAGTCGCCCTCCGAACATCCTCTCCAAGCGCCCACACCTGGTGCAAAGCTTCGTCCAGCTGTTGAGGTGTGTACCGGGAGGCATTGACCTGCATGCCACGCGGAAGCACATCCACCTAAATGGGACAGGTGGAAAGCGGAAGCAACGCCAGGCGGTGGATCCAGGGGACGAATGCGCAAGAGGTTCAGCGAAGGCAGATCGCCAGACCACACAATGGTACATCCGCCGTGAGGCTGAGGCCGCCAACCGGCCGCCCACTGCAATCGGGTGACAGGGGCACGCAGGAGCGGCCAGCGCCATGTCCCTGCCAACCGCCGGCAGTTACATGTCCACTGTCATCACCTAAACTCAATTGCATTAGGCACCTGCAAATGGCTATGCCTACCCTTTGGCAACAGAAAAGAAAATGCCTTTGCTTAGGGGCATGCCGTCAATACCCGTACGCCAACGCAAAAAGGGCGTTCGTAAACTGGTCTCCAACAAAAACACCCCCTAAATGCCCCCTGATTGGGCTGGCGAACACCTGAGGCTGGTGAACATCTGGAAGCCATTCACAGAGAACGCCGCGCTCGTTGCTGTCCAGCAACGCAACCCACTGAACGTCGCTCTTCCCACCGCTCTGCGCAGAGGTGGCGGTGCGGCACGCTTGGATCAGGGCATGGGGCATGAGGCAGGAAGCGACCAATGCATCAACCTTCTACAAACGTGAACACAATCTTGGCGTGAGAGCGCAGCGATAATCCACAACAACCAATGCACATACCCACCCCAAAACGAAACTTGTATTCCTAAAATGCCCGTCACTGTTATTTTATCGTGGAAAAAACAATTTTTTCCTTTGCCATACAAGAAAAAAATGACTGCAGGCCCCAGGGGCGAAGACGCCCCCTGCCAGTGGATGCAGGCCATAAATTTACAAACATCAAACGCCTTTTGACCTACAGGCTACAGAAGCATGATTTGGCGTAAAGCAGCGTATATTGTTCACCAACCCGCACAGCCGGCATATCTGCATGACACCTCTTTTTTCCAGCCACAAACAAATCGAGAGCCATGACCGGGTCTTAAGTTGCCCCCCCAACCGTGTAATTTATTGCACTGTGCACAACACATTCCCAACGGGGTCGGCACAGGTACGGCGCGGTGAAGAAGGGAAGTTGTATGCTTTCTACAGCGCAAAATCATGAAAGGCTCACTTTCCCAATGTCAGGAAGGAATAGTTTCCTGAAATGCAGGCGTTTGGCAGGAGCAGCAACACTACTTTTTCGCAAATTGCTCGGCTGCTGCCTTGTTTCAATATTCGTGCAATATTTCACACTCTGTGAAAAACATTTGCCGTTCTGAGAGCCATGGGCTCAGCGGGACGGGGGGATTGGGACAAATTACCAGTGCCTTGTCTTAAATGGCATTTTCACTACTTGCAAAGTGTCCGGCTAATCGCGCCCTCCGCCCAGTCCCCTCACACACGAGGCTTGGGGGACCCCTTCCTGCAGTCCGACTTGCCCACACCCCATGCCACAGTCCACATGCCAAAGCCCTGCAGCGCGCAGACAGAGGGCACCTCGCTGGGGTAAATGTAGGGCACGTGCTGCTCGGCGACTGTGGAATACCACACGCCCATAAAGGCGGAGCTTTTGCGGTCTGGATAGCACTCGTGGGGCCCTCTCCCCAGCCACAGCATCCGGTCGAATTGCCGGGGGAGCTGCAAACAAAGCCCCACACGCGGCAGCGTGCGCAGGCGTCGCACGCACCACGTGGGCTCCACGGAAACGTCGACCTGTGGTGCGGCGCAGCAGTAGGGAGCAGGCGACAGGCATGGGGCCGGCACACCCATGACCAGCCGTTTGGACGGGTAAATGGCATGAGCGGAGGGTGCTTGTCTCTGAGCGTCTTGCCAAAGCGGTCAACGCGTCTTGCCAACTGTCGGCCACTCACCAAAAGCGAGGGAAAGAACAGTAAAGCCCGGCAGACGCATAAACGAGCCTCCCAAAGCACCCAGCGAGCGAGCGAGGAATGTTGTTGTCGGCTCCACTCCGTAGGCGGAAAACGTGCGAATCACCGTGGCGTCGGTGTGGAGCTCTGGAGGGGGCCGCTCAAACGCCCCAGGTGCGGCGGGTGGCAAAGGCAGGTCTGTGCGCAACTGCGACCCCACTGACCAAATCACGTGACAATTGTTCATGACAACCTTGCGATGCGGCTGAAACGGGGCAGGGGAGAACAACGCACGGGGGCGTCTCGCCTGCACCAGTGGGGCCGACAGCGGCAGTACGGCTCATTCATGCTCATCGATGCGTCGGCGAGAGTTCCCTGGGGCTTTTTCTTCGGGCGGGTGGTCAACAGGGTTTTCAAATCCCCAATTACGTGCGGTCAAACGGATTGCTAATCCTGCGGCGCGCAATTTGGGTGATTATCATAGAACAGGGTAATTGTACCCTTTGTGAACCGTACTTTTTGAATGGGGAGTGGGTATTGCAACATTTTTGTCCGTTTTGAGTATTGTGCCTCGCCATTGCGCCCGTTTGACCTACTTCCTTCACCCAACATTGAGGAAAATTAATGCGGTGCTGATTACCCCACTAATTACCATTACCCTGCGGCGCCTGCGGCGCGCAGGAAGCATTCCCAAAATGCTCAGAATCGAATGGGGTAATGGAATGCCTAAAGAGCAAAAAAAAAAAAGAGAGAAATTTTGACACTTTGACACTCCCCCACCCCCGACCTCACCCCCCTCACGCCGCGGGTGTTGGGGTTGAGGACGATGCCGAAAAACCCCTCATTGGGGCAACACCTGCATCGCGTCCGGGGCAAACGTGTACGTGGTCGTGATGTAAAAGAGGGTGCGGGAGGGACGCACCGCCGGTGCGTGTCGCGTGCGCACGCGCCACGAGGTGGGGGACAGCCACTTGGCGGCCACCACCTCGACGCTGGTGCAGGTGGGCAGCCCCAGGCGGCGCCAGTCGTGCGCGTAGGACACGGTGCTGGGCACGAGTAGCCGCAGGAGGGGCCGCAGGGCGGGGGCTGCGAAGATGTCGGCGCCGCCCTGGTCGTTGTCGGTGGCAGCGCGATAGAAGGCGTGGCTGAGGGGCTGCAGCGAAGCGGGAAAGGGCAGTGCGACAGTGAAAATGGGGGAGAGAGGGCTGACCGGGATAGAGGGTGCGGCCTTTGCTGTGGCGAGGGTCGGGCCACAACGGCGGAGGGACGTTGAGCAAAGGGGCTGAGAAAGACGTGGGGGGTGCACGCATGGGGACCCTCCAAATGAGACGGTGGCTATGGCGCTCCGGTTGGGGAGACCGCCGCCTCTCGAGCCCCAGCCCCGGCCCCTGCCCTGCCCCTGCCCCGGCCACTGCCCCTGCCAAAGCCCCCGCCCCTGCCCCGGCCCCGGCCCCGGCCCCTGCCAAAGCCCCTGCCCGTGCCCCTGCTCCTTTCCGCGCCCGTGCACGTGCCCTGCCCGCGTCTCTGCCGCTGCCGCTGCCATTGCTACTGCAACTGCCCCTTGCCCTTGCCACTGCCTGCCCCTGCCCCTGCCCTTGCCCTTACATGCCACTTCCACTGCCACTGCCCTGTGCCATGTCATGTGTCACGGCGGAACTGCTGCGGACCAGCCCTGATGCACATGACCAAAGCGCATGCGAAGAAGGATGTCGCATGTGCGCATCCACGCATCCCTTTTGGGCTGTGCTCCGCCCTGCGCGCACACCCGTGGGCTGGACACAAGGCTTGTGCCATCCGCCGCCATCAGCCCCACCAGCTGCCCCTGCGCCAAATCCAACAGTGCGCTGTATCCGCTGCACTGCACGCGCGCCACGCCGCCCTCCTGCAGGACCCGCACCCCCGAGGACACGTCGGAGCGGGCGATCGGAGGCGGCGGGTATCGCAGAGGAAGCACAGCGCCAGCGCCTTGCACGCATACGAACTGCTCCTGCGCCACGCAGTGGCCCTGTGGCGCCCACGGCGTGGCCGCTTTGAGGGAGGCCGTCAAGCACAACCACCCACAGACATGCCTCGGAGCATCGGCCTGAATTCGTGAGGCATCATGATGCAGCAGGGCAGCAGCGGGTTGTGGTCAGGCGCCGGGGAACGTGGGAAAGCGGGGGAAGGGGGTCATCGTAAATACACAGAAGTAGACAGGGAAACCTGTTTGACATGTTTGCGCTCTACATCAACAGCACCTGCCGCTGTCTCCCCCCTTGCTTCCCAACTCTTGAAGATATAATCAACTCTGTGCTGGAGACATTCCTGCCATAATTTTGCACAGATCCCATCCCATGAACCCACACTCACTGAAAAATCCTCCAGAGACATCGTCTCCAGCATGCCATGATCTTTTGAAGACCCTGTGGCTGTGGCTGGAGTGTCTCTACTAGGGCACGGATCATGGATTCTCCTACCGAGGGCAGGCGCCTACAAGTACTTCCCCATGGGCGTGAACTGGGCGAAGGGGCGCGGGTCATCTTGCATCATCTCCGAAATACCAGCGACACCGCGAGGCATTGTTTGGAATTCGGTGCCAGGGCCCGCGCTCGGCGCTATGAGCGAACAAAACCACCCGGCGTACCGAACAGCACGGACTGTGTTGCCAGGCAGAGCGTCAACACGGGAAAGAGGGGGCCACACTGCAAAGCAAGCCCTCGAGGCGAGGGAACGCAGGATCAGTCCCCCGGTGAAGTGCGAAGACAAAACGCGAGGGCACAGATGGGGCAGCGCAGGCCGCTGGTAGTGCACAGTTCGTGTGGCAGGCCAACGGGGGTGCCTCAGGGATGGAGCGGAGGGGTCCCGCCGACATTTGTGGGCGGTGCAAAATAACATCGTATTGAGATCACACTGTGCACAAAGCACCGGAGGAGCGGGAGGCATGATATGCACGTAGGCCTGGCTGATACCGCGCCCTGAACGACGATTTGGTCGTTCCGTAGGGTCATCGCTCAAACGGGCCGGAACGCCCGGAACGGAACGCCCGGCTCCATTCACTTCAACAACATCAACTTGAACTCGTTGGATGACCGCAAAGACCATGCAACATCCCCCCAAAGCCAAACAGCAAACCGAACACAAGCCCCGGAGACTCATGCACCAAAGCAGCACCACACAAACCAGAAGAAATCACTGTGAGGCAGCGTCTGAGTACACAAACCTTTTTGGGGGGCACCGGGCTCACCAAAACCACATTCCCCAAACCCGCCCGGCAGCACTTTCGACACTATACAAGAGCACTCTGTCAACTCCTGAGTGCAGGAGACGGGTGCGCGGCCGGTGGCTGTGGCAAGAGGCTGCGGATGACATTGAATGCGGGGCTCAGCACTGGGCTGGGGCACAATTTGAAAGAGGGGCATACGTCGACGGTCCAAGGGACGTCCGGAAGGCAGATGTTGTGGTCAACCACCGCGTGCGGCGGCACCACTACTGTTCCGAGTTCAGCGGCCCATAGGGTGCAGCCCTGCGCGGCATCCACCAAACGCAAGCAGAAGTCCAGGTGGCTGCAGTCCAGAAAGATATTCTCGTTCCGGATGGTGATCTGTGGCAGTGCGGCGGAGCAACGGGTTTGTGCGGGCGCGATGTATGGGCTCGGGGGCACTTCCAAAGAGGGTGCCTGAGCGGGTCTCGTAGCCGGCCGGACGCCCTCCCCCCACTCTGCAGGCGTCCTGTGAGTCCCCAGGCGTCCTGTGAGCCTAAAGATCGGCCACCAAATTCGTGCTCCGGGCTTGGAAGGGGCTGGGAGGGGGGGGGGGGGGGGCGCAAAACACATGGAAAGCACAGAGCGGGACTACAGAGCAATAGCGTTCTCGAACTGTGGGTGCCCAGTCCCGTCAGAGTCTGTGCTCCCAACTGCTTCTCACGGGATATGTAAACCCCCCCCCCTTTCATTATCACGCACCGAAATAATATCACGCACGCATGATATTGTTTTATACCTCCAAAATAATATCACGCATGCAATTCTTGACGTGAGAGGTAGCAACACAAAAGGCGGAAACCAGGATTTCTTGCAACACCATTGCAACTTGGTCCGGTTATTTGGAGAGAAATGCAGACATTGACAATTGCCTTGAAACTGGTTTAGGGTTGGGCTCGGGCTTGGGTTTAGGAGCAGATGGGGGGTGAGGGTGAGCGTGATAGCAAAGGACCTCAACCCCCCCCCCCCCACAGAGCAAGGGGTCACAGTTGCACGAATCTTTTGCGCATCCCTGGGTGGTGGTCAAAATAATATCACGCACCCCCTATTATCACGCACCGAAATATTATCACGCGCATGATAATGAAGGGGGGGGGGGGTTTACACTGAAAGCTCGTCCACTCACTTATGAAACACTCGTGTCGATCACTCCGCGCTCACTCCGCCCTTGCCTCAGGCTCTACTGCGCCGTTGTCCGCCCAAAAGGCGCGCGCACCATTGGTCACATTTCCAGTTCACTCTCCACGCGTGGCTCTTATTTTGGGGGAGGGGAGGGGGGGTATTGGGTCGGCACCGACCGGCCCCGCGTGGCCTCGCCCCATTCGAGGCCCGCCCCCCAACCCCCCGCCTCCAGACACCCCCAGTGAGGGCCACCCCGTCCGCACGCGCACCTGCACAGCGCCGCCCCGGCCACGGGTCCACCACACCACGCCCTCGTGCCGGCCGGCGGTGCCCGGCCCGAGCGCGAATCCCACGGGCTGCTGCCAGTACTTGCACTCCCACAGCGCCGGGTGCGGCGTCCGGTCCGGGAACACCAGCCCGTTGATGCAGAACTGCGCGTCCACGCCGCTGCCGGGCCCGAAGTCGCCCCCGTAGCCCCAGTGCCAGAGGCGGTCCCTCGCGGCCGCGGTGTAGGCCCCGCGGGGGGTGGCCTCGTGGCCCGGGCACGGGGCGGCCAGGCCCTGGTCCACCCAGTCCCATATGAAGCCGCCCTGCAGCTGCGGGTACCGCGCGGCGCGGAACAGGGCCCAGTACGCGTGGAGGTTGCCGGTGCTGTTGCCCATGGCGTGCGCGTATTCGCAGAGCACGACGGGGCGGCGCTCCTGGGGGTCCTCGGCGATGGCCCTGTGGGACAGGCGTGGCCACTGGAGGACGCGAGGGTCCGACTGCGGGACGGGGGAGGGGGGCGGTGTTCCAATAAAGGCCGAGCGGGTGCCGTGTAGTACGACTGACGTCCAGGGACAAGCTCTAATATTGGATGCCCTGGGGCAGGGGGGTCCTTAAGAGAGGGAAAAAAAAAAGAAAAGTGTTCCTATACAGCAGTTTTCCCAAAAAGACCGTGTGTAGCTCATATGTTCAACCATGGTTGGTGGCGGTTGGCGGTTGGTGGCGATTGGCGGTTGGCATTTGGCGGCTGGCGGTTGGTGGCGGTTGGTGGTGGCTGGCAGCGGTTGGTGGTTGGTGATTGGTGGTTTGTGGCGGTTGGCAGTGGTTGGCGGTTGGCGGTTGGCGGTTGGCGGCGGTTGGTGGTTGGCGGTTGGTGGCGGTTGGTGGTCCCTTGGGGCGGTCTCAAGGGCGGTCCTTAACAAAAAAAAATAAACAATCTAGTTCCTAAAGGACCCCCCTGCTCTGGGGACATGGACAACGCGGCGTTGCAGGAAGTGTGTGACAGGGCGGGCGTGAGCACTCCTGGAAACACGCCCGTGCCGGTTTCTGCACACGGACCTCGCCCATGGCGCCGTGGTCACAGGCAGCAAATGATGCGCACACCCAACAGCGCCCGCTTGTCTTTCGCGTGACCCGGGGAATGGCATGCCAACAACTGCAGCCGTCGCTCCACCGATGGCTGTTGGCGTCCAACCGACGGCGCGTTGGCCAACGGCACTTGACGCTTAACAGACGAGGATTGGCCGGTATTCGCAAGCGGTTGGGCGCAAGTGCCGGTGATTGGAGCCGGGGTGCAAACGCGCCCTGGCCACGGGCGGCATTCAGAGGGGGGGGGGGGGGGTTCCTTGGGAGGGTTGGGGGCCCCTGGTGGGGGGGGGGGGTCCCGGGTACCCCAACATACATACCCCAAAATGATCCCGCTGTTAGGCTCATCATTTTGAACACACATATGTGGGGTTTTTGAAAACAATTTACCCACTGGGGGTCCAGTCCCCAGCAGCCTGATTTGGGGGGGGGGGGGCTAGGCTTGGTGGGGAAGGTCAGGGGTGAATTTCCCCCCCCCGTTTTGCATGCACATTTGAATTCCCCACAAAATTCTGAGCATTTTGAGCAAACGCACAGAGGGTGAAGTCCATTTGTAACACCCACCATATTCCTGAAAAAAAAAATCCCGGCGCCTTTGGCGCCGGGTTTGGGCCAAACGTGGTCCGGACCACCTCAACAAAGTGGACCTCCCAAGGGCGGGGGGGGGGGTCTGAGGGGGGAGGGGGGTGTCATGATCTGAGTCTGAACGCCCCCCATGGCCCTGGCACTGCACTCGGACCTGAGCTGCTGCGGAAGAAAATACATGGGACACACGACGTCGCTGACGCAGTGCTGCCCGTCCCCCATGAAGAATGGCACACCGTGCCCCTTGGAGCCGCCCTCGTATTGCACAGGCCGCGAGGGGTCCGCGCTCCGCAGCCACGCCCTCGCGGCCTCAAGGTTGGGCCCACAGCCGCTTTCGTTGCCCAGGGACCACAGGATAATGCAGGGGTGGTTGCGGTCCCGCTGCACCATCCGCTGCACGCGCGCCAGGTACGCCCCTCGCCACGCGGGGTCGCACTGCGTGACCGAGATGGTGCCAAACAGCCCGTGGTTCTCGATGTTGGCCTCGTCGCACACGTACATCCCAAACTCATCGCAGAGCTCGTAGAAGCTGCAGCGGATGATGGCGATGGTCGGTTTCGGTGCGACCCTGCACTGCCACCTTCACATCACCCTCCCCACACGGTCATGGTGCTACACGTCGGAACCGAGATGAAGCTCATTTGCGGGATGGCCAAAACGGACACTGTGCACACACAACACACGCACGGCATCCGCATGTGCACGCGTTGTATTTCATATCAATGCATTTTGAATTTGTTTGTGTTGTGTACTATTCGTGCATTGTGTGTTGTGTGCGTGTGTCGACTGCTGGGGTTTATGTATTGTGTATGTGACGTCCAAGACAATTAAATCATGCTCTAATTGCGAGGCTCAACATTCCTACGTCCTACCAGTATTGTGTGTGTGTGTGTGTGTAACGCATACATATGTGTGTTTTTGTCTGTCTGTATTGTGTGCATTCTCATGTTGTGCACTCTGTGTACACCGTATGTTGTCCAACACACACCCAATACCCACACACCATAGACACAACAGGGAGACAGCGTACGATACAAAACACACAAAACACACAACATATGCAACAAAAACCCGCGCCCGTTGTGCCCACCAGGCAGGGAGCCTGAGTGTATAGCAACCTCGACAGGTGCAACGTTAAACAAAAGACATGTCTCACACCAAAATAGGCGCCCTTCTGTAGTGGAGAGCAGCAAAATAGGCACGTTGACGATCTCTTAGGCAGCCTGTGGCAGTGTAGCTGACCCACATGCCTGCACAGAAACAGGGGTATCGGAACGCACTTACCATGCTATTTGGGTCAGCCCCCACCCAGCCCAGCATTCAAGCCATTCCCACTTCACACCACTCCAAGAACCGTGACCAAGCTAGTGCGGTCCCTCGGAAAAATTTCTTGTGCTGCGGCATGCTGCGGCATGCTTCTGCCTGCACATGTGGGTACCTACACTTCTATGGGAGCAGACAGACAAGGCAGACAGGCTGATGTGGTCCCCAATCTGCGGCATGCTGCGGCTGCACTAGCTTGTCCGTGACCAAGTGAGCATCAGCGCGACGAAGCCTGTCTTCATTCCTTGTGGACCAGATACAGCAAATCACCCCGTACCAGGGGGGATGGAAACACACGCACACGCGCACACACAAACACACACACACACATTGAGAATTGCGAGACAAGAACAGCGGTTGGAGAACCTCCTCAGGAACTGCAGAGCAGTCCTAGACGTCTTTCGGTCTGGTAAAGAGAACACAGCGCAAGTGCAATAGTTCCTTTTTGCTGCAGTTCACCAGGCTGACCCTCCCTCAGACCTCAATTTATCCCACGGAGGAGTTACACACACCCACACCCACCCACACACACACACACACAAGTACACCGCAGGGCTCAGGAGTGAAGCAGAAAACCTGCGGCAAAATCCGCCATAGCCGGACAGATGTTACAACAAATTCAGACACTGAGACTCCTCTCCCCACACACCGGAAACTGTGAAGCCACAAAATAATGTGGTGCAATTTCTGCAACAGCTGGGGTACCCGCAGTATGCGGTGCCATTGGCATCTTCTGAGTTTGCCAGCAGCAAAGAACCGTGCCTAACTAATTCATCAGGCCTTCAGAAATGTGGCATCTTAGATGGCCATGCATTGCACACACTCCCGCACCAGCCAGGGGCGGGGCCTGCAAACTTCATGCGCCATCGCAAGAAACAGATGGCTCAAGGACATCAAAAGGCGTCATGCCCCTGGACTACGCTGCTGACACCCCTAAGTTTCGCCAGGGGAAAATTTCGCCACCTTCCTTAAGGACGAAAATTTCCCACCAAATTATGCCCCCACAAAATCCCCCCCTGTATTGGTATCTGACACAACCCACATGTTATGTACGTACACAGCAACCCACCCACACACACATCCCATACCGCTGAACATTCGGGTAATGGCAGGTCCGGATTGCATTGAAATTGTACTGCTTCATGAGGCAAATGTCCTGCACAATCGATGCCTCCGAGACGGCCTTCCCTGACATTGGGTCGTGCTCATGACGGTTCACACCTTTGATCAACAGCGGGCGCCCATTCAGCAGCAGTTGCCCGTTCTGGATCCCCACGGTCCTGATCCCAACCTTACAAGACTCCACCTAACAATACGCCGCAGGGCACAGCAACTCCCAGGACTGCAGCGGGGCCGAAATGCAAACGTGATGCAATGCATGGGCAGGCAGAGACCCGGGCAGGGACGCGGGCAGAAACTCTGGCAAACACTATAAGAGGCACGGGCACAGACACGCTCATAGACATGGGCACTGGCACATGCACAGGCACTGCCACAGGCATGGACACTTTAGAATGAATTTTGTGAAGGAGGGAACCCCCCCCCCGTCCAAGCCCCTATCCCCCCCCCCTTGGATTGCAATCCCATGTTCCCCCATGGGTTCCGCCAGACAAGCCTGGAAGGCACATGGTACTGTTGTGCACTGTTGTTGGTACGCAGAACCTCCTTCCGCTCGTTCCCACTGCTCCAACCGTCCCCGGTCTCCAGTATCAAGAGACCTAGCACTGTGGTGCTGATATCTGCTATCTAGACACCTTGATGTCTCCCACTTTGAGGAACTGTGCCCGTTGCCCGTGCCTGTACCTGTGCCTGCCCCTGCCCCTGTTCCTGTCCCTCCGTGAAATATGTCCTGGTGTTCATACCTGTATCTGCTCATGTGCGTGTGGTGTTGGTGCCCGTGTCCGTGTCTGTGTCTCATCGTTGCTTGCAATCAAATTGTAAAAATGGACACCACACCTGCAATCCACGAAACGAGTCTTCCCAGCGCAACACGGAGGCCGGGTTTTCGTTTCCGGGGGGGGGGGGGGTCGATAGAGCCCTCCGGCCGGACCCCCCCCCAAAAGGGCTCAATTGACAGGACCCCCAAAATCCTACCGAGACTGACCCCTGGGCCTCGGCGGTGACCCAGACCCAAAAATCGGGAAAAAAAGAAAATGGGATTTTTGGAATCAGCGCGTCGAGGGGGTTCAGAAAAGTCATCATTTGCCATACATTTGGTGGAAAAAAAAATCGACCAATTTTAATGCTCAAAAAAATTGTCGGCGCCTTCGGCGCCAGACTTCATTATGACTGATTAATGGTGCCTGTCAATTGAGCCCTTTTCCCGAACCCCCCCCCCCCCGTTTTTGGGGGCTCTATTGACCCCCCCCCCCCCCCCCCACCGGAAGTGAAAACCCGACATGCCCAGCCAGACCAATGCTCTCTGATTTTGAGAGGGCGACTTGGCGACCCCCCGAAAGACGGCCATCTGCACCCATTCAGGGAGCACAGAATGGGAACCTCCTCCACACTCCTGTACGGCATTCCGCCTGCTCATTTGGCGTACGGGAGCCTTTGGGGCCACCCGGTCTGCTTCCGAAATCGCAGCTCACGCTCCACCCATGCCCCCCCCCCCTCCCCACCCTCCCCTGCCGCCTCATGTTGGGGTGCGGCCAAGGACAATCAGTTCGCGACCTCGTGTCTGGGCACGGGGAGGCCGACCATATGGACCTGCGTGTTACAACACGAGACGGAACGGCTGTGGCCTTTGCTTTGGGTCACTGGGTGTGGCATAGCCCAGCAGCGGTAGGCACCGATGGGGGCGTTTGGAACCGGTCCTGCTGCGAGCTAACCCCCCCCCCCCCAAATATCTGTCGAAAACTTGAGGGGCTACCGGAGGGGGGGGGGGGGCTGACCGACCGGGGGGAGAGGGTGCGGGATGAAGGCTGGCCATGCGCTGAGGGAGGTCACATACAAGGAGCCACCCCCCCCCCCGGCCCTGGGAAGGCAAGTGTGCTGGCCCATGCGGTCCCCTTGCGTTCCCCTTGAAATACAATGAGAAAATCCCGACCCCTCCGCTGTGTCCATCCCATACCCCCACACCCACCCACCGACACCCACTGACACCACGAATGGGACTGTTGACAATCCCTGGTGCACTCCAAAGTATGGGTGTCTCGCATGTGCCTGGCCGCCTTCTGAACCATTTTGTGGTGAAATACCAACGCTTGTGATCGTTTGCATCTGCACGGGACCATCCCCTCGCCTTCCCCCGCCTACTCCCACATCCCCCTCCCCGCACCCCTCGCTGGCATGGCATGGCATGCAATGGGAGCCCCCCCCTCCACCCCATCGATGGCGACCTGGTGCTGCCGCAGGGCACAGGCCCTTCCCCTCGTCCGAAGTGCCGAGAGTCTGGGAATAGGGACCACCTGCACCGGCCTCGGCTGCCCCTCAGCAAACAGCTGCAGAACAAGCGTATACAACGACGGGGTTTCCGCCGACCACAGCCGAGGCTGCGCCACTCGGAGACACAACTCGACGGGATTCGTGGCCGTCGGGGTTGTGACGGCGGCCATGACCTGCCGGTCCCACCAGAGCGTCGCCTCCAGCACCGCCCCGTGCGATACGCATGAGAAGTATGGCCCACAGCCGCCCAAGGTGACCGCCAACTTCACTGCCCCGTGGGTGTATGGTGCTTCCACAAGGGTCTCCACAGCGTAGTCCACAATGCCAAACGAGGGCCGGGACTGCAGTTCCACGTCCCGGTAGATCCCGCTGAGCCGCCAATGATCCTGGTCCTCCAGGTAGGAGCCCGTGCACCACCGCAACACCCGAACCGCAAGCAAATGGCTGCCGGGCGGCTTCCCCTGGCGGTCCGACTCATGGTCACAGTTCCACTCCCAGCCCCAGCCATGGTCCATGTTCCGGCCCCAACCGCAGTCATGGTCCTGGTTCGCGTCAAGATCCCGCTTGAACTCGCACCCCCGGTCATCATCTGGGGTGGACTCCCGGCTGAAGGGGCAGTTGTGAAAGGCATCGGAGCTGGGGCGACTGCTTGGGGCATTGGCAGAAGTCAAACTTGGGGTGAGAGAGGGGTCCCAACAGGGGCTGTTGTGACGGCGCAGACAACCGTGAGGGTCTGCACCTTGCCGCAAGTAGTCCGTGATGTCGAACTCGGCTGGCAGGCGGCTGTCTTCGC
Source organism: Eutreptiella sp. 'Long Island Sound 2002' (assembly GCA_964036045.1). Taxonomy (NCBI): domain Eukaryota; phylum Euglenozoa; class Euglenophyceae; order Eutreptiales; family Eutreptiaceae; genus Eutreptiella; species Eutreptiella sp. 'Long Island Sound 2002'. The sequence continues at coordinate 14,716,461 of OZ038382.1, forward strand.
TGTACCCCACATACCGGCCATTCACCCAGCACTCGAAGGCGCTGTCCACACCATGAAACACCAGCCATGTGCGCCGGTCGCCTGCCTCCCAGGCCTCCGGTAGCACGATCCAACGGCGGTAGTGGCCGGTGGGGTTGGGGTGTTGCGGGATAAAGGGGGGCCATGTGCTGCCCTGCCACGGGTATTGAATGTTGTTGTAGATTGGGGTGTCGTAGCCCTGCAGTTGCCAGTTACTGGGCACAGCGATGGTTGGCCAAGAGGCATCAGGGAAGTCTCGGTGAAAGAACTCAGCGGGAGATCTACAGAAGAGGGTGCCCACAGCGCATGTACGTGGGTGGGCCCATGTCCGTGCCACTCCCCCCTTCAGGCTCCGTGGGAGGGAGATTCCTGGTGGGAGGGGTGTGTGCCATCAAGGCTGAGTGAGTATACCAGTGGGTACTTCCAGGTGTACTGGGTGGGAGGGGGCGGACACAGGCTCGGTAAGTGTGCTGGTTGGTACTTCTGGGTGTGCGCATTCGTTCGGGTTTGGAGGAGGAAATCGTCAACACTGCTTGTCCCCAGACAGTGAAGAAACATATTGCGGTGGGTGAAAGTGGGACAGTTGCCCCTCTGCTCACAATAGCTGCTTCTGCCCCCATGGCGTCCACCCCACGGCTGGCGCCGATAGCCTGCACATGTACCCTCTCTCAAGACTGTGAACATTTGGCCGCGAATCACATGGATGCTCCACCAGCGTTCTTGCATACCGCACCATATGCCTGTAGTCCACAGTTCGGCAACAGCATTCTCCGCCCTTTCGGCTGATCTACCTTCCCAACGTAACCCCCAGAAACCAGCACTGTCGTGCCGCGGAACCAGCAGGTGGTTCTTGGACAGTGCTTTCCAGCCAAAAAAGCGCCGTGGAACCAGGGGTTGGCTCTTGCGCATGGCCATGAGCAGTTCTGTACCGCGGAAAAAAAAATCCCGTAGCCCTTGCCTTTCTCACAGTGAAACACATGGACAAGTGAACACCAAAGGGCTGACATGCATGCATTGTCATGTAACACATCAAAATTGGTCCTGCATGCCTGAGTTGTTGCCCTGCATCCAACACAGCCACGAAAACCCAATGCTGTGCAAAAACAAAACAGTAGTGTCAGGAAAAGTGCCATGGAACCAGGGGTGGCTCTTGCACACGGCGGTTCTTGGGCATGGGGGGTACTGCTCATACACCAGAAGGCTTCGCCATGCGTCATGCTCTCTTCACAAAGTTGCGGTTGAGCTCACCGAAAGCCTCATACTCTTGGCCGTCCTCTGCCCTGGCGACCCTGAAATCAGGGTTAGCGGGCAGCAGCTCGGACGACTGATGCGTCTGAGACCAACGTGCGAGAGTCCATACACCCACACTCCTTGGATTGAAGGGAGCCCCCCGACTCTGACGCCACTGATGACCCTGAGTCCCCTGATCTCCGACGGTGAACATGTGCTCACCACCACTGGGAGATGTACTATAGGGCCAGAGAGTACTACACATCAGCGGTGTGCAGCAGTTTCAGGCATATGCCTTTTGGGGACAAAGCAAGTGGCTTGGCCACGCCGTCCCTTGTGTGGCAGGGGCTGAACCAATGGAACCTCGGAAACCCACCGAGAGCCGTGCCCGAGTACCCGATCGCCACAGCCATGGTCAGGGGCTCCTCATCAAAGGGAGGGAGACAAAGGCTTCACCTTGTGGGACTGTCTGTCAGGACAAAGCGCCACACGTCTGCGCCGTTCAGGGAGCGTCGCCAGGGGGACGCATCGCCGTCCAAAGCCTCGGCCATCGTCTGGTGCAGCTTCAAGGGGGCATGAGCAGGCCCGCGCCGCAGCTCCACAATCCCCGGGTCCTGCCACACGTAGCGATAGCCGTAAGGGTAGTGCACGAGGCGGAGAAGGAGTGCTAGCGCGCGTAACAGCCCCTTGCGGATGCAATGAAACGGGATCGCCAGGCCGCAGGAGACAAGTAGCAGCAGCGCGGTCACTGGCACACGATACGCTGGGGCAACGGGCATGGCTGTGGGGTGGAAGGGTGCGGGCTGGAACGAAAAAAGAGACATGGAGCATCAGTAGGTTGGGAGTGCGACGAAAGTGCTCAGGTAAGATCCTGGAATCTAGTGCCTCTGAGATCTGACAATGTCGACCCCCACAGGGTGTGTGTGTTGGATGGGGTTTGTACATCTCACATCTGCTGTTTAGAGTACACCATCTAGTACAGCATGTGCTGTCACACCAAAAGGGCAATCAATCGGGATGTAGATACTGTCTGCGTGTGCATGTACAGAGCACCTGCTCTGGTGGTAGAGCAATCAGCATCAGCGCTGCAGCAGATGCCAGTTCAATTCCCACCAGGGCACCCCTCCTCCACCCCTCCGGGTACCGGCAGGCGGAGGAGGAGTATGAGGAGGAGATGCGCCCCCCGTCGGTGACAGGGCACACTGTAGGAGCGTGTGGTGGCAGTGGAGGCACTGCGCCATGTTCAGGGCTTCGGAGTGCGCGGCCTTCCGGCAAAGAACCTCCAAGTGCTGTCCCCACAGCAAAGGGAGCCTGACTGTTGATTGAATTAAATGACTGTTGACAATCTGTGAGACTTCCACCCCCTGTCAGGGTCTCCTTCTGCACTCGTCTTTTGCTTGACAGGAGGGGTTGTGCCGAGTTCATGCGCTCGGTGGCGTGGAAACGGTTGGTGGTGTGTTAGAGATGGACAACAAATCACATGCAAACATGTGCAGTGTGAGGCACTGGAAACCATGATCCGTTCTGGAAAAGGGTGTTTCAACACGTTGCCATATGATGAAATCACTGGCCAAGTAGTGCGAGGGATGGAGGTGGGTCGTTGGGTAGCAGATGAGGCGACTGTAGATATTCTGCAGATCACACAAAGGGTAGGCTCAGCCCCCAGTGTGTGTGGCGGCCTGTTGGCATCCGAGCAGCCGCAGCTCCCTGAAGTCGTCTGAAAGCCCACCCTAGCCCCCACCCCAGACCCGCTTCTAAAGTCCTAACCATGGCTGAAGTTGTACAATCCGAACGTCGAGCAAAAAAAAAAGAATTGCCCCATGAAAACTGCAGCTCGATTTGTAACAGAAAAGCAACCGAACCCTCTTGAGGTCAAGAGTACCAGCCCATGTAGCATGGATGACAAAGTAATCCACAGCACACACTCCCTTAGGCTGGATGACATGCCCCTCCTCTGCTTTTTTTCGCTGTCATATCCGGACATGCTGCATAGAGTGGACATTGGGAGACTATTGGGTAACTACCTTTTTCGGTGAAAAGAGAATGATGTCAAAAATGCAGGTATATGTATGCACCATCTGGGGTGGCTAGTGGTGCTGCACTGCCCAGGGACCGTGCTCCGAGGTACGTGGGTCCCCATCCCCGCTTGGCGCATCTCCTGTCCCCCTAGGCGTTAGGCTCCAGATGAGGTGCAGAGTCCCCTCTCAATGACTACTAGTAGTGCCAAAGCCTCCAGCGGCCGACTGGCATGGGGAAGACCATGTCCCCTGACCCATGTGAAGGCAGTGGAAGTCCATTCCCTGTTGTTTTGGCTTTTTGTGTGCATTGCCCCCCCCCCCCCAACCAGCGTGTGCATTGTGTGTGCCTTGGTTGCACAACCCCCTAGCTGGTGCGTTCATATCACAATTTGTATTCATGCCACATTTTGTGCGCGAAAGGTAGATCAAGCAGGTAATGAATAGAGGAGATCCATCGATTCTGTCCGGGACATAGTGCATTGCACATGTGGGACAATCATTTGCACTATATGTGCTACTCCGGGCTGTCGCGTGAGAGCTCTCTTTGAACTTGGTGTGCCGGGGGTAAAGGACATTGGACCCATGCACCTGAGTCCATTCCAAACCCAATAAACAAAAATCATCTAAACCACAAGACAACACAGCAACCCATAGCCATGTTTTTTCCTGCGCTAGCCCCACGTTCATGCACCTTTCCCTCAGGCATCCAACAAGGAACCCTTGCACCCATTTCTCCATTGCATAGCCCCACCTCCCCCATCTCCTCTGACTCACACACATGGATGGTGGATCCCACACAATCAAGCACAACATATGGAAATTCATGGTTACTTGGAAAGTGGTGGTCCCCGGGCATTCAAACAATGACATCTAGGCCCTCCAAGGCCATAGGCCTCACCCGTGCCTTCTCGGGGGCCCCAAAGAGGGCGGAATTGCGACGTAACCCTTGCATTCTCGGGCACTAGGGAGACATGTGTGTGGGACAGGACAATGGGTGGGATTGTGACTTTGTTGTGAAAATCCTTTCTTGTGAAAATCCATGGGATCGCCATGGGATAGGGGAAGCAGGTTTGGTAGCACAACTCCTTATAAGTCCAAGTAATTCCCCATACCCTTTTGGAAGCAGTGCTACCGAAAGGTTAGGCTGCTTGCAACCAAACATCGGAAGCGACGCTCCGGAAATCGGAAGCGTTTTCCCAACCAATTTCAGCTGCTTGGCTTCGTAAACCCCTAGGGATGGAAAAACATTGGAAGTGTTTCGGACGGGATGTTGCAAGCACTGCTCCAAATTGACTGGTAAATTTCGGACGGGACGTGCCAGGCAACACTTAGAAACGTGCTTTGCTTTTGAGTATTCCGTGCTTTGCATGGGTGCAACATGTGTGTGATGCGGATGTGTGGACAAGGGGGTGGTGTGAGCAGAGCGTACCGAGTGTATGCACCTGTAAAGGTGGAGGGGATTGAGGGTACATAAATTGATGGGGGTGGGGAACACGTGCACACAAAATGAGAACGATGCGGTTGGATATGGACGAGTCAGTGATGAACCGTGGCAGGGGAACATTGTGTTGCCTACATGCAAAACACTTTCGCTTCAACACCTCTAAGACCCGCGAACTTGTCAAGTTATATCTAACCCAAAAGTGTTTGTACCCCGAACAACGAGCGCTCCATCGAGATGAAATTGCATCAGCGCACCCTAACTTGGAAGCGGCATCAGGCAACTAGCGCTGAAGACATGCAAGAGATTGGTATGTATTCTGTCTTTATTTCTTTTGTTGAGTGTGTGCAAACAAGGACAAGGCAAATAACACACCTTCTTTGCCTTTGTCAATTGTAGCAACACAGCAGGCTCTGAAGACAAGCAAGAGATATCTAAGCATTCCGCTTCAAGAACGGTTTCCAGCGGTTGTAGTGTGAGACCATGGTCCCATAGTGTCCGCCCCCATGGTCTGCGGGCGTCACCACAGGCTCCATGGCTGTGTCGGGAATCGAACCAACAACCATGGTTCCTCCGTCCCACACGATAACGACTATACTAGGCCACGCCTCTTGCCTTAGTACCGCTGAAAATGGGGCACCTAGTTCGTTTGGTGCTAATTATAGTCAAAACCATGACCATGGGATTTGAACCGCCGACTATCTCCCATCACACTCAACGAATACTACTCAACTATGAATGATTCTATACCCAATCATGATGATGCCTACACTATAAAGTCGATCCCAAGAATTTGGAGATCGAACATGCCGTCAGCCATTTTCCACATGAGCTAGGTGCTCTTGCGTGGTGTGCGCTTGCAGGGTGCTTGGGGGGCACAGGGCATCCTGCGCTTGGATCCACATGACCTTTGTGGGGGTGGGGTAGCATACAAACACTAGCGGGTACGGTGGGGAAGGGGGGGGGGGGTTGCACCGTCTCGCCCAAGTTTCATGGCCAAGGTGCTGATCACCTAGTTGTAGGCTAACGGCGTCATGGTTGAGGTTCGGAGATAGATGCGGGCGGTATTCATGAGTTGGGTAGTCAGTCGCACCCCGGGCTGGATCAAAGCATGCCGAGTGAACATTGGTTTCCCATCTCCACAATCGCTGTCTCCACCACCCACAGCATATGTAGGCATTGGGCTCGATAGAAGGGGGCCAGCAAATGTTCAATCAATTGACACCTGTGTAGCTCGTTGGTCACCCCATGGTAATCCGGTGACTCAACTGCATGCAGTATACGCTGGGTGGTGTGTTGTGTCAATGGGCAGGACAGAAGGAGAGAGGTGTGGTCATGTACCTGTTGCGCCGGCGTTGGTATCATTTTGTGTTTGTGTTTGCGGTTCTTGGGTTTGTACAGTACGTGCTCCCACAAGTTTCTGCCTATGGGATTCGGCTTCACTTGACGGCACTTGAGCTTGCCATACTGGAACCAATTTTCTGGTGTACGTCTGTATGTCAGTGAGGGGGGGGGGTGCATTTGACCCCTGAGCGCGTGCACCCCCAAAAGCATGGCATACTGGTGATGCGCAACCCTCTCGCGCATGGACGGAAGACATTCAAGGAGTAGGTGACAATTAGTGCATTCCAAGTGTGGAACCAAGCCCTGAAAAACCTACACCCAACACAGCCCTCTCCAAGGGACCACTTCCTCAGGGCGAGAACGGAAGGGACAGGGTCTGCGGGCCCTGGGACAACCCGACGACCAGACGACCCAATGGGCCCCGGGGGCAACTTGGCCAAGCCTTATTTTAGTGGCCTGGATATCCCCAATTGGAGGGGGGGGGGGGGGGGTGCCTGCCTGCCTTTTTTGAAATTCTGGATGCCTTCACCAGAACCACCCCCCGGGGTAGGCCAACAGTTGGTTGGGATTTTTTTCTGGACATCATGTGCAGGCTTTGAGTGCTCTGTTATACGGAATTGACAGATCTGGGCAGTAGCTCAGTCAGTGGTGCACTGGGCTGCAGAGGTAAAGGTCCGGACCATTAAAGCCGGCCACACAATCCACCACAGGAATGTGCCGCACCACAGGTGGTGACCTGAAGGACCCACCCACGGAGCACGGAGCACATTCCTGACCGACTGCCGGCACCATGTCTCCTTGCATTTTGGACCCCAAAACTGCAGTCCACAAACTGACGGTCAGACAGAGTGCCGGCGAGGGGGGGGGGGGGGCTGTAGGGGGGAAAAGGGAACGCTATGGGTAAATGATGTGTGTGCATGACCATGTACAGCAAGGCACAAGAGGGTGTGCAAAACAAAAGTCAAAGACAAGATCTTCAGTGACATGTCATAGGCGCCTTTCACTGTAGCAGACAGGCGGAGCATGAAATGCATTGCAGGTCCACTACGTTGCTACCTATGACCTAAATTCTGGCTGGCGTCAGGCCACAGATGGTGCAGCTCTGTACCCCCCCCCCCCCCGTATCCAACGAATAATTATGTACACAAAAAATACCGTTCGAACAAGTAGTGTTCGTTGGACACAGTGTTCGTTGCGCGCGACAATGTTGTGAACCGGCGGTAACACATCCCTGTGCACGAGATACCCAGCCCATGCAAAGCACAATGCGCTGGAGACTTCCACTGAACACTTTTCCGAGTAGAAGCCCTTGTTGCGGTCCCGCTTCATGCGGAAAAGCTGAACGTGCTCCCCGGGCTTGGGGCTTTTCTTGGCACGGGCAGAAGTGGCAGCCCCATCCGAGTCGCTCACCTTGGGGACGGACAGATTTGATGGGACAGCACTGTCCTCCATCAAATCACAGGTTAGGTACAGGGTGTCCTCAAAAACATGGCACAAACCCCACACCCCACGCCCTCACTTGGCCCAAACCACGTCACACTCACGCGCATCGTCACTATCAGAGTCATCAACACCACTACTACCAGGTGCCAGTAGGGAGTCAGTCATAGTGGGCAATAGAGGTCCTGTAGTTGAGGGACACCACTTCCCCACACCCTGCTTTAGAGTTTTCTGCAACATACCCTCCCCCCCCCTTGTCGTTCCCCACCCCAGGGAAGACGGTCCCCCACCACCTCCTGGGGGACGGTTGCCAAGTGACAGTCCCCCACCCCCCCTTGGGGGACCGCGCCACCACCGTACATGCACATTTGCAAGCACAGAAATTGCAGCAAAACCGAAAGCAATCAGCATAAGATGCGTTCAAAGGGCTGCCAATGTACTAAGACCTACTCCTTGACCGGCTCGGTGTAAAACTTCTTGGTCCTGCTCCACTTCACCTTGAACTCTTGCACATGCTCTCCACGTTCCACTGAAATGCTTTGGGCAGCACTCTTGGGTGGTGGTTTTGCCTTCTTAGTAGGAGGCTTGGCAGGGGCATTTGGTAAAACCCAGTACACACTGTAGTAATACTTATCTGACCAGAGTCTTTTTGGTTGGCGGTTCGAACCCGGGTCGGGTGAATACGGCGCCGCCGCCGCCGCCACCGCCAACAGTCAGCCGACCACGATTCGAACCGCCGACCGAAAACTTTGCGTCCGCTACGTTACCATTCGACCGGCGGTTGTGTGATAGCGATGAGCCTCCCCACTGCTTGGAGCCTTCTGAATTCCTGTTTGTGCTGCCCCTTGGGGCCAGGGCTTCAGTGCTGCGTTGGGCCTTGGAGCTGGCTTTGGCTTCGGCTTGGGTTCTGGGATGTTAAAATGCTTGGGACTCGAATTCTCATCAAAACTCAAAAAAAACTATTTGTGTACGCATTTTCTAGCTTGTGCCATCGGTATAAACGTGGTGGGGACCAATGCTTGGTACCTCTTGCATCTTTGTGGTGGCTGTGGAGCTCACGCTGGCCACCTTTTGGAATTTTTTCATGGTTTTACACCATTTTTATTGTGGTGCTCAACATTTGTTTCCCATGCCTTTCCTTCTTCACACATACAAGCACACAACAGCAAACACGAAGAAAACTGCAACTTTAGATGATGTTTGAAACTTATGACCCCAGGCCTGCTTCAAAAAGTTTCAGCACCATATACTTCATGTGGCAGTCAATGAAGCTGACGAGCGTGGCCTGCATTGGATCGCAACATACCACTGGGTCCAGATGTGGCACTGATCAGGGAAGCATTGTGGAAACCAGGCACACAACAGAGCTGAAAGTGGTGGCCCCAGGCCTGCTTGAAAAAATTCAGCTCTGTGAAGTGCGCAATAATAATGTTTTCAAATAGACATGAATCCCATGCAACTGCAATTGGCTGAATGACAGAATGAATCACGGCACTTTGACCTAAGCGAAACATGCTGAAATCTGTGGCCCCAGGCCTGCTTGAAAAAATTTCAGCACTGTGAACCTGGCTGGATCAATCTGCGTTGCAAAGCTCCCAGAAGTTGATCACTATGGCTGTCAAATGCTGCAGCAAAGCAGGGGCAGCTGGGTGGCACAATGCACTCCAGAAGAAATGAGCAGAAACAACCTGGCTGGATGTAGTCCCTTCCTCAAACCCGAGACCTTGGTTCCCCTGAAACATGCAATTGTGCACATGGGCTCTGGCCAACATGGCCAAGTACTCGGCTTTCCAAAATGCGGGCATGACCTACCAGACAATCTCAGTCTGCTCCATAGGGGACTTGGAACATTTTGAGAAATGAAAATCTGTATTGAAAACCAAACGCATGACACGAAGGATGGTGCCCATCACATGCCATTGCACACTCAGGAAACTAGGCAAAAAAGGGCAATTTGTGTGCGATTTGGTGAAACAATGCACTCCAGAAGAAATGAGCAGAAACAACCTGGCTGGATGTAGTCCCTTCCTCAAACCCGAGACCTTGGTTCCCCTGAAACATGCAATTGTGCACATGGGCTCTGGCCAACATGGCCAAGTACTCGGCTTTACAAAATGCGGGCATGACCTACCAGACAATCTCTCTGTCTGCTCCATAGGGGACTTGGAACATTTTGAGAAATGAAAATCTGTATTGAAAACCAAACACATGACACCAAGGATGGTGCCCATCACATGCCATTGCACAATCAGGAAACTAGGCAAAAAAGGGCAATTTGTGTGCAATTTGGTGAAAAAATCTCGGGGGGGGGATGTTCCTTCCTTCGGGAGGGGGTAGCTAGGGGGGCCATGTTTCTTCTTTCGAGACGGGGGGGGGGGGCATTGGCATGGGGGGTCCATTGGCATGGGGGGTCCATTGGCATTGGGGGGGGGGGGGACTTTGTTGTCCTGCACACCTGAATAGCTGTCCTACATCCACCAGAACCATCAAAAACCCATTACCCTGGAAAAAGAAGGTGATGTGGAAAATTCGACCGTGGAACCAGGGGGCGGTTCTTGCGCAAGGTGGTTCCTAGGCACGGGGGGGGGGGGGGGACCTAGTAAAAAAAAATTTTTGAAAAAAAAATGTACTAGGTTTTACTACAGACCCGCTTGGCAGGCGCAAGCAGATTTTTGGGAACCCATTTCCCTTCGGGAATGTCCCTTGTAAAATACAACTTGTTCCCAAAACTGTGTCCAACGACCTGTGCCAAAACAGGTTCCCCCGCAGAGCGGATGAACATCACATTTGTCCCAGGGAGAAACATGGCTGTGCTGTCAAGTTCCATTCAGCGAAAGTGAGCAAAATGTCCTGCCATGAGTACAAAGGATACAAGTGGCAGTACCCCACAACACAGTCACCCACACAACAACACAATGAGCCGTAACGAAAAATTTTGGGTTGACCAAGTGACGGTCCCCCAGCCCCCCCCGGGGAACGACAAGGGGTGGGGAACGACAAGGGGGGGGGGGGGGTACATTGCAACAGCCCCTCATTTCCCCGCACCTTTGGCCTGAAACCTCAATTGTGATGTCTCGTACCTAATTATGTACCGAATTAATTAGGTACACAAAAAATACGGTTCGAACGGGTAGTGTTCGTTGGACACAGTGTTCGTTGGACACGGGGGGGGGGGGTACCAGGATCAAACTTCATCAAGAACCAGAAGCCCTCCCCCGGTGGACTCCCCAATCCACCCACGAATGTGTTGATAATCTACACGTAAAGCAAAAATTACCAAAGGTCAAAATTAGCCAAATGGAGCCCATTTTTTCGGGTAATTTTTTGGTATTGTCGCAAAGGGGACATCACGCTTCCCTGCCATGATGCAGCACATGCAAAAGAAACACTGATGTGGGTTGCACCATTCATGGTTTAGTAAAAAAGGCGGGACAGATGGCTGTAGTATAATCCAACCAACAGCCATCACAAACACATTCGGAAATTCGTCCAATTAAACACTATAGCCAATAGATACTGCAGGGCAGCATAGTCCAAGGACCAGTTGGCACAGAATGATGAACACGAGCCCTTGTGGCGCAGGTGCCATGAGCATAGAGATGCCCGCGCCAAAATGCCCTCCGTCGCAACCAAGCTAGAAGGTCATGTGCTGTGCACACAGAGACTGTGGCAGACGCGGTGCAATGAAAACAACCCACGACCCCAGCTGGCCAGTCCGATGGAGAGCAGGGCACGCGCCTTCCGAAGTGCGGGTGTGCATGTGCTGCACAGAGGCCACCGGCTTGCCAGGTGGCGTGTGCCGCCGTGCCTTGGACGGTGTTTAATTCCTCAGCGGCGTGCTGACGGTGTGGGTTTTCGCCCGGGCACAGGGGGTTAAAGGGTACAGGTCGCACCCGTGACACAGCCTCCTGTTGGATCTTGACTGAAGGGCCCATGCCCCTGGACCAGGGCTGCGCTTGAAAAAGAGTGGCACGATTATGATCAGTAGCAGATACTGGATGCCCCCGCCACGGCAGTTCCAGCCAATGAGCTCTCAGTCTGAAAAGTTCGTAGGCAGCATACAAGACCAACCTGCTATGGCACAGCAGTTTTCCCAAACCTGATGTAACCATAGATGTCAAACCGAATCCAATTGAAGTAGAGGGGGTCCACAGGGTAGTGCGATAAATGTCTCCGGCACCAGTTGGCTACAGTTGGGAAAGCGGCTGGGTTTCAAGCAGAAGCCCAAGATGCACACCACGGGCATATATTACTGCACCCCTCTCCCCTTAAATCTGGCTAACGACAACAAGCAAGCAAGCAACAAGCAACAAGCACTTCTGCTTTCCGCTTTGGCCATCACACCCTCTCAACACTACAGGCTCTACTCTACTCTAGCCATCCTAGACACTAGGTGGTGGCCTTGCCAAATCCAGGTTTTGGGCCCAACACTCGGCGGTGGTGCCCCGGGTGGGTGGCGCCAAGTGGGCAGGTGCCCCCTCCGAAAACTGCGCATTTTGTGCCCCAAAACAGGCTTTTTTGGCCCCAAAGGGACTTGGAACCCATTCAAAACGGACAAACAAAGGGAAACGGCTGCTACACTCCAAGTGCGGGTTGACTTCACCCCGCCAAAGAGCCCTCTGGTGCCCTCTGCCTCCACAATATGTCCGAGAAACGCCCCCAAAAGGGTCGAAAAAGCCGAAGTCGAAAAATCTGCGTACATTGGCCACTAACAGCCCAAACCAAGATCGGGCCGTATCATGGGCTACGTGGCTCAAATCGGAAATCCGAGGGCTCCTAGTCCACCCGCAACCCTCCACTTTTTGTGGTTTCCAAGCCTCAGAATCGCCCACGATAACGAGCCCCCGCCCCTCCATGTACCACTGGTCACTTGGTGGAGCCGGAGGGCAGCACGGGCCGTGCACGGTGGGGGCCCACGGTGGGTCCAGTAGGGTCCCCGGGGCAACACAATTGATTTTTCCAAAAGTCTTCCTAGACCACTTGGGATGCTCAAACAAGTGTTTTTAGCCCGTTTTGAGCCTGTGGTGACGCATTTTGGCCCGTGGAAAGTGCAAAATGCCCTGAAAATGGGCAGTTTTGGGACCAAAGATGGGTCGAAAATGGGCCAAAAACACATTGTTCCAAAAGTGACCTTGGACCATTTGGGGTGCGCAATCAAGTGTAACGAGCCCATTTTGAGCCCGCTTGGAGCCATTTTGGCCCCTCTAAGGTCCCAAAAAACCTTGAAAATGGGCCATTTTGTGAAGAAAAACTGGTCAAAAATGGGTCAAAAATGCGTTCTTCCAAAAATGATACTGGACCATTTGGGGTGCTGAAATGGGATAATTGTGCCCATTTTGAGCCCATTTTGACCCAGTTTAGCCCATTTCGCCACATGTACGCACCAAGTTGTACACTTTTCACGCACCTTAGAGCCGTCTTGTGGAGCCGGGACCGGGATATGAAAAGTTGTACCAGATCACATCAATTTTGCCGTAATTGGTGAGGAGCTCCCGCACTTGGCTTTTCATGTACTCGCAATACTGCGCCATATCACGCCCCTTGTTGAGTGTCCCTCGATCTGGGTGGTTCCGCAATGGATGGTACCGATCCACTGTGAAATCTTGTTGAGCCCAAACTCTTTGCATTTTCGAATTCAGCACATCAAACTGCACAAAACTATACCCCCCGCTTTTTTCGTCCTCCAAACGATATGTTGCAACTACAGGCCAGGCCGGTTGTTGGTTGTGGCCTGCTATTGAGGATCACCCGTCATTTTTCTGAAAACCAGCCAACTTCCACGCTTCACACAGCCCCGCCACCGTTTCATTGGCCATGGGACCTTGATTCATATCCATAATAGGGGGGTACCATTTTTTCCAGCAAAATACATACGCACCTCAGGGAGAAAATCCAAAAACGGCCGAAAAAACTCCAACTTTGCATCAGAACAGCCATATGCCCCTCCCCCTCCACCAAACGCCCATATGTACCAACTCATGCGCACAAATATGTTAAAAAGCCCCTTCCCATCTTTCACCGAGCTTCGGGCGACGGGCTGCAACAGCGGACACTGCACATCTAGCTTCTGTGGGATGACTGCACGCCATGAGCCTCACACCACCTTCCTCCGAAGCCCCCCGGGTGTGGGAGACTTGTATTTCGCAGTTGCCACGGCCAACAGGCAACAATTATTGGTGTCGGCAACACGCCATCCGAGCCTGATATTGAGAAAACCTTCCTGCGCAAGCAGGGGCAAGATACACAAAACGACGGGTCAGAGGGTGATCCTGAGCTTCGGCAAGGCCGTGGTTACACACGACACGCCCCCGGCTGCAAGCCGAAAGGTACCTTGCGAAGCCCCACAACATATGAAGAATGGGGCACGCCCCAAAAAAAGAAAAAAATGAAGAATGAATTGCAATACCACTCACACTTCTGCTGCTCCGGAGATACAAGCCTCAGGCCAATGATATAGCCCCTGTGCGGCAACGAGCTTCGGCAAGGCCGTGGTTACACACGACACACGCCCGGCTGCAAGCCGAAAGGTACCTTGCGAAGCTCCGCGATATATGAAGAAGGGGGCACATCCCAAAAAAAGAAAAAAAGTTAAGAATGAATTGCAATACCACTCACACTTCTGCTGCTCCGGAGATACAAGCCTCAGGCCAATGATATAGCCCCTGTGCGGCAACGAGCTTCGGCAAGGCCGTGGTTACACACGACACACGCCCGGCTGGAAGCCGAAAGGTACCTTGCGAAGCTCCGCGATATATGAAGAAGGGGGCACATCCCAAAAAAAGAAAAAAATGAAGAATGAATTGCAATACCACTCACACTTCTGCTGCTCCGGAGATACAAGCCTCAGGCCAATGATATAGCCCTTGTGCGGCAAGCGAGCTTTGGCAAGGCCGTGGTTACACACGACACACGCCCGGCTGGAAGCCGAAAGGTACCTTGCCGACGCCCCGCGATATATAAAGAAGGGGGCACACCCCCAAAAAAAGAAAAAAAAGTTAAGAATGAGTTGCAAAATCTGTCGGGATGGGCATGTGGGGGCCTGTACACAAGTCCGCAGTCCCCGTGGGGGAATCGTCAGAAGACGCGCCAAAAGCTGCCAGGTGGCGTGGACGATTTGAATTTGGCGAACCATCTGCAGGGGTAGCGCAGGGCCCACAGCCCCGATACGCTGAACGCAGGCACGACCACGTATGCAGGCAAATGATGCAGCTGCGGCACGTGCGCCAGCCCCTGGGCAAACAAGTCCTGCAACAGCCAAAAGCACAGCGGGCTCGACCCGTACTCCTTCAACATCTCCAGCACGCAATCCGAGGCCGTCAACATGTGGGAGCACATCCCGCCTTCACCACCATCACGCGCGCGGCCGTCCGCTGACCTGCACCAGTGCGGCACGGCCCTTGAGAACCCGTAGAGGCCTACCCCGGACAGCCCGAGGCACAGCAGGTCAGACGACATAGAGAAGGGCCGCTTGCTTGTGCACAGGATCCAGCAGAGTGCGTCGCCCTGGCCCTCCCCCCGCGTCGG
Source organism: Eutreptiella sp. 'Long Island Sound 2002' (assembly GCA_964036045.1). Classification (NCBI taxonomy): domain Eukaryota; phylum Euglenozoa; class Euglenophyceae; order Eutreptiales; family Eutreptiaceae; genus Eutreptiella; species Eutreptiella sp. 'Long Island Sound 2002'. Next base: position 14,731,476 of record OZ038382.1, read on the forward strand.
GCCCCGCAGGTTGAACCAGCGCCCCCCGACGAAGCGCACCGTCAGCCACAGGCCCAGCAGCAGGGTCCCTCCCCGGCACAGCGTCCACCAGCCGTTATCGGGGTCCTTTTTGACCTCCAGCGCCGCGGCAGCCCCAATGAACACCAGCCCGGCCACGGGCAACACCCCGAATCGGACCGTGAAGTGCCTCCTGACCAGTCCCGGAAGGACCAGGACGCGCAGCAGGAGCTGCACCGCGTCCTGTGGCCACATCGAGGGGAACGGCCAGACCCGTGCAGTCGTGGCCAAAGGGTGGGCCAGAGAACTCTGGGCCCAAAGCGCCACCGCGTGGCTGCCAATCAGCATCGCAGCGCCACACGCCGCCAGGAGGCACTGCTGCTTCAGGGTGTTGCTCTCTCCCTCGGAAGTGCGGAGAAGCCACGGGAAAGTGACCCCCGCCAGGCACATGCTGGCGCCGAGGGCCATCACTGCGCCCTGCTGAGTTTCGAAGTGATCAAAGTGCCGCAGTGCCTCACGGACGCCCTCGACCACGATGAGCATCGCGCCGCGCTGCAGCAAAAACAGCGCGACCTCGTGACGAGGTTGCCCCGCCTTCTCCCTCGCAGTGACCAAGAGGACGATGCCCATTCCCGCGCATACCGAGAAGAGCAGCATGGGCAAGAGGGCCGCAGGCGTGAGCACAAGTGAAGCCCAAGGGCTGACGGTCGAGCGCGGCCCAGCGTAGTAGTGGACATCGACCGCATGTTGCGTGTCAGGCAGTGCTTCCAGATTCTCGTGGACGTGGCTCACAAGCATGCAAACGCACGCCACCCCCCGCAGCAGGTCAATGGGCTCGAGTCGCATGCGGGCTTCCTTGATGCCGTCGGCACTTGTTGGGATGCATGGGCCTGATGTGTGTGTCTGAACTGGTGCTTCCCCTCTGTGTTCTCCGTCCCCTTCCATTGCCACCTCCCACTGTGCACTGGGGAGATTGCAGCCAATCATGCCATGTGACCAGCAGGAACGAGCCAACGAGGCGGATCTATGATGTAAATGATGTGCTGTGCATGGCGGCAAAGAGGTCAAAGTGTGTGAGGCTGGGCATAGGGCCACAAGGAGGGAAGAGGCTCAGGGAGCGTTTTCGCACAACGCCGGCAGGTGGCCACAGCACCTGTCATTTAAATGTAAATGGAAATGCAACCGTCAAGCCTATTGTGACCACCCTTGCATGTAACTCTGTGACCTAGACAAGCGTACAGTGATGAACACCGTCGACGATGGCCGGCTGAAAGGGAGCAGCCTGGCTGCTCAGTCCTGAGTTCGTCAGTACCCAGCAGTGCAAAGTCAAACGACTGAAATTGTACATTCTACTCTGCTTCATATGCCTTTGCCAAGTGCTACCATGGTACCCATTGCTAGAACTGGGTGAGCCCACTCATTGCATGGGAGCAGAGAGGTTTTTTCTAGCCCTTTCAGCGCTTGGTTGAGTGCCCCAGCATCAGAGAGATACTGTGCCTCCTGCTTTTCGTTCGCCACCAAATGCAGCGATGCATTGAGAGGCCAAGTTTTTGGTTTTGAACTGCATGGTTCGTCTGACGAGAAGGGAAATGAATGATTTTGCATGTGCACTGTGGGAGGGAGTTTGATATTTGTACAGCCATTTGGTTTGGTGGTGACATTTGGTGCTGCAAGGGTATGCATGATGGTTCTAGTCGTCCCGAAGCCAGCTGCATAACCACATGAATATAGCACAGGTCAAAACATGTTTGGGCGCACATGTATGCCCCTGCTGCAGGTGTTGTGGTGCCATTCATGTTGCAATGGGGTGCTGAGTAAGTGAAGCCACTCCCCAGTTGTGAATGTCAAGTTTCCCTGGAGTGCTTTCTTCTTAGTCATGTACCACAACAGCCAGATAGTGCTGGTGATTGAGTAAATACCGTTGTCCCCATGCCTACTGTAAGGCTACGCCTTGGCCATCAAATTAACGATGATGGCTTCAGAATGCCACCCCCCTTGCGGTTAACACTTAACTCTATCTGGTGGGTATTGAAACCAATGTAACGAGCAGAATGATAAAAGGACACATCACCTTCCCGCTTCCCACCAGCCTGTTTCACCCCTGGAGCACCATTGGCAACTCCATGGGGGAATGTTTTTTTTTCCCGAAGCTGCAATAGTTTTGCAACAGTATGAGTCAATCTCGGGATCTAAGTACACTCTCAGAACATACCATAGCTTCTTCCCCTGTCCAGGACAGGGGTCGAGGTTGACAAAGAAGGAGCTACTTATATTCCTACCTTGAGGGGGCGTTGTCGCACGGTGCGCGCACGGTGCGCGCACGGTGCGTGCACGGTGCGCGCACGGTTCAATGTTTTTGGGATGGTTGCCCAACTTGTACCCCGTTGAATGGCCCCCATAGAAACACACCCAGGGTCCTGATTTCTGCACCTTGCAGTCCATACTGGCATACCAAGATTCTTCAATTTTTAGTCTGATGCTTGTCACAGGTTCGAGGGTCCTATTTTCTGCACCCTGCAGCCCCTATTAGCGTACCGGGAATTATTTTTTTTTGAATCTGATGCTTGTCACAGGTTCCAGGCTCCCAATTTCTGCACCTTGCACGCACCTCCGTAACAAACCATGCACAGGCGACAACACAAGCGACAACACTGGTTGGGTTACGGGAATTTCAATTTCATCCGCCACAGCATTGTGGCTCATGATCATCAATTCTAGGGGCTTCAGCTTCCACTTCAGGTAATTGGGGCTCCAGCAAAGCGTCCATCGGCGCCTCATGGTGCATAGGTTGGGGGGAATCGGGGCTCTCAGCAGTCACAATTGCAAACTCCAACCGCTCCTCGGGTGCATGCTCGTACAAGACCTCATCACCACCCAATTCGTACCGAATAGAGACGCGACTCCCACCTCTTGGAGAAGGGTCAACGACAGTGGCCGACACCCTATCCCCGTTGGAGCGGTGGTAGTACACAGGCAGTCCGGCGACAAGCTAGGGCAGCTCAGATTCAGGCATTGTGGATCTGGTGGACACAGAATACGCAAAAGGACGCACGGTGCGCGCACGGTGCGCGCACGGTGCGCGCACGGTTCAGGCAACACCCCCTGAGTATACCTCCAGAGCGACCTGGGGTCGCCACGACTCTGCCACAACATCCTCTCACCTATGACATGCTTTCTTTGCTCCGGGCATGTGGATGGGTGAGTCTGGTGATGCTCTAAGAAAACGATGATGTTTTAGCACTTTGAAAATTCTGTTGTGCTGATTGGAATGAGGAAATGTTCAAATACCTTACATATTGGACTTTGGCCGGATCCGACTAAAGTATTCATCGTGCCAACTTGGAAATGTCATGTTCCGAATTCAATACCAATACAAGATTCTAGAGAAGTTGGGCAGTAAATGGTTTGAAGATTGTTCATCAACATACATGTTGAGTTGCATGGCCGAAAGTTATGATTACACCTTTAAAAAAAGCGGGGCAAATTTGGTACTCATGGTTCAAACAACTAGCCCCAAATATCCAAAGCAAAAATCATTTTTGAACCATTTTCACCCCCATGTGATCTTACTCTACAGGCACACACCGTGCTGCTACCAAAGGTTTTCCAACATAGTGGTTCAACATAATTCATTACCATGAGGGTCACAGGGGCAATACTCAATGTCCAAAGATAGTCCATCCTCAATAAACCATGAAAACATGTCCTTTTGGGGTCACTTTTGGGTTATTTTGGAGCCCAACTGGGGATACCATAAGATGATGGAGTGGATGAGGTTGGCATTTGTGCATTGTGCTCCCACAAGCACACCGCCACACTTTGTGGTGAATGTAATGAAAATTACTGTGGGTGTATTGATCTATGTGTTGAAGAAGTGGAAGTCACAGCTTTGGTCTCATGCTGTTTGCTCTATGGGGAAGGGTTTTGTGTTGATTCCGGTCTGCTTGGGGGGCATCGCTTGGGTGAGCTAAAGCTATGCTACAATCGGGATACTTGGTACAAAAGTAGTGTGCCGGGGGCGCACCGGGCAAACATTGCCCCATGGATTTACGACTTACCATCCAAGAGGAAACACTGAACAAGCCCCACCGGTCAAGGTGGGTCCCAAGACACAGGGATTTCGCCAAGGCCAAAACCAAAGAAGAGCGAACGGAGGTCAAATGTAACAATGAGGTCGACCGTCTAGCTAAAATGGCAACCAGCTTACCGCTCCCGCAATATACACCTACTCACCCAGGTGATATTGCAGTCAATGGGGATCAAGCGCCGACCCCAGCTAAAAAGTGGATCATAGAGAGGAGACAATATGACTTATTTTCAGGAACACACTGGGTGTCATGGCTCCCGCTCAAAGGAACCCGCCGGATGACATGGGTAAAATGGCTTTGGGGAAATGAGCAGTGGGATGGATGTGGCGCGCCATGGGACCATAATGTTGTGAAATACCCCCTGTGCAACACCAAGCACGGCACCACCGTGCACAAGCGGCTAATGCGGTGCCCCAAATGGCCTCCCTCCTTCCGGAAGACATGGACGCAGTCATGGGGCACGTGGGCTGAATACGCAGAGCAATGGTACGATAACGCTCCCCCGGTCCAACTGCGCCCGGGATATGGACCCACTTCAGGTGTGTGTGGCGCATAACCAATACATGATGCTTCACATTGTCTACCAGCTCAGAAAGGAGTTCACCATGCCCCCTAGGGACAACAAAGAAACACAGCCCAGTCAGTCCATAAGATCATGGTAAGATCAAGCCTAGGGTGTGCAACCCTGACCCCACCCCACAAGCGGTGCAACAGCAAGTGATGCATAAACCCCGGAAGCAAAAGTGCGCAAAGGTCAAGGCACTTGCTACAACAACACAGGAGGATGACAAGGAATATTACAAGATTCTACAAAGCTAGGATCCATACCATGCCAAGGTGAAGGCGCTAAAATACCTTGATTTCACCCAAGATACTATCGGGCATCAAAAAGTGACTCAGAAGTTGTCCGCACCAAGGATTAAGTACCAAACCACTAGACTAATGTAGGAGGCACAGGACATGCACGACAATGGGTGCCAAGGTGTTCTCACAGAATGTCACTCTGACGGTATGTGGTATAGGGGGGTAGGTACTTGGCTACACTATGGGGGCGTATATGGAATAGACATACCAGATTTGGCTGCATGAGGTGGACCTATCGTATCACATCCTAGGACTACGGCACGCACTTATCCAAAAGGGCTTGCAACGGCACGCGGAAGCACCACACAACACGGCCTGCTCCCCGCCACTAGCCAAACGGACGTGTACCACTAGGATAATAGCAGGGCGAACTAGATGTAAAGTTCCAAAATGCCTTGGAAAGGACCCAGTAGCCCAGCCTAGCCGCCGGCACCATGAGTCCAATGAGGTGTGAAACAGCCCAGCTGTGTAGTATCCATCCTAGCCACATATGGGTCCTCACAACTCATCTGGAGGCCAGCTTGAATCTCCCTGCCACTGGGTCCTATGCTCAAAGTAAGGTCCTATGGGTCCGCAAAAGCTGATGCACAAACAGCTTTCAGCCCCAAGAGCCGAATGATGGAAATGACAGAAATTGGAAGCTTACAAAACCTACCTTTTTGATATTACGGCCGCCCACAATTCTTAGACACGCTTGCAAAGCATGGTTGACACCCTTTTTGCTGGTTTTTTACCCTAGCGGCCATTGAGCGCTGGGAGTTTTCAGGGCAAGATCCGGGGAGTCTGGCGATGCAAACCATGCACAGCACAATAGAATTGCCTAGGCTGGAGTCTCACCAGAAGTGAAAAGCAAGCAAGCAATTTGGTTTGGCTATCTGAAGTGTGTAGTGTGCAGTGGGGGAATGTTTGCCCGGCGTGCGCCCGGCGCGCGCCCGGCGCGCTACTTTTAGACTATGTTCCCCCCGAAGAGCCCCCAAGCACACCCCTTGGAAACGCCCTTAGAATTAGGTGACCCAAACTGCCCCAGCTCAAGAAAGTTGCAAACTGGGGTACACAGTACCACTCTCGCTCCTTTAAGGGCGGTCTTGGTCAACACCTTAGCAAGTTGGGAGAATGGGGGGTTAGGATAGCACAACCGCATCGATCTCCGGTAGAAGCGATAGGCGTCATTGAGGTATCGCGAACAGTAGAGCTGCATCATAACATTGGTCCCACAAGTGTGGGTGTCAATACATTCAGTACAATCGTGCTCCTTACACTCATCCCAAACTACAACGGTGGAGCGTTATGGCAACACAACACACACACTTCTGCCTCATCCTCTGCCTCATCTTGCGTGCCACAACCGAGCAAACAGCTGCTCAATGTGTGCCCTATACCACCCGTGCACGTCATTGTAACATTGTTGGCGGGCTGTCAAAGTGCCATTCTTTCTTCCAATTAGTGGCACAATGACATGAATCCGGCCCTTATAAGCACCATCATGGCCCCCAACTTCGAAATCAAAGAAATCACCTCGGGTACGAGAAGGTCCATACCCATCCCAAATCTGCTGATGTCCCGGGGGCCAAAGGGCAAATCCATATAATGTTGCCCAACATGTCAACGGCAAAAGTCCACCGGTAGGGCACGGGTCAAAAAAGATGCCCGGCGCGCGCCCAGCGCGCTAACGTTCCCCCTAGTGTCCAGTATGTACTGTGCACAATATGTAGTGTCCTGGGGGCACACCGAACTCTGCAAAGGGATCCCATGCCACTCCAGTAGATCAACCCAGTGCTCGCTCGCAGTACTACATCCTGATTGGGGTTCAGGTTACGGCTACCAACCTGGTGTTACCAGTGAGGTTTAGGTACCCCCCCGCCCTTGCGCAAGCACGGCCGCGGTCCCAGAAGTCAGGCCAAAACGGCGGTTCAACGCCCACCCCGTGCTTAGACAAGGCCGTGCATGTGCGTGACACATGTGACAGCCAGACCGGGAATAACATTGTTAGCCATGACTGAAAATCACATCAGAACAAGCAGCATGGGGTTCCAATGTGTAGTACAATGTTGTTATGAACAGAATGCACCATCACAGACATGAATGAGCCCCTCTTTCCCTGTACAAACGCTCTACAGACACCCAATCCTCCATTCTGGACCACAAAAACAGCGGTCCCAAAATTTCCTCAAAACGGCGGTTCAACGCCCACCCCGTGCTTAGACAAGGCCGTGCATGCGCAAGGGGGGGGGGGGGTACTCTTTTTAGGGTCTAGGGAAGACCAGGAGATTCTAGCAGCAGCATCAGCAGCAAGCGTGAGATGGGAGAAAATTATAACCTGGCCATAATGACTTGGATTCTGCCCAAATTTTGGTGACTCACATTCCGTTGCTATTTTTGCAATCTGGTGCACCCTCTGTCCAACTGTGCCCTCGAGATATCCCCATCCAGTGTTCGTGTAGGCGATGTAGGAGAACAGTCTCGGAGAGTGAATATGTTCCACAGGAAGCAGGGTTCGATTCCACAACTGCTGACAATATTGACAACTGCATTTCCCGGAAACCAGCAATTGTTCTCGATGGTCATAGCATTTGTATGGTATTAAAACAAACACCTGTCGTACTGTAGTACGTGGTTTCAGATGTCCTACCTCCCTGGAAGGGCACTACACATGACGTGCAATCAGGTGATGGGTTCCGGCACCATATCCATTGTTGCCACAATTGTTCACGCTCTTGAAACAGGTTCGTTTTTGGCAGAGCATGCAATCGTCGGTAAGAAACATCTGGCAACTATGGGTCCTCACAGCAAAGGTCAATGCACCAAGGTCAGAACTCTTCTGTCAGGGCGAGAGGCTCTGGCATATCTTGCACACATATGCGTATGCACAACGACGGGAAAGGGGAAACCCATATCAAGGAGGGACACCAGCATGGGTCACCAGGGTCAGGTATGCCTAACAGGCGCTCCGCTCATAGCATGGCCAGCGGCCTTGGGCCCCAGCAGATCTGGGTCCCTGCACATCAGCACCAGAGTCCACAAAAGTGGGACGGGTAGGACAGATGTACTGGGCGTTGAAGGCTCCTGTTAGATTCACCCAACTGATTTCGGGAGGTCGGGCAGCTATGCCTGGACCTATGGTTACAACGGCACTGCCAACAGCCAAAGCCATCTTCATGCTGCCCCTGCGTACAGTCCACACGCTTGTTTGCAACACAAAGCCCGCACCGGGGCTTTGCATTGGGCCATCCACATGACAATATCAGGTACTTCATACCACTCCCTGTCCCCCTGACGCAAGCATGGCCCAAATCAGGGACAACAACAGCCACACAGGGATCCCATGCTCATACAAGGCCGTGCACATGCAACCCACAGGCAAGCAATTGGGGGCTTTGGGCCCCATTGCTAGCACATCCGCTGAGAATCCCATCAAAGAAAGAGAAGGGTTGCAGTCTCAGGCACGGTATTGCTATGGGCAACTACAACTCTTCACAGTCATCTAGCCCCAGCCGCGGTGGAGGATTTCCGCTGCTCGCCAGTCATCGAGTCTTGGTTTGCTTCTTTTTTTTGTTTTGTTCGTCCGCCAGTCCTCAGTACGGCCCCATATGGGGAGCGGAATCTTTTTTTTTCATCGAGTCTTGGTTTATTTCTGTGCTGACCGGACTCATGAACACACACGAGGACATGCTGCTGGCGTCGTATGTCAACCCGCATCTCCTGACGAGGGTGTCTGGGGTATACTTGCCTCATTAGCCTTGTGCCAGATTTTCGGATCGGGGCTCAGGCTCTCTTTATCCGTGGCCCAAACACCTGCAGCACAAGCCCCAGGCCACACCGAAACTCATGCATGCAGCGGCTTGTTCCACAAGGCGAGGTGGCGGTCCCCTGCATTGCGTCTTTGGGCGTTACAGGGCCCCAACCCATTAGCGGTGAAACGCATTTCTAGGTGTGTTGCCCTATGCGTTGCTGGCAGGGCTGCTCTGGAGCTCCTCTGGAAAAGGAAGGGGCTGGCTGTTGATCTATGCCAGGTAATTTTTTCTGATGGTGTGCGGGGGGGGGGGGGGGGTGCATAAAAGGGTGAACGGGGATGCCGGTTGGTACTTCCCGGGGGGGGGGGGGTCTCAGACCCATTCACTCACTCATTGGCCGACCAAGGGGGAATCCTTGCACTGCGCGCACACCGTGCACTACTTTTAGACTAAATCCCTCCCCAAAGAAGCCCATACACACCCTTTCCAAACGACCTCAAAATTAGGCCACCCAATCTACCCTAGCTGGATGGACACAGTTGGGCACTACCTTCCCCTCCAATAGGATGTCATGGAAAATGAAACAACCATGAACGTCTTGATATCTTCTCTCACGCTAAGGTCGCTCTCAAACATCGGGTATATCAGGTTTCCAAGCCATCAGGACTTCGCCAAAAATCTTGGCATCTTTTCAAGGTCTGTTTGACTTGCTTCTTACATACCTGTTCTTGGACCCTTTCACAATGAGATCACACGTAGTGTGGTTGCTGCTGCTGCTATCGCTGGATTGCTTTCATTGGGATCTATGTTCACAAGCGATTTCACTACTGTGAGTGGGGGTTATCTCAAATCTTGAGCAATGTTCTCTCTCACCTCAAAATAGACCGGGGAAGAGAAAGTTGTTAGTACAAAGGAACCGCAACCGGCATAGGCAGGTGTACTTAGACCAGCTATGGCCCCACACCTAGCACACGAAACATGGTATCAGAACAGCGAGTCAATAAACTAGTAGCAGCAAAACAATGGTCCCCATAGTGGGGAGAAATCAACCTAGAAAGGAGAACATGCGGCAAAAATGAGCAAAGAATGCGCAGAAAGGGGGGGAGATGGGTGAGAATGGCTGAAACTGGGTGAACACCCAAATATGCCACATCCCCAATGCGGAAGAAGCATCAAAAACCTGTTGTCAAACAACAACGTGGCCCCTAGTATGACAAAATATGGGTTACTAGTGTGGCAAGACACCCAAATACCAGGGTACCAGGGTACCAGGGTACCAGCGTGCACATTGCACTAAACTCCCCCAGGATGGGGGGTGTAGCCAAAGCACACACGCACCCACCAGCTGACTAACCTCTACATCAAAAATTCACCTCTAGGGCCTTCAACGCCAGCAACATGGGCCCTTCCGAACTAGCCCACCCACTCATGGCCTCCCCCCACAGGAGGGAGGGAGGCTGGGGTGGGGGGTGGGGGCGTCATTTCTCAACACCCATGGGGTGGCCGCAGCACTGAGAAAAGACCCGATCTCTTCCACGGACGCAGCAGTGCCTTTCAACAAAACCCAAAGAGTTCCAATGGAACGTTGGAGCGGGCGTCTCAGACTTGGCAGCCTCTCTTCATCAACGTCCCCCGGGCCGGTCGGTTGAGCTAGGGCCTACCCCCCCCCCCCCCCCCCCCGGTGCGTTGTCGGTCTTCCGGTTCCTATTGATCCGTCAATGCAGCAACATGCCGACCCACCCCTTTCGTCAAGGTACCCATTGTATTTCAATGCTCAATCCAAATTCCAATGCACCTCATTATCAACAGACCACCTCGTTCTGCTAGCGTCTGGTCTCCGGCCTCAAAAAAGCACGTGCAGTTGAGTGTCACCCATGATACCACCACAAACGGCTTGAACCACACTTCAAGGGCAATGCTGTGTACTGTGCAGCTGCCGGGCCAGAAACCATTCCCCTGGGTCGCAGCCCTCGTGCACCACGCGGCTCCTCTTGCGCGTGCGCACACTAGTACTACGGCCTGTTCCCTCCTCCGCGTACAGAGAGGTCGCGTAGCTCAGGTGTCACGCACCTGACACCTGACCTACAGGTACCTGGCTCGAAATCAGGGACCTGACTCAGTACGTGCAACGGACAGGCATCCACGGCCCAAATCTCAAGGCTCTCAAAAAAAACAATGCTGCTTCGCTGGACCTGGAAGACGCCTGGGATCCCAGGATATCACCTGAACTCACTTCACCCCACCTCACCCTTCTCCGACCACAGCCTTGTCCAGCGGGTTGTCGCTGGTTCCAACCATTGCTCCCCACCACGCATCTCTTCCCTCCTTCCCAGAAGTGGGGGCAGGTACTGTGGGCTCACCCGCTGTCAAGGGCAGAATGGGTTGTGGTCAGAGTCTGCCATGGAAGTATCCGGGTTGCCACTGGGGGAAACCCCACGACCTCTGAGTGTTTTGAGGATACGCAGTGTCAAAAACACTCAAGATTGTAAGATGTGAAATTTCGCGGTGCATTAAAAAGTGCCCAGCTTTGAACCCATTCGTACCTTTTTGTGCACTTATTGTTTTGATATCCGCTTTGGGGTGGCTAAGATACTCGCACGTCATTTTCTGCCTTTGATACAGTTCTGAATGTGCAGTGTGTACTTGTAGCCGTGCAAGCAATCTGCATCCGACCGACTGCGCACGGTAGTGCCGCTCACTGTGGGGAGGATCACTTTTATTCTATGGTGCAACACAAGCCCCCGTCCTATGGCACCCTTCGACTCACGACATGATGCCGCAGAGCTGGTGCACAAGATGATATGAAGAGGTAATGTGCACATGAATGGACGCTCCTGGCAATGCGTGCACTGAGGGGACCGTATGGATGTCACTTGCCATCCAGATCACCGGGCTGCAATGCTGCAATCTGCGACTGTCAAGACGTCAGGCCACAGAAAGAGTGGTTGAGCTGCAACGCAAAGCGCACAAAGTACATGTAATTATATAAGGTGCACAAACCCACGCTTCCTCTCCACATGCTCCAACATGACGATCACCAGTGTACCATTGAGGCGTCTCCAAGGAGGGCCGTTCTTCTTCCACAGCGATTGGGCTACCAAATGATTGCAAATGGGTGTTCGATGAGGCGTCTGTCACGCCGCTGTGCCATGCGGTGATCCATCTTGAGGTGAAAATGAGCCGTTTTTCAGCCTGCTTTCAGGAGGATCGTCCTTAAAGGTCAGGATGACCACAAGTGTGTCGGGGAGGTAAACCATAAACACAAAACAAGGAAAGCTGATACAAACACACTTGGCGGCGAAAGGCAACGTTTGGTATGTACAGAAAGTATGCACGACCGAAAGATATTTTGTCACTGTCGATGGGGGCCTCCCCAAGGCCGACGCCTGTTGAAGAGCACCATTGACCAGAAACTTCTGCAGGATCACACCAAGGCATCAATGCCTTTCTTCTTTCTTCTTCATTTTCTTTGTTGGATGCTCAAGAAGGGGCAGAGCAGGATGGGCCTTGCTTTACGGCCGCGATGTCAACATGTGGAAAACCTGCCAACAGTTGCGGATCAGTGGCGCATTTGTCAGCTTCAACTTCACCTTCTCGGCAACTCCAGTGGCCGATTGGTTCCGGATCCGCCATTTGTCCCAATCAGTCGGTCCCGCTGTCCATTTGCTTCTGCTATTTTCGACCGCCACTTCCTTCGCCCGCGTCATTCGGTTTCTCATCAACCATTTTGACCCCGTTGCCATCCTTGGCAGCCTCAGAAGCAGGTTTTACCTCCTTCGGCTTGACCTCCTTGGCAGCTTCAGATGTGGGTTTTACCTCCTTCGGCTTGACCTCCTTGGCAGCCTCAGATGTGGGTTTTGCCTCCTTCGGCTTGACCTCCTTGGCAGCCTCAGATGTGGGTTTTGCCTCCTTCGGCTTGACCTCCTTGGCAGCCTCAGAAGCAGTTTTGTCTTCAGACAAATCCGCTACCGGTGATGCCAAGGAAAGCAGCTTGGCAGCATCAGCAACAGATTTATCCACAGTCGACTGGACCTTCTTGATGTCATCAGCCGGTGATGCCAAGGACAGCAACTTGGCAGCATCAGCAACGGATTTGTCCACAGTTGCCTTGACCTTCTTGATGTCATCAGCAACGTACAAACCTGCGACCGGTGAATCCAAGGGGGGAGACTTTGGCTTCACCTTCTTGGCATCAGCGGCAGCAGGTTTGTCCGCCTCCTGGGCGTCGTCAATCGCGGGTTTGCCTGCATCCGATTCGACCCCCTTGGACGTGACGGTTTCAATGTCCACGGTGACGGCTCTGTCGCCATCCGGTTGTTGCGGACGGTGGAGGTGGCAATAATCCTCTCCTTCTGGTGCCACGTTAGCACATCTCCGCCCAAGCGACTCTATGTAAAACTTGCAGTACTTGCGGCCCCCGGGGGTTGTGGCTTCGGGGGTTATGGGCTTGGGCTTGAGGCGGTTCATCACAAACCGCACGGCGACGGTCAATGCCGCCCCCACCACCACCACCGCCACCAAGAACTTCGCCACAAGCAGCACCTTCAACGTCGGCGGGGCGGAGCTGAAGACTTTGAAGGGCGTCTTCCACCACACGGACGCGGGCGCCGCCGCGGCGGCTGCCGCCGCCGCTGCTGACGCCGCATTTCCTGCCGCCGCAGCCTCCGCCGCATACGACGCCGCCCGCGCCGCCTGGTCCGCCGCCCCGGCGGCGTCGCCCACAGCGGCGGCGGCCGCCGCCTTGGCGGCCTCCTCGGCGGCCTTCGCCGCCGCCGCCGCCGCATTGCCCGCGGCTGACACCGCGTCGGCCGCGTCCACAGCGGCAGTCTCCATAGCCCCGGCGGCACGTTCCAGGGCTCCTGCCGCATTGCCCGCCGCCGCAGTGGCCGCCGCGTGCGCTGCCGAGGCCGCAGTGTGCGCCGCCGAGGCGGCCTGGTCCACGGCCACCACGTCCAGAGTGACGGCCTGCGTGGCCTGGCCCGCAGCCTCTGCCGCACGACCAGCCGCCAGCGCCGCATCGCTTGCGGCTGCAACCGCAGCGCCGCCGCCCGCAGCCGCAGCCGCATCGGCCGCGGCCCCGGCCGCGCGACCGGCAGCCGCAGCCGCTCCGCCCGCGGCGGCAGCGGCGTCGCCTGCGGCCCCAACGGCACGGCCCACTTCCTCCGCCGCTCGGCGACCGACCTCGGCCGCGTCGACACCGCGCAAAGCGGTGTGGTACCGCGGCGCGCCGGGGCCGGCGGCGGGCGGCAGAGGGTACCGAGGTGGCAGCGCCGTGACGGGGGCACGAGGCAGTGTCGTCGTGCTGAAGTGTTGTGTCGGGCGCGGGGCTGTGGCCGCCCCGGCCAGGCCCAAGGCCACCACCGCGCAACCGCAGGTGAGGGCGGCTTTCAGGAGCACCCGAGCGTCTTTGAGGGGGGCGGCGGCGGGGCCTTGCGAAAGGAGAAGTACTGTGGTGTCGTCGGCCTGCGGCATGTTGCGTCCTGGGGGCATGAAAGTAGGCGATCCGTGAGGCAAGGAGGGCCAAGAACGCTGGATGGATGCTGAGTGCAGTGGTGCATGCGGATCGGTGCTCAGGGCAGTATTGCATGGGGATGGGTGCTCAGTGTTGTGCTGAGTGCAGTGCTGAGTGCTGTATTGTATTCGGACGGATGCTGAGTGAGCGTATGTGTAACGACTGCGGTGCTGGATGCTCAGGGATTCCCCAGAAAGGTTTCTGGGAGCAACCAGATCCATCATGCGCTGGACTATCCAGACCACAGGAAGGCTTTGGCTCCAAATTGGGGGGGGGGGGGGGCCTTCCCAAAAGAGGGGCTATGAAACCCCACTTGGGGTGGTGATTGTTGGTTTGGGTTTTGCACTTTTCACCCAAGCATGCCCAATGCACAGCAGAGAGACTGCAGAACACCGCAGAACACCGTCCGAATAGTATGTGGGGACAGGACAGGCTTTTCCTACTGCCAAAAGTAAAGGCATATCGTGCCCAGTGTTGTGATAGTGTCACACATTGCTGGTCCCGGACGAGGCTTTTGGTAGCACTGCTGCAACAGGTATGTAGCGTCAAAAGCACCTGAGGGCTGCGCTGATGCAAAGAGGAGGCCGAGGGGGGCCAAGTGTCTTGGACAGAAGCAGTTGAGGCACAACTCACCGATGACTGCAAAGGACAGACGGGGCAGCCCAAAATCGCACCAGCTGGCCGCGATGAGTCCACTTTCCGCCCTAGACATGTAGGGAAGTACTGTCTGTTGTGTCTCACCGAGGTCTTGTCTAAGCAAAGCCCGTGAGGGAGTGTTTGTCCGGCATGTGCCCGGCGCACTACTTGTGTGCCATCCGAAATTTGCCCCAGTTTTTCCCTTCCCTAGAGAAGCCCCCCAAGCAGACCAAAATCAACCTCAAACCCTTTCCTATAGAGCACACAACCAAAGACCACATCCGCAATTTCCCTTTGCACAACAAACGTAACATGTGTTGTGTCCAAAGGACAGTTTTGCCCCCACAGGTGTGCGGGTCAATACATCCTGTGCAACAATTTGCCTCACATTCACCACAAAGTGTGGTGGTGTGCTTCTGGCAGCACAATCAGCACATCTCAGCCGCTCCATCATCTTGCGTAGCAGCTGAGTTGCTTGCACCAGTAGTCTTGCAAATTATGAAGAGGAATATGTTCACATGGTCCACAAGGAGGGTGACGGTAGCGGCGTGTGGCACATCCCTGCGCAGAGTTGTTTGCCCTCTTGGCTGAATACAAAAGGGTGCAAATGCACCAAGATACAGACTGATTGATGCAACTCATTTGGACCGCCACGCCAGATGTTCCTGACCAGACCCCAATGCCACAAATGAGCAAATAGTTGCTCACCCCCGTGCTGTGTACCACCCATGCACATTATTACATGCTTGTTGCCGAGCCGCCAAAGGTTGCTGTGAACAGATATTGCAGGCCTTCTTTGTCTTCTTGGGGCTTTTTTGAATCACCCTACCCCAGTCTTCAACTCCGGATCTTGCCCTTTTCAGAATCAAAGGCTTCTGTGGTGCAACAAGGGACGTAGCAGCAAGTTGAATGGGTTTAATTGCGGACACGGCAAATGACTGTTGACAAAACAAGGCGGCAAGTGAATCCTCCAAGATGGACGAAATTCTCCATCATATCGCCAGTTCAGCATGCATACCCGGGCGTCCCAAATAGCCGTTTCCAAAGGCTTTCGGAATACACCCCCCCCCCCCCCCTTCAGGACACTGAGCGGGTACAAACGAGGCAACAAGTTCACCGACTCCAAAAAAAAACGCTCAAGTTGGTGCATTTGCCAGGGCCCCGAGAGATAAAACCCTGCCACCACCACTTGATTTAACACCTTGGGGGGACCAGAGGTAGGGTATTGAGCCTAAAGGGGAGAGGAAGCGCTGGGAGGGGGGTATGGATGGCCATGCGGCAATTCCATCAATGCTTAGACTACAAGGTTTAGCAGACTTGCAGTAAATTATAAAATGGCCGTTGGACAAGCTAAGAGGGTACATGTGAACAGACAACTGCAAGGACATGGATTGTATATGATAGCAGTGCGCTAACAACAGTGATCTAAGATGTGTTGTTGGATGCAGAGCCCAAACAAGTGCACACTGGGAGGGGGTGGGGACTTATTGATTGACTGGGGGGGTTCACAAGGGGATTGACGGGGGGGGGGGGGGTCACAGGGGACAAATTCAACAAGTACAATTTCGCCAGGGGGAATTTTAGTTGAAAAATGCAACTCGTGTACAAAAAAATCGTCAAATCGTGTAACTTTTTTGCGGTAGAATCGTGTAACTTTTCTTTTGCGGTAAGTTGTGTGGGTAAAGAAAAAGTCAAACCGATGAAAAAAAAAAGTGTCGGTCCGTGTAATTTTTTTTCGCGGTAAGTTGTGTAACCACAAAAAAAATTGGACAATTGAAAAAAAATGCAACTTTTGCAAAACATACGCAATATGTACAATTGTCGGTTCCGTACGGCACCCCATAGCGACCTTAACGATGGGACGCCGAGTCCATAAAGCACCAAGTACTCTGTGTGGCCACCAATTAGTTGGGACTCGGCCAATATAACGTAGTATCACTTGGCACTAGAAGCAAAATCAAGCTCAAGAAAAGAGCCATGGTAGGGCCATGGCCAACATCACAAAAAAAAGAGAACCTAGGAGGGCCATAGCCAATGTTAGTGCCACCCATGTAAATTGGGACTTGGCCAAGATAAGGATATGGAAAGGGGCAAAAAGGATATCCACTCACATGAGCTCACAGCCCGAAGGCTCCTGCATGCAATGCGAAGACCACTACAAGCAATGGTGCAAATGGAAATACTCTCTGTGGCCACCAAGGCATTGGGATGCGGCCAATATAAAACCATGTTTCTACGCTCCACCTTTGGTACACCAAATAGGCCAAGGAAGGCATAATGACGCGAAAAGCCTACAAAACATACACCCGCCACAAATAGTTGCAGAATGCAAGTTTGTAGATGAGGTTAGTCTTCGTATCGGAGGGCTTGGGCTTTGCACTAGGACTGGTGTTCCATGACAAGCCTCGCGCAACTCCACTACTAGCTACTTGGTCGGCGCATTGATGCCGATGGTCATGCTCCAGCTGGCCGGATACACCTTTGGGGTAGCTATCCGGCACCTTGCACCACTCTCGATGGATGAGGACCTTTGGACAAGTGGGACAAAAACAGCAGTGGCCCACAAGTGGGCAGATTGGGTACATAACGCAAGTGTGTAATTTTTTTTGGGGGGGGTAAAAATCGTGTAATTTTTTTCTTGCGGTGAACGCGAGTGCAAGAAAATTGTCCCGTTGTGTGATTTTTTTTGCGGTAAACATGCGTACGGTTTACTCGCAATTACCACAAAAAAAATTACACGACGGTACAATGTTTTTGTTATACGCATATACCACACAAAAAAAAAGCATGAATCACAACATACTCGAATTTCAGCCACCTGAATACCACTTAGACTACTGTGCACCATGTTCTTTTCACGGCCCCGAATGGGCGAACCACAATTACGCACAGAGCAATGTGACACCATGCACAGGACAGAACTGGGCTTTCAGTTTCCTCAGAGGATGTGTGTTCTTGAAGCCAAATGCACCTAAGAACATGGACGAGAGCAGCGGAGTGCATGTGAGGGGGACAAGGGACGCGCCACCAGCAAAGGCTGTTGGTGTTGGTGTTTGGTTGGTTGGTTACATTCACATTCCTACCAAGGACGCCTGCCTCCACAGAGGATGGCAAAAGCGTGCAGTGCTCACCTCCACCAATATATCACTTATATAACAACTAGCCCCATGACAGCTTACTGCCACTCAGTCCTCACCTGGACCAGCATGTGGCCCATAGCCGGGACCCGGAGCGACAGCGCACCAAGCAGCGCGCATCTCTAAGTGACACACATTTATTGGTTCTAGTTTGTGGCCCAGTGGTAGTGCGCCCAGGGAACCAATGGTTAGAGGAGGACGAATGGGGGCGCATCTCTTGCAAGTGAGAGGGATGACTGATGGTCCAGCAGTTGAGGACAATGCAGCAGCTGTCCCTTGCCGCGGCAGCAGGACGGTAGGGACTCAGACACGCAATGTTCTGAGGGGAATCCCATTCATCCCAAACCCACTACGAAGGCGTTGGGGTCATCTGCGTCTCCCCACAATTTGTACATTTCTCCATCTTCGCAGCTGCTGTACTGTCGTAAAGACTTGGTACCAAGTGCACTGGAACAGCGCCCGGGGTCTCTCTTTATTTGGGATAAAAGGGTAGTGTTTGAGGCCACAGGGCCGCCTCGCCTTTGTTACCGCCGGGCAAAGGGCTTGGCCGAACCTCCGCAGCGTGGTCTGAGGGGCCCCCATCGCCGGGCACGCCAGTAGGACCGTTGCAAAAGACGAAATAGCGCCCTGACACCCACTTTGCCTCTTCCATAGATCCGTCACCGACCCACAAACCTCAGGAAGAGGCGGATACCGGCGACTGGATTTTTCAGAAGCCACACACAGGTGTGGAGTGCATGCCTAACACCAAGGCAAAAGTCGCGCCATATCCATGTGGCTCACACACAGAGATGCAGTGCCGGGACCCCATTTTCTTCACATACGAATCGATGACGTTATATGTACATGTTGTCACCTGTTGTCGCTTGGAGCAGGGCTTGGGCGATACCGGGCTTCGAGAACAGCGCTTCGCAACATTTACAGCCGCAGCAGCATCGGCCATCGGGCTAAGAAGATTATTCTCAGGTGCAACCACATCAACCAAGGGGGTTAGCCACGCCGATCAACCTGCGTGCAGCCAAGCACGTCAACAGGGACACAAGACCGGCCTTGAAACCATGGGCTGGGTCACCGGGTTTGCATCATCGATGATGCCCAGAGAATTCAGCAGTTCCTTCACTGGCTACATTTGGACACATTCACGTTTGTGTATGATTCCCGGTCCTTCCAGCGCCCTTGCGCTGTGGTTCCTCGAAGGGCACCCGGATAATCTCAGACGGCTCAAGTGGGAAACATAGAAACGTGAGATGGACTGCAAGAGACGCAGCGGGTGTGTGCAAGGTCCGACGCAAACGAACAGGAATGAGGCAGTGTGCCCCACATTCGGGGGCCGGCTCTTTATGCTCCGAGTGCCACCTGTTCAGTCCAATGCGCAGGCGTTGCACAGGGGTAAGCCAATGCGCAGGCATTGCACAGGGGGTAAGGCTGGGAAAGGCGTGCACCTGAGGTCCAGCATGCGGGTGCGGCTTGACCAAAATTGCCCCCCTCTGAGTCAGAACACGTGGCAGACAGGGACAGAGGGCTCGTGGGAAGGGGTTCTAACACGCTCTAAGGGCTGTAAAAGAAAGTGGCACCTCGCTTTGGGGGGGGGGGGGGTACACAAGGGCTTCAACATCCAGTTTTGGGCGTAGGGGTATGACACGAATGCCCCTAAAAAGTGGGGGGAAACAGCAGTGACTGGGTCGCACCCTCTTCAATGCGATGTTTTCGTTTGTTCTTTATTGGCATCCCCCTCTCAGGCTCCCTTCCTTCTGCAACAGGTTTGGGGTGGGATCGTGCCCCTCTCCCGGGACTCAAGTTGGAGCCGCTCCAAAGGAATGACCGGAGTCAGATATATGATGTGCTTCATGGCCCAGGCTGGGGGCAGTAACCAACACAATGGAATGGCGTCGAATTCAGGTGAGGGACCGACGGCTCCGACCGCGCTCCGCCCACAAAGAGGCATGACACTCTGCATTGATGATGCTTACCGGAGACCCTCACATCACCTGCAGCTCTGCGGTGGGGTGCAGTTCGCAAGCGACGTCCTTGGGCACGCCCCCCCCCCCCGCGTTGTCCCACGCCCGGCGCCAGGCATGGAACGGGGAGCACCGCGCACGCCGCTGCTCGGCCCTCTTGGGCCTCTGGAGTCGTGCCCACACCTTCTTCGTTGTGCGGCAGTTCGTCGCCGTGCCGAGTTACGGGCCCAAGTGGCTCCTGGCTCCAGTGGATCCTGGCGCCCGCGCCTCTCTGGCGTTCCTGTGTGTTGTGCCGAAGGCGCTGTTACCAAAGGGCAAAAGGCCGGGATGTCTACCCACGGGTACAGGTAAACGGGCTGGGCTGTGTGTGTTGTGTGCGCGCCGTGCGTAAGTGTGTAGGCCTCGGCAGGGGAAGGGGGAGTCGGGGAGACCTGGTGAGTTCGCCTCTGGCGACCGCGCTTATTCCAGGAGCTCCCGCTGCACCCCTTCCCTTTCTGCTTGCTGGTGCAAGCGCAGCTCCTGCAACGCCCACGCCATCGTGCTGCCCGGGCCCAGGCGGGCCTTCAGCAGTGTGGCACGCGCCTTGGCGTGGGCGTACCAGATCCGTATGGACTCCTCCACGACGTGGCGGAGGAACTCCGTGCCCAGCGAGTGGGGGCCCGTACACACCAGGTGGGCCAGCTGCATGGAGGGGGTCCGCAGGGCTGCCGCCCACTGCTCCAGCACAGTCGGTTCCCACAGCTGGTGACGCACTGGAGCCGCCCGTGGCCCCACCTTCTGGTCAAGCCACGCTGCGAGGCGCCGGCGGGCTGGCCCCCACTCGTGCGATTGAGCCGAGCAGGCCCACAGGTGGGGCGCCGTCTCGGGCTGTGTCCTGCACAGGAGACACGTTGTATCCAGCACCGTGCTCCGGTGGGAGGAGCGGTGGGCCAGGACGGTCATGGTCGGGACGTTGTCCATGCGATGCGCCGTGATGTGGCGCTGTTGGTCGTGGTCGAACCAGTCCAGGGGGAGGCCCCCCCCTGGCATGAAATTTACCCCCCAGCGGGCCTCGTAGATGGCCTGCGCCGGTATGGAGGCCCGGCTCTGCAACCAGTCACTCAGCGCCGTCGGGGAGAGCTGGCACTGGTCGCGGAAGGGCACTGGGGGGATAAATGAGTAGGGGCGCCTGAGGAGCCACGTGAGGTCTACCTCCGGCGGCTCCCGCGTCGCTGCGTCCACACGGACGTTGAGGTCCGTGATCCAGTGCGACGGTGTGGTCACCACATTGATGGCAGACCTCGGGGAGAGGCGCTGCCCCCCCAGGACAGTGGCGTAGAGGTGGTGGATGCCATCTCCGCAGTGCCCTCCTTCCTGGTACGTGCGGAGGGCCCCCACTGCTGCCTCCGAGTCCGGCACCAGCCACTACACCCCCTGCTGTGTCGCCAGCCGGCGGGCATACGAGAGGAGGGCCATCGCTTCCCCCTCCTGGGAGGTGCCCACTCCTGAGGCCACCTGGGCCTGATACTCCCCAAGCCCGCTCTGGACGACCCCGGCCATGGCCACACCCGCCTGCGTGGCTCCTGCATCCACCGCCACGACACTGCCTCGGAGGGTCGCCAGCGCAGGCAGGTTCCTGTGTGTTGTGGGTTAGCGAGGTGCGCACAGTAGTGGCCCTGCGGGCCTGCCTGCTGCCCTGGAGGTTCAGCACCCGGTTTCGCATTGTGATTCAGGCTTTCCTTGTTTGACCACATCCCCCGGGTCAGAGCCAAAGCTGCTCGCCTCCGCCCCCCCCCAAAAAAGTGATAAGGTCAGAGGCTCATCAGATGTGTTCCTAAACGGTCGCCCGTTCGTACCAGTACAGCGCTCGATTCGGATCAGACTTCAGGCCTCCCTCTTCAGGAGCCCAAAGACCTCAATTCCTGGGGCACACCGTGTCTTTAATTCAGGTGCAGGACCCCAGGTTGCGGCGGCATGAGTCTAAAAGTGCTGGACCACCAGCACTCACAAACCGGGCGCTCACTGCCAGCGCGTTAACGGCACTCCAGGAGCGCGGCTCGACGGTGCAGGTTAGTGCTCGGCAGGGCTGTCCTTGGGGGGAAAGCAATCTTATTGGTGCACGCTTGCTAAGGACGCAACAACGCCCGCCCCAACACCGACAGTTGGCCGGACGCTGACAGCAGTTGCTAGTCAGTTCACAGCACTTATTCACAGCAGATTCACAGCAGAATTTAACCGACAGCAGTTGGCGGCTAAGCGACGAAAAGTAGCCGATAACTGCCAACCAGAGGGGCGACCTTAAGGGCTGTCCTTACAGAAAGAAAAGCCGTCCCGAACGCTCTGAAACCAGCGCTGGTAGGCAGCCGACCCCCCCACCTCCATACCCCTTTGTACGTACGTGGCATCCGCAGGTGCCCATGCCCCTGGCAACACCAGCCAACGGTTTTGCATCCCCATGCATGGTCACATGCAAATGCTGAGGTGCTGTGCAACCAGGTCGGCCACAGCTCACGCCCTGCCGGTCCCACTGCTGCGGCCTGCAATGGTGCACATGTAAATGGTGTGTGCAGGCTCTTTTGAGACACGCGTGTACACACCCTCCGCATCCACCTGCCCGTGCGGCACCTTTAACGTGCAATACAGACATACATCGCTGGGGCATGACCGACAACTGGGGGCAGGTGTTTTGGGGCATGGGATCTAGAATTGGCCCCTTGCACGACTCACTGGAGCAAACCCAGGCTAGGTTCGCCAGGTAGAAGCATGGAGAGTAAGGGGGTGTTGTCGCACAGTGCGCGCACGGTGCATGCAAGGTGGCGGTACCTTTTGGAGGTTTCCAGATATTTTACCCGGTGAAGAGGCCCCCTTAAAACCACTATGGCAGGGGTTCCTAGAGGCTTGCAAATGATCCCCCAAGGCTTCTTCTGGATGGTTCCTGTTACTTCTTGGTGCCTTCTGCACAGTGGCTGTCCATTCATGGCGCATCAGGCAACGAAGCGACAAGCACGGCTGAATTGTCATTGTGGCGTTGTGGTGGAGATGATGGGGGGGAGGGGAATGGGGCTCATGATCTTGAACTTGATACAGTGGAGTGCAGCAACCGCGTGGACAAATGCTTTCCCATCAACTTCATATTGGATCCACACAAAGCCCCTGGGCTGTGGTGAAGAGCCCAACACAATGGCTGAAACTCGCTCAGCCGTACGCATGCGATGGTGGAAAACATGTGTTCCAAGGCTGATCCAGGTCAGAAACATAGTAACTCCAGGCTGAGGGACAACAAAAATGACCATGAGGAGCACAACAACGTGCATAAATAGATGGTAGGAGGTAATATGCAGTTGCAGGCAACCCATCACTACACACCGCACCATAACACTGTGCCTTTGAGCCTGCAATGTTGGCAAAAAGCAGCGCCCATACAAATGGACATACGAAAACTGTGCACGCTGCATTCACGGTGCGTGCAACACCCTCTAATAGAACTTGTAAAGGTACATCTGCATTTCTGTGGTAATGGGTAACTGATGGCGATTGGCAGTTGGAGGCCAATAGATGGCGATTCGCAATCATCCAATCAATCACTGCGACTAAGCATTTGGACCGACTTCGACTCTTCAATTTCGACTCTGTGGGTCGGATGTCCACATGACGTGGACCACGGCCCTCACAATCGTCACTTCTGCGGTGCGGCGCCGGCAGCAGTCCCAGGCCCCCCCTCCTTGTCCTGCGGCGCCGCATCGAGCACGTCCGGGCAGTTCAGGATCTCCTTGACGTCCAGCAGCATCAGGTACCCCTGGGTCAGGCCCTGCAGTAATGACTGCAGGGCCATGGACATGGCCCGCATCTGGGTCAGGCCCCCGATGGCGACCGCGGCGAGGGCCACATCCTTGATGTTGCTGCTGTACGCGACGAAGCACCAGGCCACGATGAGGCCCCACACGAGCAGGAATGACACGCTGTCGTTGTTGATGGACGAGGCCAAGTCGTAGAAGAATGCCCGAAATGCCTGTGCCGGGGGGGGGCAGAGAAGATGGGGGGGTTTCGGGGCATGAATCCGACAACTTGCCGACACGCAAGCGTACAACGAGGTGTACCACCCACGCCAGACCTTGGGCTCGGAGCCAGGGCCATGATTGTCCATTTTCGGGGGGGGGGGGGGGCAATGGGATGTGCACAGACGGGCCAAAGGCACAAAATGGTCCAAAAGCTCACCAAAAGTGTTTTGCACAGGGTCTTCACACTTGTGCACGCAGAATGGGCACCCAAGAGAAGCAGCTGGAAAGCAAATCTGCATCTGTTGATACTGTAATTTCAATGAAGGCTGCAAAGGAGGATGGCAAGCACGAAAGAGAGGCCAGGATCGTAGTCAGGGGGGGGGCGGGGGGGGGGGGGGGGGCACTCTGCTCTCTTGGCGTCAATTCCTCTGCCACTACTGACGGGCTTAACATCCAAACATCCCCATGACCGTGAACGCCCTGCACCACATCGGACGCGAGGCACTGCAACACAGGGCCAGAGGGTTCCGGGTCACCACGTGGTACTCATCAGCGGTGCGCTGTGCTTGCACACGTTTTGCCCGGGTTACGAGTGGAGGGGGTCAGTGGAGTACCCAAACAGCTACTACTGCCGGTGACTGGCCAGGCAGCGCCGGTTGAGGATCAAATCCCATGCACTGCCGTCGGTTCACCGCAATCCGGTCAACCAAACCCGGAGGTCGTCGTGAGTGAAAAGCAAACACACACACACACACTTCGTGACAGTGATCAAGAGAACCAAACCCACTGTTGATCGCACACACACACACACACACACACACACACACACACACAGACGGCACGTGCACCTGCTTGCGGTACAGCATCGCCGACGCGTTCAGGCGGTGGTTCAGAAGCGCGAAGTCATGGCCACAACTGTTGCCCGCCATCGCAGTGCCCTCTCCAACGAAGTTGCCGGCGCTCCAGACCGCGCCCTTCGGCTCTTGCAGCTTGTGGGCGACACCGTTGACGCCGCACGAGAAGTAGTTCTGGAACCAACGGCGCTTGGAGCCCTCGACCTTGTGGCAGGGGGCATGGGCAGGGGCAGAGGGGGATATGAGGGCAGGGGAACGTGGGGTAGGGGCCAAGCCATGGCTTAATAACGGGGGCAGGGCCAGAGGAGGGGGTGGGCCACCCTCCCTCCCACCCAGCCAGCCACCCCTCTACAAGGGGGCTCACCTACAGGTGCAGGACCATAAAGCACGCAATGCACACAACAAAGTGCAACAGCGGTGGTCCCCAATGAAGCGATTTTCAGCCAACCCGTGCCAGCCTGAAAATGGCTGGTCCTCGCTGGTGGGGCCCTACATGGGGCCGCTCTGGGAACCTTGGAGATGGCACCCGGGACCCCATCATTGGCTAGGGGGTCCATATAGAAGAAAAAAGTGCAATGGGACTAGGGTCTGAATCGACACACATTGGCACTGCAGGCCAACCAACTTGTTCCCACGAAAGTGCAAACAAGCCCAAAACGGCGCTTGCGAGGGCCAATAAGCCCCACTAAAGGCCCTAGTTGGTGCTGCATACCTCCCCATGGGCTTATACGTACTCCCATTGTCACCAAATGATCACCAAACAACGGCCCAAATGTCAATGAGGACCGTCAAGGGTTGCTGGAACAAGTGCATTGTTCACCCAACACATTTCGAGTCACTCACACGGGCCATGACCGGCCCTAGGCAAGGCTAGAAGCTGCAAAAAAGGTCCTTTTGTATCCTAATATGCGTATACTCACAACATCCCCACTTGCACCCCTCAGAGTGGATACCATAGTGTCACTAAGGTCGCCAAAAATCACCGACAAAAATGGCTGAAAGTTGCATAATCTACAACAATAAGGGCTTATCCTGCTCTGCCCACAGAAACCCGATGGAGTCGTGACCCGAAAACACTTTTTTTGGCTCCAAATCGAAAAAATACCAAAAGATTCGTGATTTTGGAGCCAAAAGGAGGGGGGGGTCATTTTTTGACCCCCCCCCACCCACCCACATGCAGGCCATTTCGGTTATTTCGCGTCTTTCACATGGGCCTTTGGATTTTTAGTAGGGATATACTACCACAACATCCCCACTTGCACCACTCAGAGTAGGTACCACAGAGTCACTGAGGTGGCCAAAAGCACCGACATAGCAAAGCAAAAATGGCTGAAAACTGCATAAACAGTATTAGCACCTGTGCACTCGACCCACACAAACCCTATGGAGTTGGGACCGGAAAACATTTTTTCAGCTCAGAATTGAAAAGAGCCAAAAGATTCGTGATTTTTAACCCAAGAACAAGGGGGGGGGGGGTCATTTTTTGACTCCCGCCTCAAAAAAATTGGGGGTCGGGGGGTCAAGGGGGGTGCCGACCAAAAACTCATTGGGGGATGCATTTATTGGACAAAATACTGCTTTCACAAGGGGTTAAACCAGAAACTCAACCCCTTCGGGTAGGGTATGCGAATAGGCCCCACAAGGGGGGGGTACGTGGCGGTTTTCCATATATACAAGGGGGGTTAGAGGAGCCAAATCCGAAAAGTTCATGGGGGGATGATTTTGTCTCCCAAAATGATGGTCTTACAAGGGGTTAGACATCCGAAATCATCTGTTGGGGTATGCTACGTGAATGCCCCCCCTCCCCCCAAAAGGGTGGTGTATGGCACCCGTGCTTGCACTTGATCTACAACCTCTCTTCAAGGTGATTTTCAGCCAACCCATGCCAGCCTGAAGATGGCCTGAAAAAAATCCTCACCGGCAAGGGCCCGTACGAGGGCCAACCGGGGGTATCCGGAGTTCTGGGCCCTGGTAGCGAGACTGGACTAGGGAGTCCTACAATGAGGCCTACCACTGTACGACTCCAAGCGCATGGGCGTGACTCACGCCCATGCGTGAGTCACGTGCGTGAGTCACGTGACTCACGGTACTGGGCCGCTCCTTGCCCGGGGGGAGGGGGGGGGGGGGCAAACCAGCACTCCGTGACTGCCGTGTCAGGGGCACAGGCGGTCCTGTGCTCAGCACAAGGTCATGGCTCCCCAGGGCCCTTGCTGGACATGGATGCCCGGGCGCCTGGGTGTGCCAAGCACTGCCCTGTGCAGGAGACCCCCACGACGGCGAAGCCGAACGTGAGCCTGTTGCGCTGTGGCTGCCTTAGACGGAGGGACACAGGGGCGCAGGGGGGGGCCGCTCCTCCTTAAACCTTTTTCGTTCTAAGCATCACTGGGGCAGGGGCACGGCAGAGGCAGGGTCCGGGCTAGGGACGGAGGCATGATGGCAGGGGCACGGCAGGGGCAGGACAAGAACTGGGACATGGGCGGAAGCAGGGCTCAGACCTCGCACTTGCGACTTTGCAGCCGGAAGAACAGGAATGGCGAGAGGAGGAAGAAGACGCTGGGGATGAGGAACACCAAGAAGACCACCCAGATCATGTCTTGGGCCTCGGCCTTGGCGTGGAGGTGGAAATGCACGGAGCAGGACACGAAGAGGCAAACGATGGTGATGGCACTCTGCACCGCGCTGAAGAAGCCCATCCACACGCCGTTCACCGCAGAACCCGCCTCATCCAAAAGCGCCTGGAAGCGGCCTGGGGCAACGGCAGAAGGATATCTCGGGGCAGGCAGGGCTGTCCCCAAGACACCGTTTTGGGTTCTTCGTTTCTTTTTTGACGAAAGTCTGGGACTGCCACCAGCGGGCGGCTGTCAACTGCCAACTGCCGATGGTTATCCCCGACCTGATGAGTGCGCAAGCCCTTGCCTTAGTCCTGCACATGCAACGGTGACCCAGAAGAGACTGAAACATACTCGTTCCTCCTTGGGTGCCTGCCTCCCGAACCCTCCTCCTTGTGGGTGGATCGCGAAACCTTGCCTACCCAGGCAGCCAGGCGTCAGACAGCGACTGTTTCA
Source organism: Eutreptiella sp. 'Long Island Sound 2002' (assembly GCA_964036045.1). Lineage (NCBI taxonomy): Eukaryota > Euglenozoa > Euglenophyceae > Eutreptiales > Eutreptiaceae > Eutreptiella > Eutreptiella sp. 'Long Island Sound 2002'. The sequence goes on from OZ038382.1 coordinate 14,759,295, forward strand.
CAAGACAAGAAAATAGTTAAAAAATAACATTTTGAACGCGGCACTGTCAGTGGCCCTCTCTGTTTGACTGACTTTTCTTTGTTTCCAGGATTCTGGGTGGTTGTTTAACGTGGGTTCGGGGAAGGGCTCGAGAGCAGGGGGGAGGGGGTTAAGGTATTGATTTGCCTGTATCTGCCTGACAGGGTCCCCCCTCGCAAGGTAACATCTAGAGATCTTGCACATAAAGGCACACACCCCAATTGGGCCACAAGGAAAAGAAAAAAATTGACCTCGACTCCAACCTGAAATTTTTTGCTTAATTGGGATGTGGGATGGGGGGGGAAGGGGGGGAGGGGGTTTGTGGTGGTGGGGGGGGGGGGGGGCACCCCCTCCTGCCCCCCTCCTTGATTGTTAATTATTCTAAAGAACTCCTGCTGCTGACGGTTCATTCCCAACCGCTGACTGGCGACAGTGTGCAAAGTCGACCGATGACCAATGGATGGGTGTCGGATGGTGGGTTCCATGATGAAATGGAAACTTTGGTACTTCCGCTGCGTTAAACTGTAATTTTTCTTTCGGGCCCACTGAAAGGAAGCAGCACTGATGTGGGACTGCAAAGTAATGGGGCAGGGAAAATCATGCACAGGTGCACCAAGCGAAGGTCAGCGAGGCCTGGCAACAATGCGCCTGAATCCGGCAAAAGATGGTTTGCCGGCAAAAGATAGGTTCCGAATGATATCGCCCCGGAACGCTGTGACCCCGGAACACTATCCCTCCGGACACTGTGCCCTCTGGCACAATGGCGCCCGGGGTGCTCTTCCCGGCATACGTGCAGCACACACCTGGAGACCACTTGGCCAGCACCGCACTGTCGCCCTTCAGGCGCATCAACTGCTTGAACAGCACCGCACGCAGGGCGTACCGCTGGCTGGCGGCCGGCATCACGATCTCCCACTTGTAGTTCACCACCGTCCCCGTCAACCACACCACAAGCCATGCGGCCATGTACACCACCAGCAGCTCGACACTGGGCAGGTCGGTGAAGAAGGCAATGACGCGCCCGTAGATGTAGGTCTGCGCCGGCGGGATGAGGGCCAGCACCACCCTGCGATAGTGCGGGGCAGTGAGGACCCCTGGGCCAACGTTGACCCACCCAACCCCTACCCTCACGTCCCCAGGACCTCCAGCGATACCAGGTGCGCAGGAGCAAAGCCCGGGAGATGCCGCCGTGCCCATGCGCATTGGGGCCCTGGGCCGGTGGAGGCGGGCATATCGGTCGATCCACGGCGGGTTGTTGTTGGGGCTGTGTGTGCCCGGTGCTCCGGGCCCGGGCAGTGGGGCAGGGGAGCCCAACGCTGAGACCAACGGGGGACCATCGTTCGGGTCGCCTGCGGGGTCCAGCCGCTGAGCGGCCGTCGTACTGTCACCCTACTGTGCCCCAAAGGGGCATGGGCTGGCTGCCAGGAAGGGCACTCCTGGGCCGACCCCTGAGGGGTCACAGGCGGTGGCTCTCGCGGAGCTGTCACTGGGGTCACTGCGCTGCTGGAGGAGGCCGTGTCCCAACCCAACCCAACCCAACCCCCGCCCCCATGAGCGCAGGCACGGCAAGTGGCAAGAGTGGTCAGCAGTGGGAAGTCTTGTGGTTCACGGTCCTTGCAAGAGTGTTGCTTGGGTGTGCTTTGTCTTTGCCAGTCCTGCGCATGCATCATTGTCGTCTGCTGCTTCCATGAATTTCCAGGTTGCACCCCCACCCCACCCCTTGCCTGCGTGCGACAATATCCTCACACCTCCAGGGGAACATACCCAAAATGACGGTCCCCCCCCCCGAGGGAACACAAAGGACGCGTGACACAAAGCAAAACATGCAAACATGAGGGCATATGAACCACAAAAAGACCTGAAAACTGCCTGTCAGGATGCATGTTCAGCTCTACTGAGACACACTCTAGGGGGCCCAGAATCTTGGCAAGCACAATACTGCCTCCTGAACGTTGGAAATTGACAACAGTACCAGGTGAGTGTCAATGTGATCGACATCCAAAACTGAATTTGCAAAAAAAAAAAAAAAAAACTAAGTGGTCCGCACGATACAGGGTACAGTGCAGTCCCTTGGATGCAAGAAATTTGAAGTACACAGCAATGCACCAAGAAGACATCCATGTCCAACCAGCAAGCACACAGGAGAAGCTCAACATCCAACCCTCTTAGTAAATTTGGAAAACTGAAAGTGACGGTTCCCTTGCCCCCCCGGTTACTGATCAAGGGCGATTACTATTCAATGGGGGGCACTGTCCGGAGGAACATGATTGTTCGAGTTTTGTGCATCTCTGTACAGTGGGCAAATGCAGATGTGCATGTGGGCTGGGTGCAGTTGGCTTTGTTTTGGTCGAGTGTGTCCCAGACAAGAGCTTCTAGACTGTTGATTGCACGGGGAGCATCCCCACCCCCAAAGGGCTTCATTGCCCGAACGCCTTTAACCCCCCCCCCCCCCGGGATGGCCCAGAGGTGCTCCAGACCCCACATTTCAGAAAAGGAGAAAATCACACTTGGAATCAGCATTTAGTGCCAAGAGGGAGTCCAGAAAAATCTTTATTTGTCTGGGATTCAGTCTGAAAAAAATGACCCTTTTTTAACCCTCATAAAATTTCTCCGATCTCAATGACCCCCCACCCCCCGCCCCCAATTTTGGGCACGGGCATTAACCGTCCCTCCCCAAGTCCGCAGTCGCCAGATAATCCTGACCTCAACCCACAGTCTGGGGGGCGAACGGGGCGTCGCACGAGAAATGTGCGCATAAAACTGATAAACCGCTGAGAAGGGATGCAACGTGTAAAATGCGAACTCGTGGGGCTGTGTGCGACGCCACATAAAGCGGAAGTACGCCCAGACAACCGGCCACAGGGTCGTGCGCTCCTCGCCGATGGGGAAAGGCAGGTGCTGTTTGAACTCTTCCACAGACTCTTTGGTGAGCGCAAGTTCATCGCCGGGCGTGTCCAGCCAGATCTTGTTGCGGAAAAGGTGCCTGTGGAGGAAGAGGCAAGGGACATGGAAGGGGAAGGCAAGATGCACAAGGAAGAGACAGCAGTCCCAGGAACAGGCAACAGGTGCAGGGAGAGGCTCTGTCTACGATGCATCTGCGGCTCGATCTTTCATTGTTGTGCGCGTCTGTCTTTGGCTTCTGCCTCCAAAAACATATATGTGCAACCATATTTTGAATGGTAATGAGCAAACACATTGCGACTTTGTCGCATAGCCACAATTGCTTCCGATTTCTGGCCCGTCGAAAGCCAGGTTTAGAACAAGGAGCCAAGACATGCATATTGCATTTGGGAGCTGAGCACAAGCAGTGGCATATGGTGGAACACAAGTCACAGGGATGCGGTATTGGGCATATATTGTGATACAACCCACAAAAATGCTGCAACATTGGGCAAATGGTGTGATACAACCCACAATGATGCGACGCTGGGCCGAACACTGTCAATCATGCACGCAAATACCTAAACCTGGGGGTTGTGGAACCCCCAGGGACGCACGGTGCGGGCACGGTGCATGCAACGCCCCCTTTGGCCTCGCAGTGCCTCAGCAGCGATGTCCACTCCGGCCTCGAAGGGAAGGAAATCATTTTAAGGGGCTATGGCCCATGGGTGAGATGCTGGTAGTTCGCCATGACCCTTCACAAACGAAGAGCCATAATGGAGAATGAGGCATCTGTCCTGTATGACAAGAGGCCCCCTCCTCAACAACGGCAACGTTTGTTCACGGAAAGCTGGCCCATGATCCACAAAGGCACCCGACGGCCGAGGCGCAATTCGAGAGCATGGCCTCCACCCTGACTTCCCGAGCTTGCTGCACTCTTGAGCTCTCCTCATCTGCCCAGCCCTCACTAAGACCGGAAGCAAAGCGAGCGATACAAACCCAAGCCCACTGTTTTGGGGGATGGGGTGAAGTGGGAGGCATTTGAAACTCCACCACCCGGGGCTGCAACTGCGTGACCATGGGGTTCTCTAAAGGGGGGGATTCTACGGCATGGCACAACACAAGCTGAAGCGAGTTGCCAAAAGGGGCCAGGCAGGGATGCATTGGAAGGGGGGGATGTACCCCCTCCCTCCCTCCAGGGCTCCAAGCCAATGCCCAGCCACTGTCTCCCTGACGCCAAGCGCCAGCTTCAATGGCATTTGCAACCGACAGTAACCGCCCCCAACCGCTTTGGCGACCTCCTCCAACCGCCTGTCTAACCGCTTCTGGGGCCGCCTCTGAGGTCCTTTCCGTTCTAATGCATCCCTGGGGCCAGGGATAGGGATGGGGAGCAAAGCTGGGGAGCAGCTTTGGCACACCGGTAGAAAATTGTGAACCGCTTCTCCTGCCCCATCTGCGCGGCGATGTCCGCGTCACTGACGCAGGCATCGCTCGGCTGCCACAGGGGCTCCCCAACGGCCGGCTTCTTTGCGGCATCGGGGGTCGTCGGCGCAGGCACTGGGTTTTGCATGTCAATGCTCACAGCCGCCGCCGTGAGGGCGACGGGCTTCAGCTCGACACACTGCACGTCCCTCTCGGCCCCGAGGGGCGCAGCCTGTCTGGGGTCAGAAGGTTCATCTGCCATGTGCTGCGTGGAAATGATGCGCCATGCCGCTCCTTGGGGATCGGTGCAGGTCGGTCTTTGGGGGAGTATCCGCACCGTCTGCGCGTCGTGAGTGCACTGTGCAGGGGGTTTAGACCAAAACCGGAGCCCAATGGTCTCTCCTCCTCGGAGGCCTGTGGCGTGCACTGTGACTGTCCCAGAAAACTTGGATGCGTGGGCTCTTGACACAACCCCAATTTACGCATTGTGTGGGCACTGTGCCCGCTACGGTCCCTCCGAAACCCTGCAGTGTCCGGTAGATGGAGCCGGCGCTGGGACGATCCTTTGGGTGCGCTTTCGGGCGACTGTGCGAGACCGTCAACCCCACTCCCGGCGCCGGTCAGATAAATTGAGGTTCATCTAGGTTTCAATCTCGCGACCTTGAAGGGTATTTAGGGGCACAGGTCCCTATGTCTGAGGGTCACGCGCCGACACGCCACTGCACAACTGGGCGTGTTTACAGCTGGCGGTGTCAGGCATCGGGTACTAGCCCTCGACCTTAGGTGCAGACACCTTGAGGAAATCAGTACCGATCGAGTTGCTACTCTAAACTTTCGGATTCGAACGCGGGACCTTGGATCTGAGGCAGGTGCTCTAACCCCTCGACAGCCCGGAGTCTCTCGGCGGTTACCAAATTGCATCCTGCTCGTTGCTTGACCAGTTGCAACCACTGGTTGAACCTCGTTTCAACTTTTCTTGTGCCTTCGCAAACAAGTTCTAGGACTCAGTGTGGGGTTTGAAACAGGTCTGAGGTAACTGGACACCAGATGCTTTCTACATTAAGACCTAAGTACACGTGCAAAAATGCGGCTCTGAGTGATCAAACTAAACAGTCATTCTTTTCTCCCAAACTCCCCACTCGGTTCTCTCAACTGCGGGTGGACAGGGTTGTCCAGGGACAGGGACCCGTCTGACTGCACTGTCGGGGTTTGGCCAAACAGTTTCTGAGACTGCAGTAGGGCATATAGGTTGGGAGTGCACCAGCAGTTGGACAGCAGGGGGGTATATGTAACAGAACGCCAGCAGGGCAGTTCGAGCAGGACGGCAGCAGGGTTCGGGAACATTCAGTCGTATGCGCCTTGTTACACCCACATGACCACATGAGGCTGACGCAGTTTGCACATATGCAAGAACAAAGATTTGCACTGTTCCGACCATCACCCGTTCACACCAATCTAGCCCATTAATCGATATTGTGTTTGGGTGTTTGGCCATACTAGAAACCCATACTTTGTGATACTAGGGGCACCATTGTTGTTTGCTGGCAGGTATTTTGATACTTCTTCTGCACTAGGAATATTTGGAAGCTCATCCAATTTCACCCATTTTCACCCATCTTCACCCCTTTTCACACATTTTTTGGTCATTTTTGCTGCATGTTCTCCTTCTAGGCGGGAGCACCTGCCGTAGCGCACGGGCAGGGAGATTTAGCCGTCTCGACTAGCACCCATAGTTACGTTGGTGGCCGGAAGAGCTATAGTAGGACAAGGGTAGGAAAAACCCTTGAGGTAGGAAAAATACACAAGGGAAGGACAAATCCAAAGAGTGTGAACACTCTACAGCGGCAGGGCAAATTCATAGGATACAAAAAAATGCACAAAATCCAAAAATCCAAAAAGGGCACATGGGGACCCTCAGAAGGCAGGAGTTAAGTAGGCCCGAATGCGCCTTGCCCAAGGGATAGGGGGACTCTTGGCTTTAGGAGGGCAGAGCCAGCCACACAAAACCTTGTGCTCCGATTCCTGAGGTAGAGCCGCTACCACAGGCAGTGCTGCACTCAATATTGAGTGTTGGTGAAGTGTGGAGCCTCTTTGGTTACCGGCAATGTTTGGTAACTGGAGGACAACCCGGGAGTGGAATTCCGGTGCACAAGGAAGTGTGGTGTGTTTTTAGTTGGTGCTGATTTTGTTGTTTGGTAGGCAAGGTCAAGAGACAAAAGACAGAGACAAGGAGAAACAAAGAAGAGGATGACAAACGATGCACATTGTGTAGAAACAAACAAGGTGGAAACAAACAAGGTGGAAACAAACAAGGATTATAAGGAATTAGTGCGTCATAAGGTGTACACTAACGGCAAGTGTCGTCCCTCTTGTCCCCTCTCCAAGACTGCAAGTGTTATCCGTAGAATTACAAATTCTACGGATAAGCACTTATCCGTACAATTTGGTCCAGCGCCGGAAGTTTGGTAGAAAACAGCCGACGCGCAAGGGCAAAGTGGCTATTCCGGGCCAGGAATTGAACTAGGGTGCCTACCGTGCGGGAGCTGTGCACCACCAACGAGGACAATCAAGACATGTAAGCAAGGGAAGAAAAAGACAGAACATCCCGACTTCTTGAATTCTTTGTTAAAGGCAAAAATGCATACATGTGGGTCAACGCAAGGGTTTTTGATGGTTTTGGTGGTTTTGTCCCGTGGAGCAAGTACCCGGTCTTCAAAAGTCCATGGGGGGTACTTAGCGGCACCGGCTCGGATAGTGGCGCTTTTTTTTTCCGACAAGAAACCCAAAGGTGTCTACTTTTTGAAGAACCATAGCCGGTTGGGTTGTTTTGACCGCATTTTTGAGCCCTTGGGCTGTATTTGGTGGGGGTCAATCCAAAACTTGACAAAAGCTGCCAATTCCCCTAAGCAAGTTCTTGGAAGTCCTCGGGGGTAACTTGGCGCCACAAGCTCCGATTTTGGCGCTTTCTGTTTGTTTTTTGTTGACAAGAACCCCAAGGCAAGGTGTCTACTTTTTGAATAACCATAGCCGGTTGGGTCGGTTATAGAGAATATGATGCTCCCTATGCAGGTTTTGTTGTCCGTGGAATTCTTGTCTGGTGCCGGAATTCTGGCGGAAAGAAAGGATTTTAGGAGCAAAAGGCAGCAGATTAAAGGGGGTTTCCTAGATGTACAAATTCCCATTTCTGATTCTGATTTCTGATTATTTCGAAAAGGCTGCAATGGTTGCCGTGGTTTTGCTAAAATTATCCGTAGAACTCCAAGACTCTTACCAACCGGCAAAAGGAGCATAATGATGTTCATGGTTTCTTTTGGGCACATATTGAGCATTTCTTTGCGCGCATAAGGCATATGGGCATTGTAAGGAACATATGGGGGGGGGGGGGGGTGTGGTACTGATTTGCGACCATTGACATGCATGGCCTTTTCCGTTTTGCATGACTTCTACTAGGAGGGAAGGTACCGAGCAGTTGTGTCGAGCTAGGGTAGTTGGGTTGGCATGATTTTGAGGCTATTTGGAAGGGGTTGGTCTGTGGGCTCTTCACGGGGGAGTCTAGTCTAAAAGTAGCGCGCAATGCAAGGATTCCCCCATTGGCCCAAAGGCTATTTCGGACCCATTGTGGCACTCGAAAAATTTTGAAATCGCCGTGCAGAGGTTGTTAGATCAAAGCTAGGCAGGCACGTATATATGGGAAAACGCCACATACCCCGCCATTTTGGCCTTTTTGGGCCTATTCGTGTACCCTACCCCAAGGGGTTGAATTATTGGTTAAACCCCTTGTAAAATCATTATTTTGTCCAATAAACGCATCCCCCGATGAGTTTTTGGTCCGGACCCCCCTAGACCCCCCCCCAATTGAAACCCCATTTTTTGAGGGGTGGGGGGTGGGGGCGGGCGGTCAAAAATGTCGAAAAAATGACCCCACCTTTTTTGGGTTGAAAATCATGAATCTTTTGGTTTTTTTTAGATTGTGAGCCGAAAAACTGTTTCCAGGTCCCACCATGGGGTTTGTATGGGGCGGAGTGGGACGAGCACAGTCTAGGCACTTTTTAACCATTTTTTGCTACATTGGCGGTTTTGGCGACCTCGGTGACCCCGTGGTACCCACTCTTGAGGGGTGCAAGCAGGGATGCTGTGATAGTATATGCCTACTAGGATACGAAAGGACGTTTTTTCCAGTCTCTAGCCTTGCCGAGGGCCAGTCGATACCCGTGCCAAAGACGCGAAATGACTGTCTCCACCAATAATAGCTTACATGAATGAATGGGACGGTACACAGCCTGCTGATGCATTTTTTCACTCTGGGCAGCTCAAAAATCGAAGTTTTCGAAACTTTTTTTTTGATACTGCGACAACACAAAATGACCATCCAAGGTATGTCAGGCATGTTTTAGGCAGTATTTATGTGTTTTTCACCTTATTTGGGTATTGAGTGCGGGGGGGGGGGGGGTCTCCCGAGGGATTGGTAAAGAACCTGCTTATGCGGCATTCGATTTTTGAAACTTATTTTTTTGATACCGTGGCCACACAAAATGACCATCCAAGGTATGTCAAGCATGTTATGGGCCGTATGTATGCGGTTTTCACCTTATTTGGGTATTGAGTGCGGGGGGGGGGGGGGGGTCTCCCAAGGGATTGGTACACAACCTGCTTATGCGGTTTTTCACCTTGGGCAGCTCAAAAATCGAAGATCCCAAAACTTATTTTTTTGATATTGTGATTACCTAAAATGAACATCCAAGATATGTAAAGCATGTTTCAGGTAGTATTTATGTAGTTTTACCCTATTTTGGGTGTGTGTTGCCCGGGGTAGATCCTCTGCGAGGTGGACTTGCCAAAGGCAATAGAATTTCGACGTTTTTCAAAAACCTTCCGACGGCTCTCGGATGGGTTTGGGTCATCATTTGGTGTCAATACAGGTACTCTAGCACCTATAGGAACCCACTTAGCAGATGCTAAGCCCATTAGCTCATCTTAGTTTGGACAAAAAGTTTTTCTACCTATATTGTAGGGGTCTTGCCCATGTGGAAAGTTTGGAAAGTCTGGTGAGTGCCGTGTACTCATTGGCTAACCCCCTCTGCCGCCCACCCGTGAGATCCTGATGCAACAGGGTAGAGATCTTTTGCCTCTTTGTACAAGGGACCCCAAGCTGTAGGAGTAGCCTCTCATCCCCGGGAATGCAAGGGCTCTGTGTCCAATCAATGTCCCCCTGATTTGCTGAAAGTGTTGTGTAACCTCCTGCACAAATTTGGGGGTGTATGGCTTTGGCCCCTTTGTTATGTATTTGCACTGTGTGCACACTGCACTAAGGGCAGCCGGAATGGGCAACGATAGATGGACCTCAGCGGTGCTATATGGCTCCCCATGGGTAAAACCCCCCACCGACTCTCAACCCCCCCACCTATAAGCCCGTCCCCCAAGAGAACCATACCACTCAGGGACCTATAACCTCCCCTTTTGAGCACACAGGCATATCACAGGGACATCAGGGACAGCAGGGGTAGCTTCACTGTTCTCCAATGCTGCAAGGATGGCATCATTGGCTTTGTTAATGATAACTTCCTCTTCCCCATCATCACCCTGAGGCAGGTCAATGAGCTCCCCATCTGAAAATTCCCCCACCGCATCATCAGCCTCAGGACCTTCAGCACCTTCAAGCACACCCACAGACAATCCAAATCAATTTCCATCACACAAAGATGAACATCGTCGGAAGTTGCAAATGCAGTCGGAGGCACCTATTACCCCCGGCACCCTCATCCAAACTGTAACCCCAATTGGTGGCTTGTAGGCAGCGGCGGTGGTGTGTGTGTGTGTGTGTGTGTGTGTGTGTGTGTGGGCATGGAAATTGGGTTTGGATCGACACATAGTGGCCACAATAGGCCAACCAAGTTTTGACCCTTCCCCCCCCCCCAGAAAAAAAGTGCTAACCAGCCAGGAGGGGGGGGGGGGGGTCGAAAAATCCAATGGGGAATTCATTGGGGGATTTGTTCCTGCACAAGGAAGGGACCTCTGATGAACCTGCCGCATGAACCTGGGGATCAACTCTGCACAACTCATCAGCAACAAGGTTGTTGGTGCCCAGCTTATAAACTGCTACACCATTGTAGCGGCTGAAAAAATCGTGCCAAGGCCCCGGGCCTCCCAATGGCCCTACCATGGTATGAAGATCTTCTTCATACCATGACTCAGCTAACTTGTGATGAAATACAATCATCTTATGTCCGCCAATCGAACTTTTTACCTGAGGCTCTTTACATGAGACTAACCTGTATGTCTCTGTTGCATGCTTCCCAAATATTGGTCGTTGTCCGGTTTGCAAATGAAAAAGACAAAAGAGAACTGTGCCAAACACGATTGGGTCGTTGTGGCAATTTGCTGGCCCACGCGTTCTGTCCAGGGAACTAATCTTTGGGAGGATGCTGGCACCGCCAGCTCTTCGTTTCTTTGTCATGTATGGTGTGTATGCACCACAGCTCTAGGCAGATGAAATTGGTGACATGGAGCACAATGGCAGACGCACACCCTAAGAGCCGGGTCAGGGTCCTCCCATCCTTCATAGCCTCATCACCACCCACGAAGCAATGTCTCAAGACTCGTCCCTATCCTCCAAATGTGTAGCAAAATGTCTTGCAAACGAATCACTGTGCCAACTGTACCAAACAACGGCCTTTGGCAGCCATGCGCGTGTTTAGTACAGAGCATCGCGAAGTTACATTTTGGTGCCAAATTTCCACTAATAGTACCGCCCAAGGGTTGGTGGAGGCGGTGCGTCCAAACATAGCCACTGGTGGATGCCTTGACCCCAGGGGGACCTCAGGGGGTCGAGGGGATCACCTGGGCCCCTGGCCACCCTTGGCCGACCCACTCACCCAACGACACTGGAACAAGTTTCCTGGGCAGGGGGAAATTAAAGGTTACCACAGGGGCAAGATATTCCAAGCCGATTGAGATATACAACCGGTTTTTGGCACCCGACCCCCCATCCCAAGCCCCCAAACCCCCCAAAGTGGCAGGGAGTGTGCGTGAGGCTTGCACTTCAGATTTGAGGGAAGTGTGGGACTCCACAGACATGGGCGACAACGTGCAGTGTCTGGGTGCCCGCTCAAATTACGGTCTGGAGCGGTACACTGCCGCCTGCCCCTCTTGAGCACCAATACCAATCATGCCATTTCTTTACTCTCCCCACCACCCCTTCGTTGCTTGCTTGGCGCCCATACGTTCTGCCACCCTGGCTGGCCCTGCGGCACCTTATCAGCCCCTCATCATGCTCTTCATCTCTCAGCAAGACAGCAAGACAAATCAAAAAGCAAGGCAGCAACACAGCAAGCAAGAGTTGCAGGGGAGGATGGAAGCGGACCCTCCCAGAGTGAGGGCAAGAGAGCGTGTAACCCCCCCCTGTGCAATAACAATGGTAAAAGCACTGAAAATGACGGAAACAACTGTTCTGAAAAGGACGTTGTTTACGTGCACCGGAGAAGACACAAGGAGTGGCGCTACCTCCGTGCCCGGTCCATGTATGATGACCTGTGCGCCTGGACAACCAGACATGTAGCAAAACGTGGCAGGACAGTGATCAGCATCCCCAGAGCACCATCCCCTCCCCCAAATCACGTGGTATTCATGCACAACCAGAAAGTGGGTTCACCAAACCCCACCGTTCCAAGAGTTGCAGAAGCAACACCTCCTGCTGTTCTGACAACGGCGTTGTTCTCGCAAGCGGGGGGAGGGGGGTCAGGAATGCAGCCAAAGCGCAGTGAGCATCCGTTCCTGGCTCAGGCTCGGTCATTCCTCCCCCACCTGCCTCTTCCCAATTCCCTGTCCCGTGCCCACTTCTAGATCTGCCCCATGCCTGCACCTCCAACTCTTCCTCCATCTCCGCCTGCCATTGACACAGACTTGACCCCCCCCCTTTTGCAGGGGCGGGACCCCCACTTAAGCAAAGGCCAGTAGGATCAGAGAGGACCAGGTCATGAGCTCAACACAACACATCCACTAGCTCCTTGTCCCATAAGTCAATAAGGCGGGAAGGAGGCACGGAGGGACGGGCAGACAAACGAACGTTCAAGCACACTACCGTTCCAACCCGACTGCCCAGGCAGGAGTGGAGCCGAGGCGAGTCGTCGGCCAAGCTCATGGGCCCGTCCATTTCCCTCCTTCCCTGCATTCTTCTCGTCGGGCATCTTCAGAAAAGATTGCGCAGGAACCAGCGGTTGGAGGAGGTGGTGAAGGGCATAGCACTACGATGTGATGCAGAAACAAAGCTGCCGGTCTTTGTGATGGTTGCAAAGAACCAGCACCTCTAAAATAAGAAAGAGCCCTGCCCTGCCCGCCCTGCCTAGAGGAGGAGAGACAGAGGGGGCGACCCATTGACTCAACTGAAACGTGTCTCCTCTCAAAATGTACCCCGTCGTTTCCCTTGTGGCGGTGTTGTAGAGTGTGTCTCCGTCCGCGGGCGTTACAGATGAGACAATGAGGAAATTGTATTATCCACAAATGCCAGGGGATACGGGTACAGGGGGCGCAAATGTCTGCGCTTGGACCACCATCCCTTGCCAATGCTGTGGAACGACCACTGACACATCCGATCCGCCCCAACAGTCTGCCGGCGCTTTCCCACCACCCAAACAAAAGCCCCGCAAAACGTCAGAGAACAAACCCGTTCCCGTCGAGAAGCGGCTGGGCCCCTGCCTGCGGCCACTGATGATCGCTGGCTACAAACCGCGGCTGCCCTCGGCCGCACTACCCAGCCCTGCCCCGTGCGCTTGGTGCGCCAACCCTTCGGCCCCCCGGCGTCCACAGACGGGTGGTGCCCATCCCTGTGGATGGTACGTGCGCGCACTGCACCGCATATGAAACTGATAGATCGAAGCGCTTGTGTTGCATCAGCCCCTTGCGCTCTGCTGGTAAAAGGGAGGGGGGATATGCGATCGGCCAATGATGGAGAACATGCCAAACGTGTGAACATCGCGCACTCCCGTTTCCTTCGACGTATTTCGTTCTCAGTTTCTCTTGAATTGTTCGGGGTCTCGTAATCCTCAGAAGAAAGTGCCGCACTCTGGGCACCCCAAATGTCCCCATCCCCTTCAGCTCACTGTCATCATTAAAGCAGACGCGATGCACAAAGAACAAGTGCGGGTCAGAATTCGAACATTTGTTGGCAGGGGTCAGCGCCACGTACGGGGCGCATTCCTGACGCTGTTGGACATTATCGTCACCGCCCTCCAACACCCTCCTCGCCGTGATCTCTGTGCCTTGAATTGCAATCAGCCCAGCTTCGAAATATGTCTGAGATGTGTGTGCAGGCCGTGGGGCTGTGCCCTGGTCGCCGGCGTCTGAGGCGATGTGAACTCATCTGCCGGCCCCCAAGGGGCAACCGTTACTCATGTCTGACTGCGGGTGCTGGGGGATCAGCACATCGCTGACCTGCGTGGGTGCAACAGGGTCCATCGGAACGCAAGGTGTCTTTTCGGGTTAGAGAGTCAGAGAATGCAGGTCAGGCGGCCTACTGCCGTCCTTGACAGATGCTGCACTGATTCACCCAATGGACCATGGCACTTTCATGAACTTCGGTTAACAAAGCAACGAAAAAAACCTTCAAATGGAATTTCGGAGGCTTCTGTTCAGACCTTCAATAATCAGATTTTGCTTCCCGAATACCATAGGCACGCTTACAGATCCACTGGCCCGGAATGCCGTGCCATGTGCGTCGCGGGAACTTCCGTACGTTCCTGCGCAAGGAAGGGACCTCTGATGAACCCGCCGCATGAATATGGCGATCGCCTCTGCACGGGCTGAAACACAGAAAATCCGGCTGCCGCTGCGCCATCACCGGATCCCACGAACGGCAAGGAACCTTCCGTTGTCCTCTGGCAGTCAGTGACCCGTCGGTGCCCCCAGGGTTGTCGGGTATCCTCTGACCGCCGGCGGGTTCCCTTCGATTACCCTTCAGCCTTCGTCCTTAGGCTGCAGGGCTGTCCCCCACGCAAACAAAAGCACAGTTGAGGGCAGCCCTGCGACAGACCCGTCAGGAGCTGCCCTAGCGCAGTGGCACGTGCAGCTCTGGGGTAGAAGGTGCCCATTACCCCCCCCCCCCCCTGTGGCCCTTCCATACTTGCCTTCAAAACTAAATTTGGTGTAAAACTCTTTGTCTGCGGGCCCAAGGGACACTCAAGAAGGCGTGCACTTTCAGCACCCCCCTGGGTCAACTGTCAACAGCCGCCGACTGCCTTTTCGGTCATCAGTAACCGCAAGCGGTGGACCGTCAACCGGCGGCAGTTACACTGCTAACCGCCAACGTAAGATCCTGCAATGTCCTGAACCACAGAAAAAACAAGCAGACCTTTCTTTATGGAGGCCCCTGCCCTCTCTTCCTCACGTTCTTCCTCAATCGCACCCCTGGCCTCTTGCTCGAATGCAACCCTCCCCCAATTCATCCACTCTCCCGCACTCGTGTCCTCCGTGGCTTGACTTCCCCCCAAAACCCCCGTCGTGCGGCGCCCTCTTATGCGCCCTGATGCAGTCTCCTCGTCAGAAGTGGCCCCGTGCCTTCCTGTGCCCTTCTCGGCACTGGCGCGGTCCCCCTCGTCAGCCGCAGCCTTTTCCTGAGCCTTGCTGCAGCGGCCTCGGGCCGGGTGCTGGGTGGCTGTGCACGACCCTGGGCGGGTCTGTGTCACTCGGCGCGGCAGGCTCTGCATGGCCGTGCGTGGCTCTGCGTGAATCTTTGTGGCTCTTGGTGGCTCTGCAGTGCCCTTCCTCAGCCCTGGTCAGACCATTGCTTGACCCTTGAGGCCCTGGCCAGCCCCCAACCTCAGACAAAAAATGAAATTTATTTAAGGGACCGGACATTTGAGGCCGATGTTCGGTACACGACTTTTTTTTGGCCTCTGCCCCCCCTCCAAGCGGGGGGGGGGGGGCTATTTTGCCCACTAAGCAATGGCCGGGCCCTGGTGCAGTCTCCTCCCAGGCCCTCCTGCAATACCCTTCCCTCCTGAGCTCTGCCGCAGTGCCTTCCTCAAAAATACGCCAACTCCTGCTGGATGCCCTTCAGGATCGTGTGGATGGCATCCACCCGGGACCCCATGCGTCGGGCCAGCTGCTGCTGCGCGGCGCGGTCCAGCCCCGGAAACTCCGCCACGAGGTCGCCGTCGATGATGTTGGGGCTGCGGTACTTGGCCTGGCTCTGCTTGCGGTCACCCTTGTATATCCGATGCGCCTTCGGGTGGAGGCCGCACTTGTGTGGCACTTCGGTGTACAGCTTGGTGCACAGCACTGAAAGCCTGGAGACGAATGGGGTAGTGTCGTGGGTAGCGCCAGCAGGCCCCCAAATTACCCTGGGAGGATCTTTAAATGGCGGTGGATGTTGGTGATTGAATGCCGGCGGTTGGCAGATACCCGTTGGCGGCTGGCTGTTGGCATCAAGGTGCCAGAGGCGGGGTGTTGTTGTGTTCCAAACGTAAAGAATGCCACAGTTGAGGGTGGCGGAGGATTGTTGCGGCTTGTGGAGGGTTGTGGAGGGTTGTAGGGGTAGTCAGTGATGCCAGGGAAGTGAAGTGCGGTGCTGCTGAGGGGGCCAAAATTTTCTGGATTTTGGTACCGAGGACGAGAGAAGCTTTCCATCTAAGCGGCATGCGTTCCGGCGAAAGCGACTGGCCGATAGTGGGTGGAGGGTCCTTGATTTGCTGAGTGCACATGACGCGCAACAGACGGTGATTCGTTGTGCACTGAGAGCGGTGGATGGTCAAATGCAACAAAAAAAAAATCTCTGTACTTCAGGCCGAAAACGCCAGACAGCGGCAGTGCACCAGCCTTGCCGGTTGACTGCCAAGGCGCTATCGGAGAGCCATCAGCTTGCGATTTGCAAACCACCGAATACTATCACATG
Organism: Eutreptiella sp. 'Long Island Sound 2002'; assembly: GCA_964036045.1. Classification (NCBI taxonomy): domain Eukaryota; phylum Euglenozoa; class Euglenophyceae; order Eutreptiales; family Eutreptiaceae; genus Eutreptiella; species Eutreptiella sp. 'Long Island Sound 2002'. The sequence continues at coordinate 14,775,499 of OZ038382.1, forward strand.
GACAATGGGTTCTAAGCCGAATAGAGATCTCAAAGGTAAGGGAAAGAGACAGCAGTTAGTAGTCAGCTGCTGGCGTGTGGAGGTGCTGTTCTTACAACGAACCACAAAGAACATCGACCTCACAGAGGCCAATCCGCCCGATGCCCCTTCAAGGGGCTGGGATGGGGGCGCCTGAGGGTGGGCAGAGGGATGGGGAGACGCCTGGGGAGTCGGGACCCTCATGCAACGGGCCACGATTCGTGCAGGCTTGCATGACGCTGTCAACACAGGCATCCGCCAGGATAACGCACAGCAGCCCCCCATTCCCCCAGCCTGTACACCCGTCCATGAACCTCCTGCCGGGCGGCGTGGAAGAAGCCATTCCGGCGCCAAGGCCCTGACAGCACCGCATAGTCCCATCAATGCTGTGGTATTTGGTCGTGGGTTTGTCCATGGAGTGCGTGGTGTGTGCAGTGCGTGCCGGGCGGGTGGGGCTGGCGTAGGTGACAGAAATGAGCTCAGAATTGCCCGGAACCTGGCGGTTACTGGCTCACCGTCATCGGTGCCGTCACTTGACCCATCGACGGCTGTCTTGCCCTGCGCTGTGTTGCCCTGCAGGGGAGGGCAGTACCCTGGACTGCCCTCCCCTGCCCTGCCCTGCACTGCCCCTGTTGATGGTATTCAGCTGCCACCTGGCCCCCCTTTTTTGAAGGAGCAGCCATCTCCCCCCACCTCCCCCCGCCGTCACAGGCTGTCACGGGCTGGCCAGCCACGGCTCGCCACGCATCGTAGCATCATTCCTTTGAAAAATGGTGCAAACAGACCCTTCTTTCATGAGGCAACAAATGGACAACAGCTGCACACTGTTTTTGGGCGGCCTTTATGCCGTGTCCTTCCACAAGGGAGGTGGCCACTACCAGAGAGTCCCAGACAGGCCGTATCATCCCATGCCAATCCGGAGGCTGCAGGTTTCAGAAGACTGGCGGTTGTTGGGTTGTTCTTGTTATTCCCAGTTTTTTGGCGGGGGAGGAAGTGTACACGAGTTACATAAAAGAAAAAAATACACAACTTGTTCGGCCACTTTTTTTGGTACGCGACTTCCAGCACATCAAATGTACGCGATTCACAGCAAAATACAACGCATGCAATTTGCACTTTTTTCCATTCATGACCTGCACTTTCCTTTTGTCCATCAACATAGCACATCTTGCTGTTTGCTGTTTGGACACCAGTAGCCTATTGTAGTCTCAAGGTGATATTTACTACGATCAAATTGACATAATCACATCGTCGCATACAACAAGACAAAGCACCTCCTGGTTTGGGGTTGTTTGGTGGTGGCGTGATCTGGCCAAAATGATGCAAAGGTGTTGCAACAAGTCTTGTGCACATTGCAATGTCTCGTAAAAAAAACGCTCTGCCTGCGAGAGATGTGTCCTGCACCTTGCCTAACTCAGGCGTTGCATCATGGTCCTCCTGGAGGCTGGTAATGAAACACATGCGGCTCAACCATGTGGAGCCCGTTATTTCTATCGCGGATTGCCGAACTTCTACTGGTACATCTTGTTTGTAGTTTCCCAAGTATTTGCTCACAAATGGCCAAATATGGGTGTGACTTGATTTCATCCCATGGCACATCACTTGCTTCAACCCAACAGAGCAAGATGCTCCCCTCCTCACTGCTTAGGTTTGCTCACAGTTTGCTTGCCGCATGCATCGCACTCAGTGAGGGTTTCCATGCTGCACACCATGGTGCAGCGCATTGGGTTGGAGTCCTGTTCGTGATCCACATCATCACTTAGGGTCCCTAAGGGGGGGGGGGGGGGTTCCTCTGTCATTGGGCACGATGGCTGTGGTACCAACAGGGCCTCATATAACTCCTTCGTTGAAGCCCGTGCGCCTCTGTGTGAGGGCGCAGGTAGCCCCCCCCCCCCCCCCCCAGTGAGCTGACAAGTCGCCCCTTGCTGCAAGGGGGCGGATGGTGGAGAAATCCATGTCTTGCTAGCCCCAAACTGTTGGTGTGGAGGTGAGTGTGGTCAACGGTGGTGAAGATTGGCAACTTCAAGGTAGCGTGGCTCGGAGGGGGGGCACGCCGCAAAGCGGAGACTTGAAGCCAAAATCAAAGCCCCTGCCCATGCCCATGCCCAGGCCTTTGTCCAGCCTGCTGCCCAAGCCCCCGCTGCCTCCATCTGCCCCAGCGGCAAGACGAGGTTCCATGCAGCCACACACCGGCGGTACTTGTCCTCTGCAATCGGTAAGAGGTACCCAATACTTCCGTTTGTGGTGCCAAACAGCAGCATTGTCTTGTCGGCTTGGATGCGGGAGTGCGGGTTGTTGGGGTTTGGCTTGGTCGCCCGCAGAGGCAGCATTGAGGGCACTAAGGCCCCGACGTTGATGTCAGCGGTGGGCATGAGCCATAAGCCTGCAAACATGCCGGGTCCTCGGAGCGTGCTCGGAGGCACATGGCAGGAGTCCGTCACTTTCACGAGTGATAGCGCCGCTCCAATATATTCCGTTTGAGAGAGGGAGGCGGGGGGTGTCCACAACGAGTCTGGACACATCCTGAGGCCCCTTCCCTTCCCTTCCCTTCGCATCTACGCACCATCCACCTCACGCCTGGGGCCACTCCAGGGGGCCGCCTGCAAACCACGACCGCCTGCAGCTGGGGAAAGGCGCCCTATCATGCAGGGGACCGGGAAATAATGTGTGGTGGTGGCATGGCATTGTGCTATGGTGGCCGCAGGTGCTGCGGATGACACAAATGAGGGTGCAGCAAACAGTACTACAGATGGCCTGGTAGCACCACGCAAGGTGATCCGAGGAGGCGTGTTGCTGCAAAGCAGGCAACGTTGGTGCTGACGACGGCCACCACAAAAAGCCGTAAGCCGTCTTTTGGGGGGGGGGGGGGTGACCTAAGGGCGCGACCCCCCCGATCTGAGACGCGACTCCCACGGCAGCAGAAGCGGGCCGGAGGCCTCTTAAGGGCGTCGCGAAGCGCAAAAATGTTTCGGGTTCGACCGGGAATGAATGTGGGTGGAATCAGCGCCGTGAAACAAAGGCATTTCGAGCACACGTAAGTCGGGGGGGGGGGGGGGGCTGAAAAGACCGTTGACCTCTCACAGAAAATGGCCAAAAACGGGACATTCTGGCAGGCGCTCCTATGAGCCACCCACAGCGACCAACGAGCCGTAATGTTGTTGCCGGCCCCACTGTGTGTGTGTGTGGGGGGGGGGGGGGGCGAAAAAAACGGCTGCGCCCCATGGGCGCGGGAGTCTTGAGGCGGGGGGGGGGGGGTTACGGGTACGAGGCAGCGAAGCAGCCATGGCCTGGCCGCCATGTTCCGGTTACTCAGACGTGCCCCAAACCCCTGCATCAAAAGCAACACAGACCCTGACTTGTCTCCGGGCTCTCGGGGTTGAAACTCAGGAGCGAGAAGTTGTGCTGGGCATCAGCCGACAGGATTGCGAGCTGCGAGCCTTCGTAGAGCAGTGCTGTGGTGATGACCTCCGCGCGGGTGAAGTCCTTGCCTGAGAGTCGGTGCCCAAAGGTGCCAGGGCGGGGGATGCAAAGAGGGCTCCAGGCATGCCCAAGTCTGCAGGAGGGACCTCCGAAATGGGCCCCACTGCCTGTCAGGGGTTGCCATAATAAAATAAAATAAAAACTCGGAGTGTCCAATACGCCCTATGATGGCGGCCGGTGGGTAACTGATGGCGGTTGGTGGGTAACCGATGGCGGTTGGTGTGTAACCGATGGCGGTTGGTGTGTAACTGATGGCGGTTGGTGTGTAACTGATGGCGGTTGGTGGGTAGCCACCAAACATCAGAGAGTGGATGCCATAGTAAAAAAAAAAAAAAAGGCTGAGCGTCCTTATGGCAACCCCTGCTGCCTGTAACTGGGCCCGAAATCCCGCAAAGTACAAAACAGCAGGATGTCGTTTCATCACCAACCGCCCTGAGGCAACTGCCAACCGCCCTCAACTGCCTTCGGGAAATCGATAACCTTCGTCGGTGGACCGCGAGGGCCCTTGACCGCCAACCGACCGGCGGCCAAACGCCAACCGCCAAATCCGTGTGCTTCACTGCGGGGGGGAAAAACAAGGAAGGGTCGTGTTTCTTACCGACAAACCTGCGACGAGCATGAAGAACGTCCTGACCGAGTGCGCAGAAACCCCCCCCAGACCAGCAGCCACAACACCTTCCGACACAACACACTCCACAGTCCCGTCCCCCACACAACACAGGCAACCACGCGACACGTTCCCACACCACACGCTCCCTTGCAACATGTCCTCCGCACAGCAGTGGAGCACTGAGACAGGTCGCCTACAGGCCATTGCTTAAAGACAACCCCGAGGGAGGGGGGAGGGGGGTCATTCGGGGTCCTGGCAAATGCCCAATGTTTTGGGGGGGGGGGGGTGGGGGGCGCTGTTGGGGCGGATCGTTGTTCGCACGCTGCATGCGTTTGTTGCAGGCTGGGGTCCGGGGTGATGGGTGCTGGGGACTGGCTGGGATTTGCACCTACATGCCCAACACTCCTTCCCTGTCCACGTACAACCCTGGAATGAGGAGATCGAACTGAGGGGCGGCGACGGCCGACCCACCCACCCACCCACCCACCCACCCACCCACATCAGAAAACTTGTCCTCAGAAAAAAAAATGCATTGATTAACGGGGCCGGAAATTGGAGGCGGGTTTCAGGTATACCAACCTTGTTTTGGCCTCTGACCCACCCCACCCCCGCCCCTTCCCCCAGGGGTGGAGGCTTTTTTGCCACGATGCGATGGCCTGGTTGCTTGACAGGCAGGCACATCCAGGTCACAAACCCAGAAAGGTTATGGATCGGGTCTCTTCTCTCCAGCGGGCAAAATACACGCTGCGGTATGCGTCGCCATAGACCAGGAAGCCCTTGATACTTGACATTGAAGTGATGAAGAACTGGGCTGCAGAGGAGCGGTGGGGAGCGGTGGTGCAGTGCAGTGCGGACGCACTTCGATGCATCAACGGGCACAGTGGCATGGATGGCCGAGAGACAGGCAGCAGGGAAACGGATGACCGGACGGGCAATAGTATTCCGTTGCGGGATCCGCCCCCCGCAATCAGATTTGTGCTGTGGTCCTATTGGCGCACTGCGCACTGCTGGTGTCCATTGTCCGACCGACGGGCACGCGCTCCATTCACCATCACGGCCGCCCGCCCCCTGACACCCGACGCCAGATGAACGCCAGCGAGGGCCATGTCCTTCCCTCGAGAAGAAGCAGGAAATCTCACTTCCCATGGACAGGGCTGTGCTTAACGGGAGGAGGGGGGGCGAGGGGGATGGGACCTAAAAGTTTGTACACCAAAAATGGTCCGACAAGAGTTTCCCTGTCGTAAATTTCGTTTTTCCCCCACGGTGGTCACTTTGGTCTGGGGGGGGGGGGTCCAAGGGAGGGGGGGGGGGGACCCTCCTCCTTGCGGGAAAAAAAAATAAGCACAGGCCTGCCCATGCACCATCCTGCACTGAGCAACGAAGCCACAGACGGCCACATGGACGGAGCCCCGCGGAGGCGGCCTGTCGATCCCACGAAGACGGGGCTTGGCACGGGGAAACACCACAGCGCACGCGACACAGACGACGCACGGGCGCGGCCCAACACAACACCACGAGGGACTGAGGGAGAGGCGGGCAGCGACAGGCACTGGTGGACCGTCGTAAAAGGAGGCGATGATCAGCTTCTTCGTGGTCCAATCGTAGAAATAGACCATGATCTTGGAGCTCACTGCCAGGCAGAGGTACCCGTTGACGGAGGCCATAGCTGTGATGGGCCCTGTGGAGAGGGACGCGGGAGCTGCGGTTGAAAGGCCGTGCACACACACGCGCGCGCACGCGCACGCGCACAGGCACACGCACACGCACACGCGCACGCACCTTCACACGCACACGCACGCATGCACACGCCGGCCCCAACCATTGCCTGGTTTTCGCAAGGCATTGCTCGAGTGTGGCCTTGAGACTTGGCCGTGTCTCATTGTTGTTGGGGGGGCTGTGGGCCCCTTTTTAAAGGGGAGGGGGGTCCAGGGGGCATCCCCACCCCCAAGTGCTGCCGAGTTGTTAAAAGGAGCCCTGGGGGGCGGCATGAGACGTGCGAGGGCCCGACGCCGCTGCCCAACGGCAGTCGGCCGACAGACAGTCCTGTCAGCTCATGAAGGCCGATCACGCAGACCGACGCGCCGTTGGCACGCCATCGCCCCTGGGGCCGCTGTGCGCCGGCACGTCATCGTCACTTGGTTGGCCTTTCGGGGCACGGGGTCCGCGCACGACGCGCCGGCACACGACCAGGCGATCCCCCTGTGCGGTGCTCGTGGGAGCACCACGCACGCCCACAGACACGGGGCCTCCGACCACTGCTGGCGAGAGGACCTGTCTGCAGGCCGCACGCCCGTGTCGCCTCCTCTTCGGGAGAGGCACTTTCGCCGCCACACGAGGTCTGGACACACGACCTGGTGCCTGTACGCAGTCTTGAACACCGCCGCGCCACGCCCTCAGTAGGCCCGTACCTGAGCTGCCCGCGCTGTCTTGGGAGTCCAGAGGGCTGGAGGAGAGGGGGGGGGGATTTAGCCGCTGGCCTGCGAGAAAAGGGCAGGCCAGTCGGGTGCGGCCGTGGGGGTGTCAACTGGCGTCGCTCCACAGCCCCATCACAGCGATGGTCGTTGCCTGCGCCTCGTGTGGTGGTTCGCCAGAAACACATCCAACAGTGTCCAAGTTCATCACAAATGCCGATATCCCTTTAACGCAACCAACGGAGTGGCGCGAAATTGCAATTGCAATCTATGAACAATCACGAACAACGAAGGACGCGGACGATGCGTGACGGTCTGAAAAAAAAAAGTTCTTCTGGCGTCTTTGGCACCGGCACTCGATGCAGCATCTCAAAATCGGATCCGATGTCCGTCCTTTTGGACGCGGCGGGCGCCAAACATTGGACGCAGGAGGCAGAGGCCATGATGGCCTCGCCAAATCACCGCGACAAACGCAGAACGGGGACGGGACGCGTGGCGCGTCGACACACGCGCACAAGAAACGCCAGCAGACGGCGCATGGGAAGCGGCCAACGGCATACCTTTGGTGTTGTCGTGGTACAGTGTGAGGAACTTGCGGTCGTTCTTTTTGGACGAGATCCGGGGGAACACATCTGGAAAGCGCATGATCGGGGCTGGTCCAGCACGAGTACCGCCCACATGTCCCCCCCCGATTCAGTGGGAACGCGGGCCCTGGGGGCCGTCAGGGACACCCGTTTTGCGGTGCCTGCACTGCCACGGGCGGTGGTTCGTCGTCATTGCCACGGGGGCATACGGGGCACGCACTGAGGGCGCAGAAACAGAGGGGGATGGGCGCACTGAGGGCACACAGGGCACGCGCACAGGGCACAGAGGGCACACGCGGGGGGGCACGACCGGGGCTCGGAGGGGACACAGTGGGCCCCCTCACTGCCACTCAGTGCGGCTGTCGCTCCCGCTCCGCACTGCCAGTCATGTCCCGTCGCCGAGTGGCAGTACGGCACCCGCACGGAAGCCCCACCCCATCCTCGTGGCCCCCCGCCTGTCCACAAGACGTGGCGAGCTCCCCACGTTGTCCCAGCGCTGCTGCTGCTCGCGGCAAGGCAAACCGCCGACCGCCGGAAAGGGAACGTGGCGTGCAGAGCGGGCGACGCAGCAGAGCAGACAGTACCAATCAGCAAAACGCGTCCGCGGCACGGCAAGGCTTCATCCACCAAGTACCCGGTGCCGATGCATTGCACGTTCGTCGTCTCCGCTCCCTTTCTGCAAAAAGAGATGCAGCGGGAGGTATGCCGCCGTTCTGGCGCACAGCGTCCGCCTCATCACTGTGTGCGACGCCCCGCCTCTCCCCCTGGCGGCGTACCCACGCGCACGCGCACACACGCGCACACATCGCGCGGCAGGAGACCGACCCACAGCCCCAATGATCACAGAAGGGCCCTGCAGGCAACCGGTACAGACTTCTCGACGGGCGAACAATGAGACATATGTTGTCATGAAGGCGCCGTTCTGCCTGAAGAGCGATACGGCAGAGGTTTTGGGTAGGTGCAGGTGCAGCGCGCACTGCTTTGTCTATTAGGCGTCACGGCAGCCTGGCAACCATCACACACACGCGCGCGCACGCGCACAGGCACACGCACACGCACACGCGCACGCACCTTCACACGCACACGCACGCATGCACACGCCGGCCCCAACCATTGGCTGGTTTTCGCAAGGCATTGCTCGAGTGTGGCCTTGAGACTTGGCCGTGTCTCATTGTTGTTGTTTCGGGGTGCTCTGTCCTGTTCTGCTAGGCTACGAAGCCCAGTGTTGGGGAAGAGCACCATCAGACCTGTTCGGGGGTGGCAGGAGGACCGTGGAAAGCTTCACCAGCTGTCTGGATCATGGAGGTAGGTCCACTTCTGGGATAGTGAGTTCAGAATGCACATGAGAGTGCAAGCGGCAAATGCCATCCAAGTGTGAAAGTTGTGATCGTCGTTGTTGGTCCCCATGCTCCAGTTGCCATCATCGATACAAACAGAGCGTCAAATTGGCACGTGAAGACGGCACACATTTGATAACACTGTTGGCGGTCCGGGGGGGGGGGGGTCCATGAAGGCTGGTGGGTTCCCACGTAGTTCAACCGCCGTCTAGTGCCATGTGTGACCCACGTATTGGTCGACGTGGAGTGTGTGGAGCAGGAGTGTGGAGGGATGGGGGGTCCTGAGGGGGGCGAGGGGGGGGGGCATCTTCGGATGTCTTTTTGGCATATTTGAATTCCCTGTTAAATTCTGAGCATCTTGACTCACACATAAATGGGGGTGAAAAAACTGTTTGGTATTCACTGTGGAGTAAAAAAAACCAGGAGTTCCTGGCAGACGCACAGATGAGCCTTGCAAAGCAAGTAGGCAAAGATACTGCTGGCCCCCGTACTTCTGAGGTCTAGAGGGGGGTGAGGGGGGGGGCTTGGGGAGGGGGGGGGCTCCTCACTGAAATGCCCCCAGCGACGCCTTGCTTGCGTGGACGGGATTCAGTGAGGTCAGCAGCGCACACACTCCAAGAATGGCCAGAACACCACCGCTCGAGCCCGACTCCTCGTGCACACAGGCCCCCCACCTTCACAAAAAGGCCTGGGCCACACACCGGCGTCGGAGGTTCATCTCGTCATCCTCCGTGCCCAACTGCCGGGACTTGTCCTCTTTGGAGAGCTGCACGGTTTTGGCGTTGATGACGACCTCGTTTTCGTCGAGAACGATGCGGTCCAACAGCTCCCAAGACTCACTGAAGCAGGGCACAGGGGTTGGGGGCCTGGGGACAGGGGCTGAGTGGGGGAGTGGGGAGCATCTTTCCGATCCCCCCGAACCAGACTAGACTCCCCGGAACTGACCTCGATTGATGGCATGTCACAAAAAAAGACGTAGCGCTGGACTCACAGAAGACAGGCGAGGCCATGTGAGGCGAATGTTGTCGGCCAGCCTAGGATTTGAGGGGCACCTTTATCGAGGAGGCCAGTGTCGGCGGCGGGACTGGGATCTTGGTGCCACCTTTATCATCTACCGGCCTGCATGGAACAACCCCCCCGCCGCCATTTTTTCCAGCAGCCCTTATTTTGAGCGGCGGATGTTCCACTGCCGAAAAGCTGCCTTCGTTTCTTTTTTTCTGGAATTCCACCAATGAACAAGCCTGGGCCGTGTCCTCAATTTGGAGGAATCACGCTATTCGCTCTTACTCTTGACAGAATCTCAACCGAAGCCTCTTGCTGGGGGGGGGGGGGGGGATTACACGAAAACCGCATTTTCCGTCGCATTTTTTGCCGCATTTTTTTGCAGATGCCGGCGACCGCATCGCCCGCGCAATGGTCAACCATCAGCCAATGCCAGCGGGTGGTTGACACCTGCTTACTGTGTGCCGTTACCTGGCCTCTGTGCCCTCAGTCCACCACGGAGATGACAAGAGACATTGATTGTCATATGCCCTCCCAAGATGGTCCAAAATGTTTGTGGGGTTTCCTCGAAGTTTGGTGCCATAAGCAACATTTCGTAGGAAACATTTCGTTTCCCACACCGGAAAACAAAAATGCAAGCACCCCACTCCAGGATACTCTAAAGTCGATTTTCATGTGGATTTCCAGCATGGTAGTGAAATGCGTCACCACGGGTCACCTCCGTGTTTTGGGGTCGTGATGCGGTAATGGCCATGCACCCACGCCGTCTCCCCGCTGTGGGGTCTCTGATATGGCAACGGATGCACTGTTTTACCTCTTGCCCATTGGTTCCAGTATTTGCTTTCTTGTTTTTTTTCCAGTTTTCTGAGAACCTGCATGCATTTCTCATTCGCAATTCACGGTTATTGCTTTGATGAACAATAGCCTTTCTGTCTGACTGACTATTCCCAATGCCCTAGTGTTTCATGCGGTTCCATTGTTTACCCATCCTTTTTGGATGTAGTGGGTTTTGCATCTGCATGATGGCCTGAAGAAAAATCCTCGAGCAGTGGTATTGAGGCGCACATGCTTGCTTACCTGAACTTTGACTATCAATTGTGAGCACGTCAGGGCTTCCTTGCCTCAACTAAAAACCCTGTGCATGCAATCGTAACCCTGTCCATGTACTGTTCCACCGGGTGCAGCTGTACCATCCTCTTACAGAGGCGTATGAGTGACAGAGGCACTGCATCACTGTGGCATGTCATGTAGCACCTATGAACAATATACTTCCTAAAGACAGTGGTAGTGACAGAACCTGATTTTCTTGTGGATTTTGCGAAGAATGGATGTATTCATCCCATGCTCAAAATCTTCAGACCACTATGAGGAGCTCAAACCGCGCTTTTGGCCTGGTGTATGCTGAGGGCGCCCCATGAATTGTCGCGTTGGAGTTTCGTGGGGGAGTTTGTCTGATGCATCCGATTTTATCACCTGCAGATTCTCTATAATGGGGAGGTCTATCGGCTGTGTTGCCTATGTGCCGCATCTTGTTGACTGCTTGTCCAAGACGAGGCACGGTAAATGTAGCATGGCCCCAGCATGTGTGTGACAAGGAGAACGATGCGTGTGCGTATCAGAATCAGAATAAGTGTGTGGTTGGAAGGGGGGTTGCACTAGGTGTTTGTGGGTGGTCGGGTTGTGTGTGTGTGTGTGTGTATGTGTGCACGCGCGGGCGTGTACGTGTGGAGTTTTACGTCTGCTATTCCCCCACACCACCCACTCTTTCGGCCCCTGTTCCCTTTTCTTGGCCACGGCACACAGTCCCTGGTGCTTTGTGGGGTTGGGATTGGGGACGGCGTGCGCGCGCCCTGGCGTAAACCACGAGCCAACGGAAAAGAACGCTGGAGTGGGGCGGGAGGTTGCGTGCAATGTGCATTGCAGCGAAGATGTGTGCTGAGAGCACGGGTTAGGGGGTCTGGCCATCCCCCTGACCATTCTGCCGTCACGCACAGTGTGACATGTCGGTGTTCAACCCGGCGTCCTATTGCACATGTCCTGTGAGGTCCTGCTCCCCGTTGAGCCCCTGCAAAGGTGGTGAGGTCCGGGCCTCCAGGGCTGTCCTTAGTCCCCCCCCCCAAAAAAAGGAACAAAAATGGTGGACTCCGGTACGCCTGGGCCTCAACAGTGCACCGGCTGGTGGTCAGGAGGTGCCGTCGGTTACAGACCAACCGGCGTCGGTTGACTATCAACCGCTGTCGGTCAACCGCAATTCTGCCACACAAGACCTCAGGCTGTCTCCAATGGAAAAAAGGAAAGAAAGAAATATCTCATTCCTGTCGGACAGCCCTGGGCTCGCCTCCCGAGACCTTTACGGGGTCGTTGGCCGCAGGAACGCGTGCCTATGGGATCCCGGGGCGTTGGGAAGTAGACCTGCTGTAGAGCTCCACGCTGTACCGCTCCTGCACAGCGTGGGGGACGTGCCGGTCGTAGTAGTCCTTCAGCTGCTGCTGAATCTGCTGCTGTTGTTCCTCGTCGTCTGGGTCGACAAGCTCACTCACCCTGTGGAAGTGTCGGTGTCGCAGTGAAGGTGGGGACGGAGGCATGCGCCTAACGGCGGGAGAGGGGCTTTGAATCACCCACGATCTGCCGCGGCACAAAGGGTGAGGGTTGCCCTCACAGGGCCGGGGATCAACGTGAAGCGAGTGCGGTGCCGCGCCTTGCCGCGTGTCACAGGGCCTTGATGCGCATGAAGGCGCATCATCGCTCGATGCTGCACACTGTTGCCTCGCGTTGCGGCGCAGACCGTGCGTTGGCGCTCAATACCGCATATCACAGCGCCTGACCGCGCATTACCCACCCACACCCACGCCCACGCCCATACCCAGACCCGTACGTACCCGCAGCCACCCCGCACCAGCACCTGCACCCTTGCCCACACCCACACGCATACTAACACCCACGCCGCACCCACATCCACACCTACGCCAGCACCCGCACCGCACCCGCACCCACAAGGGCACCAGCACCCAAACCCACACCCATTCCCACACTCACACCCAGCCACACCAACCAGCGCACCTGCACCCACACCCAGACCTGCATCAGCAAGAAAAGACACAGTGCACGTGAGGAGGCGCACGCACGCAGAGTCAATCGTGAAAGTCCAGATTCGAGCCGTAGTCCCACAACGCAAGGCCAGGGGTCCACACGCCAATCCCTCGCCGCAGTCCTTTGCGCAATCCAGACCTGGGCTTGTATCGTTCTGGAGTGGATGTGATCACAGTGTACGTGCGGTGCACTGCATGGAACATGATGTAGTGGGGGGTCGCATTAAGGGGGACTCTCATCATGGGCCACCTGCGAGTGGATGAGGGCATGACTCGGGATGAGGCAGGGGGCACGCAGCAATCGAGACATGGACACCCACAACAAAGCCCGGCCCGCTGGTCTGCAGGCTGCTGTACGCTTGTTGAACTCCGCTTCCACCCGTTGTTGTACCGCTGTGCGCTCGTGCTTGCCGCTTCATTCTGGTTGCACCTACGTGCTTTACATGGGAAACGTTCATTTGGGGGAGGGGTTTGCGTTCCAGCGTACCCCCAGCCCCCGCCAGCGTACTTTCCCCCAGCCCCCACCCTCAAAAGATGCCAACAGGGCGCGGCAGGGCGGAGGAGGAGGAGGAGGAGGAACAGCAGGATCTGTGACTTTGTGATTGCCCGGCCACATACCCCAGCAGGGTCATGGGACGCGCCTGGACTGGTCATCTGTGTTTCGCCTCAGACACAATTCAATAGGACTGTTGCAGAAACCGAGCCACCCCTGGAGACCTCGGGCCATCATCCAGCTGCCCATCCCCCCCCTGCCCCCGCGCATGACACCCTGCATCCTGGGCCTAAACGGGCTGAGAAAAGGGGGTCATCCCACACTTCACATGTTCCAACTGCCCAGTTCTGCACTGTCCAGTACCAAAACCAGCAATGTCATCGGGAATTGAATAGCTTGTCTTGTACTTCGTTGAGCGAAACCCTCCCTAAAAACCCCATTGCCTGTGCAATGCAAGCCTTAAAGATCTCCGGGTATGGATGTCCTTCCCTGTGTGACCCTGCAGGACATTGGGGAGATTAGGGACCCACCAGGTTCATTGGCTCTGAGGCTGCGTGACGCTCTGTGCTCCCGCAGGAGGTGGGGGGTAGTACCAAACATACATGAGTCAAAATGAGATATGTATCATCTCGGGAAATCACCTCGTAGAGATTGTTGGATCAAAGCCACGCAGGCTTGCATATAGGGGAAAACACCACTACCCCCCTTTTTGGGCCTATTCGCGTACCCTACCTCAAGGGTTGAATTGTTTGTTTAACCCCTTGTAAAATCATTATTTGTCCAACAAACGCATCCCCCAATGAGTTTTTGGTCCAGACCCCCCAGACCCCCCCACTCGAAACCCACTTCTTTGAAGTCGGGGAAGGGGGGGGGTCCAAGAATGTCAAAAAGACGACGCCCCCTTTTGGGGGTTTTTTTTATTTTGAGCCGAAAAATGGTTTTCGGGTCCTGACACCATGGGGTTTGTGTGGAGCAGAGTGGACGAGCGCTTATGCAGTTTATGCAGTTTATAGTCGTTTTTGCTATGTGGGCGTTTTTTGCGGCCTTAGTGACCCCGTGGTGCCCACTTTGAGGGGTGCAATTGGGAATGTAGTCACAGTATACACTTACTAGGATCCAAAAGGACGTTTTTTGCAGCCTCTAGCCTTGCCTAGGGCTGGTTATGGTTTGTGTGAGAGACCCAAATGACCGTTTGCACTAAAAATGGCCTACATTTTTTAGTTGTTTTCTATGTTGGCGTTTTTGGCGACCTTATTGGCCCCATGGTACCCACTCTAAGGGGTGCAAGTGGGGATGTTGTAACAGCATATGCCTACTAGGATACAAAAAGCCGGTTTTTTTTTTTGCAGTCTCTAGCCTTGCCGAGGGCCGGCTATGGCCTGTCAGAAAGAGGCAAAATAACTGTTTCCACCAATAATGGCTTACATGTGTGCATGGGCTGGTACACAACCTGCTAATGCAATTTTTCACTCTGGGGAAGCACAAAAATTGAAGATGACGAAACTTGCTTTTTTTGATATCATGGCCACTCACAATGACCATCCAAGCTATGTAAAGCATGTTTCAGGCTACATTTATGTGTTTTTTACCCTATTTGGGTGTTGGATGTGGGGGGCGGGATGGTGTCTCCCAAGGGATTGGTACACAACATGCTGATGCAATTTTTCACCTTGGGCAGCTCAAAAATCGAAGTTTTGAACCTTATTTTTGTGATATCGTGACCACTCACAATGACCATCCAAGCTATGTAGAGCATGTTTTAGGCTGCATTTATGTGTTTTTACCCTATTTGGGTGTTGGGTGCGGGGGGGGGGGGGATCATTGCTCAGGGTAGATTCTCTGCGAGGTGGACATACCGAAGGCAACAGAATTTTTCGAGAAAAAAAATACGTTGCAGCCCGATGGGGGTGCTTCCTGCGCGCCACAGGGAAAGAGAACCCCTCTGCAATGCAATTTCCCAAAACCTTTCTGAAATGCACTATGCTAGATCGAACCCATGAAGCAATCTTTTCAATTTTTCTGCTAGAGATGATGCACATTGATCTACTGACACCATTGCTTTCCACAGAGGAGAGACTAGGGATTGGCTCCACGTCAGAGTCCGCTGACACCTGTGCCAGTGTGTTGTCAAAGATCATCAAAAAGAGTGTGGAAAGAAAGGGCCTCAAATGTGGCAACACACAAATCTGTCGAGGTAGTTTTCTGAGTCAAAACCTGCCTGTCCAGCCCCCCGATTTTTCGAGGGCTCAAACACCCCTGCCCCGCCCCGTGGAATCACCCGCCCTTGTTGTGATCTTGTGCTTCACTTGATCCTGGATGTCCGCTCCTGCTGCATGGGCATAACCAAAGGTGGGTCGATCACTCGTTTTGCAATGTAACTGCATCCCTCCAAGTAGACATTGGCCCATCAGGACATGGATTCAAGAAACAGATTTTTGCACAACTCAGCGGTGCAGAACAAGGCGAGTCTGGCCACTAGCGGCAGGTAGAGTGGCAGTACGTGTAAAGACACATGTGTGTTGCTGACGGAGCTAAACACATGGCCCCTGGAGCTGGTCCATGATTCCTCTCAAGCTCATTGCCAGTCACCTCTGGGGCAGCCACGAACACCTGTCCCGTGGTGGACGACTAGTTGCGCAGGACTACTTCCCCCTGTCGTGCACATGCATGAGTAGTCGTGCACAACTAGTCGTCCACCACAGGACGGGTGTTAGTGGCTGCCCCAGAGGTGACTGGCAATGAGCTTGAGAGGAATCGTGGAGCGGCGCCAGGGGCTCGGCGGTTGCAGAGTAACCAATGAAGGTTGGAGGTTAACAAACAGGGGCTAGGATGCCCAAACAGCGCACAGCAAAGGGAGGGCAGGAGGCAACCAGGTGTCGTAGACATGGCGATCTGCACTTGTGCCTGCGTGTAGCTGATTGATGTGCAGACATCGCTCTTGCGGTCGATAGTCCACAAATCCGTACTCGCAGTTGGGGATGTGGAAAGGGGTCATAGTCTGTGATAGCGGTGGGAGCAGCAGTGCCTGTTTAGCCTGACTCTACAATGCCCTGCCCTGCACCACTGGGCCTTGCCCCCCTCTACCCTGCCCGGCGGGGCCTGGCCCGGACCCGCCATATCCTTCCGTGCCCTGCCTTGCCCTGCCCTGCCCTGCCTTCTGCCCTGCCCTGCCCTGTCCTGCCCTGCCCTGTCCTGCCCTCCCCTGCCCCACCATGCACTGCATAGGACTCAAATGCCCTGCAATGCCTTGCTCTGCCTGACCACATGTCTCGAAGGGAAGTCCCGGGAGTGGGTCTGTGAAAACTGGGGCGAGCTGTTGCCAGAGAACTCGGTGGGCTCGCTGGCAGAGGTGTAGGCTCCCAGGGGGGGGGGGGGGTTCTCGTGCAGCGTGTTGGTGGAGTTGAGGAGGCGCCTGCACACCCGGACTGAGCCTTCAATGCCGGTCATGTTATGGTACATCAAGTAGCCCTTCTGCGTGAACATGAAAGCGGGGTTCTCCCCACACACAAACAGCCCCCGGTAGTGGTCCACGTTGTCGAATGGCACAAACTGGCGGCTGTTGGGCGTGTGGACAAAGAACTCGCGCTCCTGGGGCCGCAGTCCAGCCTGAGGCAGGGCGAAGGAGCTGTGCAAAGGTGGGCACGCAGAAAAGGCTCAGCCGGTGCCGTACATAGCCCTTCGCAGCAGCGTGGGTGTGGTGTGCTTTCCATCGCTCCTTCAACAAGTTTCTTTCCTCCTCTTCAAAGATGTGGAGGAATCCGTGCTTCGACCATTTTCTTGAGTTCGTGCAGTCTTTCTGAGAACACGGCCGTGTTTCTTGTCTCTGGGTCCTGTTCCGCACTCCCTTGGTGCGTGGACATCGCTTCCACAGCTAGGAACAAGGCTGGGGCATCCTGGCTCTCAGTTGTTCCTTCGAGCTCTGGTTCAACCTCGTTCAGTAACTCCAACTCGATCTCATGGTCGTATCTCACACAAGGTTGGGGTTTGTAACACGCTCTTAAAGATCCAGGCACGTGCTCATGCTGCAGGCGGCGCGGCAGACAAGAATTGCTGCGGCGCGCACGGCCTGTGCCAGGGCACCAGCACCGTAGGGGCGGGGAGTAGCGCACCACCGCCCTGCTGCAGCGAGGGGAACTGCACTGGGGCGGAGGCCGGGGAGGACTGTTTCACAAAGACTGGTGGTAACCGGTGTAGTACATTGGGTGTCCAGTGCCAAAGGGGGGGGGGGCATTGAGGCAGCTGAAGCCATCTGCATTGACGTGAAGGGGCGGGGGGCTGCTGGGGTCAAGGGCTCCAGAGTTGATTGCACTAATTGTGGTGAGGGTATGCGGGGATGTGGACGAAGTTACACCGGATTGTGGTGAGGGTATGTCGGGTTGTGGGTGGGAGACACACACACACCTGCTCCATCTTCTGGACCCAATCGTCGTCCTGCAAAAAGGAACCATGGCTATGAGCACAGCAAGTGGACCGGATCTCGGGGGGCGCCTCCTCGGTTTATGGCGCTGACTCGTCCCCAAACGAAAAGTGGCTGAAGGCCCCTGGAGAGGGGGGGGGGGGGGGGACATAGAAACCTCCAAATGATTGCCACGTCGCGCTGATCAGTTTGAAGCACAAAGTTGAAAAGCGGGGGTGGGGAGGAGCTTAAGGCAGAGTATTGGTTTGTCAGCTGGTACTTCCGACTTGGTTGTGGTTTGTGGAGGCGTGCCCCCAGACTATGGCTGTGGGGGGCAGGGAGGGGAGCAAAGCAGAAAAGGGGAGGGGGGTTCTAGCAGTGCAATTTTTTTGGTGAGAGTGGAATGTCTGTCCCACTCTTTGGCGGGGGGGGGGGGGGGTTCACCCGTGTCCAGAAATTTGGGGAGCTTCAGCCCATATCCTGGACTATGCGGTCCCCAAGGGAAAATTGTTCTACCCCGACGCCCATGGGGGAAGCGAGTGTTCGACCACCCCTCCTAGTTTCATTGGTCATGGTGGGTGCTCACTTCCAAATGCACTCGTTCGAATCCTCCCTCAGCGGGAACGACACGAATGCCGCCATTAACCCTGCCATGTTGCCATCATAAAAGCACACAAGCTTGATGCCAGCAACATGTGAACATGCATGCCCCCATGACATTTTTGTGGTACCCCGATGGTCATAGTGCTGATGAACAAGGTGCTGATGAACACCCTGACAACAAACTTTTCCTTCAGCGTCCAATCACAGTCTTGCTGTCTTGCCAGTGTCCGGTTCAATTGCCGGGTGCGGGAGATTTGACTGTTGGGAATCACCACAACTCTGGGCGACTACTTCGGGGTGGGGGCATTATCAGAGTCATCAGAAGACGACACACAACCACGATCCTCATCATCATTGTGCAACACGCCACGTAGATCAATATTCATTGTACTTCTGTAGATCAGAAGCACAGGTGCACACAGAAGCGGCCACATAATCCCCCCCCTCAGTACTTCCCCCACTTGGCCAGTCCACCTACCTCGAGTTGATAATTTCCTGGTGACATCCTTTGGAGGGGAGGCGCGGGGGGGCCACCCTGGACAAAACTTTCTCTCTGACTTCTGGTCAGGTCCAAACCCGGTGACCTGTGGTACCCAAGTAGTCACTAAATCGGCAAAAGGGCCGAGGGGGTCACGTCCCCAGACCGCTCCCCCCCCCCCAAGGGCTGGAGGGGCCATGTCATTCCCAGGATCTGCGCACCACCGCGGTCTTTCCACCGATACTGATGCACAGGGGTGCAGGCATACCTCCCGCATGGCCCCTGTGGGTACCAGCCCTTTGCCCACGAATTCGTGGCGCACTTTGCAGAGGCGCAGGTGTTGCAAGCCATCGGCGTCACCGGGAACAGGGGAGTACGTGAACACGGAGTAAGCGCGCAGCTCCCCTGAAAAGCAGCGCCCAACGCTTAGACCTGAAGCCTTTGCCTGCCGCTGCCCTGCCCTGCCCCTGCCCGCATACCTCAGCCTGCCACGGACTCTGACCGTGGACCCGACCCCCTGCCCCGAGACCGCACCCTTCCCCTTCCCCTGCACCTGCCACTTCCTACACAGCCTCGCCTCGCCTCGCCCCTGCCCCTGGTCAACTGCTTCGTGAGGGTGGGTGCAGTCCAGGCCACGACTGTTGCCCGGTGGTCTGCCCCGTTCGAACGCCAGCAGAGGGTCATCAGCTGAATTTCAAATCGAAGATCAAAACATTCCGTTCCAAACTTAAAAAGGCTTTCCGCAACCCGCACACGCCGTGTGATCGGGAGCTTGTGCGCAGATCCGAAATCTCCTGCGATCTCCACAAGGTTGCTTACATTCAGTCTGCACTTTGAGGGCGTGTGTTTTCATTAGCGAATCGATTAATCAGTTGGCATTACCAGTTGAGTAGTTAAATATGATGAGTCAATTCATCAGTTAATCAGTTAATCAATAGAACTAAACTCTTAGGGTCGACCATATCGGTAAATGCCGGTTCTTCCCACTCACAGCAGCGGGCTCCGAGGCCTACACTCTGGCAGGTTCCCTCACTTGTTCAGCCAAGTCGTGCCTCTTCTGTTAGCGGGTGGGCCTTACGTTGACCCCCCCCATCGAAGAAGGACACACACGTCGGCGTGATTACTACCTTCCATGAAACCGGCACCCCGGCGACCGAAACCGACGCACCCAAACAGGAGCATTGAGGGAGCACCTACGCCGCATGCGCACCTTTGGAGGTGGCTTCCCAGAAGTGGCCGGGTTACTTCCCAATGCTGTTTGCCACTACTTCGCACTTGCCGCTATGCGCTTTCGAGGGCTGCCGGTCCGCCCCCGTTTGCCCTAATTGTTGCGCCGCGCGCGCCGCGTCAAGTGCTCCGCCTGAGGCTGCGGCCTGAGGTACTGGGCGGGGCACAGCCTGACAAGACTGGGGACCAACCTGCTGCAGCAATGGGCTGCGTGGGTGGCGTGTGGGGGGGTACGGTTTTGCTGTGGGGACAGGGAGCGTGATGCTCATGGAGCTGCTACACCGGGTCTGTGCCGTGCCCGGTGCAGCTCGGTTTCCGGCGGTCGGAGGCTGGCGTGTCCCGGCGCATGGGGCGTGCGCGGACAACCGGGCAGTCCCCGCGGCGTTGGGCGCAGCACAATTGTTGTTGTCCGACGGGGTCGTTGTTGTCTGTTGGCCCCTCCCCTGCCGGACGACATCACAATGGGCGACTGCTGCGTTCTGCGGGGGCACCTACTCGGGAAGTCCCCCCCCCCCCGCCGCGGCGCGGGTGCTCGCTTAGGCAATCCCAGAGGGAGGCGCACACACACCCGCGGCGGAGCATCGCTCGCCTGCTGTGACCCGCCTACCCTCTCCTTAGCCCCGCATCAAACCTGTGTTGAGCAGAAAGAAGACGTGGGGATTCTCTGCCGCACTGCCCACGCGCCGCACCACGAGCTCCGTGGCGTACTCTGCGCTGTACAGCTGCCTCGAATCGTGCGACTCCTTCAGAGGGTCTGGGCTGTGATGCATGACCTGTGAAGTGATATCAGGCCGTGGGCACAGCACGACGGGCCCTTCAGACTTTAAAACATTGTACAAACACGACCACTTGGGCAAACCCACAGGTCAGAAGGTGGGGACGGCAGCCTTCAATAAACCTTCGGCCCTCAATCGTTGCCCAACGGAGGACTGCAGATGGCGGGTGAGTCTCGCGGTTGGTGGGGGGCAGTTTACCAATGGCGGCGGATGGCGGTTGTTTTGATCTCTCCCCAAGGGCCCGTTTGAATGAAATGGAAACAGAGAAATTGAGAGCTGACGGGCCTCTGTGGTGGGTCGGACTGGCGGACGGGCGACGGACGCACTCTCTCTGTTCGGCCTCCCTGGCAGGGCCCTGCTCAAAGGGGGTGTGGGGGGGGAGGGGGTTTGGCCCGGAGGGGTGGCTGGGGTGCAGAGATTTTGGGCACCACCCTTGACAATGTGACAGCCAACACCCATAATTCCTTGGCGAGCAGTATGCTGCGACAAAATTGCTGGATGACATGCATTTCATGGTAACAGTACTCCATGCTGACAGTACTGGGACACGGAAATGTGCAGAACAGGTTGTTGACTACTCTGAGTCAGAGGACTCTGAAGAATCACAAGAGTCCGATGAGTCAGAGGAGGTGGAGCTGGAGGTGGAGCTATCGTCAAGATTCATATCAGAGTCCTGCACACCATCGTCATGACATTCATCAGATGAATGGTGCTCAGGCTCATCAGGCACACCATCATCCATGTTATCCTGTGAGGCACCATCCAGACGCCTGCGTTTCCCATTGTCTGCCCTCTGATTACGCAGACCACGCCCAGGGGGGCTCTTCTTCCTATACACTGCAACCAGTGGGTCAAAATCATGCACAGTAAAAGGCACTCTGAGGACCAACAGCTTCCCAAGCATGTCCATTTTCAGGGACCTACGGTCTGCGCAACTGATTCTATTGAGCAAAGAGGAGAGACGTTCCACGTTAGCACTTGTGGGGCTGAGGGCAACAAGGAAACCCCAGCCCCTGCCCGAAGATGACACAATGACTCTGACACCCACACGGTTTGAAGATGAGCTTCCCCACAATGAAGGGGGGACGGAGGGGGACGGTCAAAAAAAATTTTCAAGATTTTCATCCATGATTGAATTCTCCGTAAAATTCTCAGTATTTTGAGTACAGACACATGGCGTGGAAAACCGTTATAGCCCCCCTCCCGTAGGAAAAACTTTTCTCTTCTGCGCCTTTGGCGCCGACAGCCGGCACTTGTGTGCCACTTTGGGAGGGGGTGTGGGGGGGGGGGGGGGATTCTGCGTCAAGGGCCCCCCAATTGCAACACTGTCCATCCCCCGAACGGGCAATACCCAAAAGAATTCAAAAACTCGAGGTCTGTCGTTTCCTGATCTCCCCAGCGCTTAAAGGGGGTGGTGCACCCCTGCCAAAAACAAAATCAAGAACAAGCCCCTGCTCCCTGGTCTAAGCTACGGCAAAGTCGCAGGGTATCACGGTCCCTGCAACTTGTGAGGCCTGGGCAACAGTGCGACGGCGCATGCGCAACCACAACACTGTGCCTTTGAGAATCTTTGATCAGTTTGTGCTGCACACAGGTCAACCCCATCCCCCCTCCTCCCCTCCCACCTGTTGCCCCCCCCCCCCCCCCCCCGGCCCCCCCGCCCTCCGACTAGCAAGCGTAACCCCAAAGGACGGCAGAAAGACGTCCGCACAAGAGCGCGAAGACGGGATTGCTTGACCTGTGGCATATTCAGTGCCGTGGGGCACAGGAACAGGCTCTGGAAGTCAGGGACACTGTAGATCTCCAGGGCCCCAGAGCTCCACCACACGAAACACAGCCCTGTGATCTCCGCGTGGGCAACGGTGAAGATGGGGTCCGCGCGGCTGTTGCATTCGAACAATGTGAAGGCGGTGACCTGACGACGTTGAAAGGGCTGGGCAGTGGGGGCCGAAAGATCTCGACTGCGCAGTCCACTTCATGGGACCGGACGCGGCACATGAGTCGCTGAGGGCGACTGGTGCGCCAGCCAGGCAACGGCCCCGCTGCAGCCCAACCGAACGACAGTTCACGGGGTCCAGAACAGTCCCCCGTCTGAGAGGCAACGCTTGCGAAGAGACGTGCGTTTAGGCATCTGGGCAAAACGACGGATGCCTCCGCAGCGTCGCGCGGTGCATCTGCTCTGATACCCCCTTTGCTCGGCCGCATGGAGTCTCCTCCGCGTGTTCGGTCCGGCCCAGGCCTGCGCTTACTTTCGAGAGGGGCTGTGAGGAGGCCCCGGGGGGGGGGGGGGGTCATGGTTTTTCGGGTTCTGTTTTTTTTGGGGGGGGGGGCGGGGGGACAACCCGCCCCCCATTCACCATGAGCGAAAATGAAATCCAATCAATCCCCGAATCGCTGACGTGGCTCATCCGGATCAGAGGCCTCGATACACTCTTGAAAAAACTGCTCTCCCCATTGGCATAGGTTGAAGGGTCTAGGGGGGGGGCGGGGGGTTACACGTTAATCCTCCCCGGCGGTCTACCCTGGGCTCCCGCTCTAAGTATGATCCAATGCCACACGTTGGTCGGATCACAGCGACCGCGCCCCACGCTGTAGGCAGCTGAGTAGGAATCAGCCCCATCGTCAGAGCCACTCATCAGGGACCAGCTCTGACCGCCCCCGCCCCCCCCCATACTGAGCAGAAGCGTGGTCCTGGCACCAAAACCCGCCCTTGACCCAGCCGTCATCTCAGATTCCCTGGCCATCCAGTGCACAGGCACCAGGCAAATAAAGGGGCGGGGGGTTGGGGGGTCTGTGCGATCGGCCGACGATGAAAACGGATGGCAAAAAGCGAAAACTGCACGTTCTCGCGTACGATTTGCACGTGTACTCAATTTCCCCCCACAAATGTCGTGAGGTTTCTGCGCCCCTACAAAGTCTGCGCCCCTACACGCCCCAAAAAAGCAGAACCGATGGGGAAACACGTGAAATACCAGCGAGAATACACCTGAAAAAGCGGATCCAACACTGTCCACTCCTCCCAAATGCCATAGGGGTAGGGTCACTCTCCCTGATCTTGAGTGAGGGTGCCCCGGAGGGTGCCAGACGCAAAAAAAAAAAAAAGTGCGCCGCGGTTATGCGCCTCCGGATGAACCGGCTTTGGAAGCTCTTGGTGGCCCCTTCTGCCTGCTCCCGCTCAAAGAGGTCGCATTGTTCGACGTTCGGATACGATACCCCTGGCGGTTACGCGCTTTCTTGTTGGACTTGAGTCGGATGAGGCAGTGCGGTGTGGTGTTGCAGGGCAAATCCGTAGCTACAGCGTTGGCCACAGCGCGGGTACATGGGACATTCGCGCGCAACAACACAATGCCACTTGCACAACCCGCTTGCCTTGGTGGTGGAGGTGGGGGTGCGCCATGAAGTCTTGCTGGGTTGCGGGGGGGGCGCAGCAGTCCACGCACTCCTCTCCGCCGCCCATCGGCGTTACCTCGAGAAGTATGCTGATTGCAGAGTCAGTCAGGTGCAAGGGCAACGTTTCGGATCGGCGAGGGCCACACACGGTTCAGTTGTGCAAGCAGCAGGCTACCGAAATGGCAACCACCGATATTCCTGCCCCCCGCGTGACCCGCACTCGATCAGTGGCCCACCAACCGGCAGAAGAAGCCGCCAGTGGACAACAACAGCTGAGCAGTTGTGCGGGTACGCTGAGGCGCGCCCAATCTGCCTCTCCACGTGCTGCACCCTCCATCCCCCAAATGAAGCGAGAGCGACTACCTTCCCAAGCCCCGCGGTCATTTCCGGCCGGCGACCCATATTGACGAATTGCGTGGACTTAGGCTTGCCGTCGCCCTTCTGGACACACTCCTTTAGCAGCCTCTCCTGACGAAGAAGAAGCGGACCGTGTCGTCCCGAGGAGTCCCAAACGCCACATCGCCCAGGAGCAGTACACTGCGCACTGCGCACTGGCCCAGGCATATACTTGAAGAGGGGCCGGTCACGTTTGATTCCGCCCCAACCGCTTCTGCCCGCCCACGAACCGCTTAATCACCGCCAGACCGTTCTCCCGTTGTCCCCAGTGGTGGCGGCTTTGGCAAATACTTTTGAAAAAAAAAATCCAGCCTTCTGCCCTTTCAAGCGCAGCACGCAATGAGGTTTGACATCCTGCTTTAGTGCTGCAATGGCAGCCTTGTGCAGCGTCGAACAAACCCACATACACCCACCGTGTCCATGACAACCATTACGGAAACCCCTCAGAGCTCTCCATCGTTTTCTGGCAAGCAAAGGGCTGGAGTCTGGACGAGAAAAAGAGGACGCCGTCCCTTCAGACGGGTTTCTTTGAGCATTCCCATTATGTGGGCTTTGTGGGTCCTGTCCTGGCCTCATTGGCGGAGGGTCGTTGGGCGCAGACCCACCCACGACTTCTGCCCCCCCTCCTTGCCTCCAAACAGGTGCCTCAAAAAAGCGTGTTAGCATGAGGGCCCACAAAACAGCAACCAGACCGAGGAATCAGCAGTGAAGGCTTTAATCAGCTTGTCAGATAGCCTGAATCCAAACAAAATCATCATGCATTCAATAAAGCTCACTGACATCCCTATTTTAGGCAACACCGAGAGCTGATGGCAAAGCAATGATCCCTCTGACCAGGCTTGCAGTGGCACACATGTTACAGAGAGCTCAACGGCAATCAGGACTGAACCCTTTAATCAGCCATGATCAGGCAGTAAGAATCCAAATAGACCTGCGCCTCAGGGAACAAGATTGCCGGCATATTCCCTTCCCTGATCCGTCCCATTACTGACACCCCACTGCTCTCTGGTGCCACTTTATCTCAAGTGTCTCCCCCCCCCCCTGCTTTCTCCAAGCAACAGTAAATGGCCAGCAATTGACAGACCCAACGCCCAATGTTGCTGAGACGAGGGTGTTGCGTACATGCCGCACCGCGCATGGTCCACATGGAATCGATCCTTCGGGGGTTTGAAGCTGAGAATGGTGGCCCACAAGAAGAAGGTGGACAGATGCGACAAAAACGCATGAGAACTGATCATCGGGAAAGAGTGCTGTCTTGGGGTCAGAAAGATGACTTTGTTACTGCAAATTACCGATGCTCGGTGGTCTCGACGTTGCTGCGCGAGGCCCTATGGGGCCTGCCACAGTGTGCCATCCACACAGAAGAAGAAGGAACCATCCAGACCGTTCCCAGTGGGCCAGGGGGCTCGGTCTGGGCTGATGATGCCCCTGCCCACAGCACTTCGGTGATGGCCAGGCCAGGGAGGGAGGGGGGGCTTGCTGCAGGTGGGGGTCGGGGTCGTCCAAGCCCCTGTTTCCAGACGCCCCCCCCCCCCCGCCCCCCCAGGCTCTCCCGTCGGAGCCCCAACAGCTCTCCCGTTGGACTACATACATAACCTCCACCATCTCAGAGAGCAGGATACGCGGGATGATCCCGAGGAAGATAGGCACCTGCTCTTCCAAAGAGTGAAAAGTGTACATGCGAAGAACGCCCTGGGTCGTCAGCAGAAGCAGGTGCGGCCCGACCATCTCCGCGTGATGCGCGTGCAGCTGTGGGGGCTGCTGCTCCGTATCCACGAAGAAGACGTTGCACGCCTTCTCTGAGCAGGCAGCAGAGGCCGTTCGTTTGGAAATGCCAAAACGCACAGAGTCGCCGATGCAGCAGGTCGAGGCTTCGAACCCGAGCAGTGTGGAAGGCTGGTGACTGCGGCGGCGTTCCCGCCGGCAGCTTTGAGTCATACAACACTGAGGCCCTCTGCCTCCTCACCCAAGAAACTGTATTTGCGGCTGCCCATGAGGGTGTCGGGTCGCATGCACCAAAACACCCAGATACTGCGCACCGCACGGCGCACCGCGGGCTCTGATTCCCTCGGAGGCCCGACCACCAACGGCTGGGCGCCGACCGAGCCACCTACCAAGGGAATAAACCAATTGCCGGACTGGCCACACACGCAGCAACCTCCAACCGCAGCTGCCAACCATGTCACTGCCACCCAGGAACCACACCAAGCCAACAGGGAACGTGGGGCGGAGGGAGACCTTTTGCAGACCCACCCGCCTTCTACAAAGGGCACCGAGGGTGGGCCGCCAAACTGAGGAGGAGCGGCCCGGGGTGACAGGGGGTGCAATACACGGCTCAAACATCGACGGGACGGTTGGGTATCAATTGTGGGTACCACACTGTACCCCCTGTCTTGACCCCCCCCCTCCCTGCCTCGAACCCAGAGAGCACATTTTGGTGCTGTGAAGGCGTGCCCTCCAGTGGCCGATGCTCGGTGGTGCAGTGTTTCCGCTGCTCGCCGTTCATCGGATCTCAATCCGTTCCTGTCCGGGCACACTGCGTACACATTGGAGCGTGCCGCTGACTGTGGGGGCGGCATCGGTTGAGCGGGGAACAGAGTTTCGGCCGATTGGAGGTCACCCACGGCCGAGAAACACCGCTGTTACGAAACAAAACCAGTCGATGATGTCGGGGAAGACAGGCAGCGGCAGGTCACGAAACCCCCTCCACACACTCTCACACCAGTTTGCACGCTACGACGCGCGCGGGTCGTAACCCTGTATCGAGACGGAGGCGATGGAAGAACACATCGCGGGAGCCTTCCGAACAACCGAAAGAGCGCGGTCGTCTTTTGGCTGGAAGGGGCCGCAGGGGGACGAAGAGGTGACGACACGTGCACAAACCTCTGCCTCTCAGAATTGTCATGTACCGTTGTAGCACTTGCACAGTTATTCTGCCGTCGTAGATTGTGAACACGTTCACAGTCAGGCCTGTGTGCGGAAATGCACGTCTGCAAGGCACGCACACTCTAGGGACGCATGCCAGGGAAACGACATGCTGTATTGATTGTGAGGCAGAACAAAACAGGGTCTTCGGTGTGTCGGGTCGGGTGGGGGAGCCGGCCGCGTGATTTCTGCGCCTGTATCATCAAAGAAAGGCAACTGCGACTGTGCCGGTCCCAAAAGGATTCAGACGGTGTGCCGTGTAATGTATCCGAGGTATCCATCTCCGCAAGTCTGCGAGGCTCGGCAGAGGCGCGTCGGATGCAGAATGGGGAAAATGGGAGAAAGGCAGAAGACTGCAAGGATGGAGAGGGAGGACGCAGAGCAATCCTTTCAGACCCACCTCATCCTTTGGTCCAGCTGCAAGTATTCCTGTACCGATTGATTCATCTGGTGCCAATTGATTGGGGCGTTTCAGTGTACTTCTGAACCCCGACACCCGCGGCGCGAGGCGTGGGGCGCTGGAGGAGAGGGGGTGAGGGTTAAGGGGGCCAAAAAAACCTTTTCGGTTGTTTTTGGTTTTGGCGTATTTGAACACCCCATCAAAATCCGAGCACTTCAATGACACAGAAGCAGGGTGAAGGACTGTTGAGCACTCACCGTCAATGAAAAAAGAACAGAAATTTCTGGCAGACAAAGAGGAACCCCCAAGAGCACGCAACGAGCCATGATATCGTTGTCGGCCCCATTGTGTTGGTAAACAATTGCAGCTCCCCGGGGGCGTCTAGGTGTGTTGAAGGGAGGGGAGGGTCCTGACTGAAACCCCCGCTTTTGCGCGTGTAAACCCCTCAAAATTCCAGGGCAAACAATTTGAAAATCCAGAAACTGGGCTGAAGTGGCTGTTTGGGCCATAGAAGAGGTGATCTGGGGGAAATTGGGGATTGAGACTAATTGCAAAAATGACAGCACAATCCAACCAAACTTCGTGCATGCGGATGTGGGCGTGGGCGTGTGGGTGTGTGGGTGTGTGGGTGTGTGGGTGTGTGGGTGGGTTTGGGTGCGGGGGGGGGGGGGCTACAAGTATGAGCAGGGACGTCAGTGTCGGTACAGAGCAGGAGAGGACGTGGGTGGGTGCACGATCTGGAGCGCGGGTGGGTGCGTGCATGGGTGCGGGTGCACACAACCGCACCTCCAGTGCAGAGCCCCCGAATCCGGGGAAACGGAGCGAATTCAAGGACATTCCGCAGCGGCTTCCAAGCCCCGGTCTGGCGGACAACCATCAACCGCCAAACCGCATGTCGAGACTTCGCTCAACCATTAACAAATCAGCATCTTTGTCCGTGCGCAAAGCCCTGCGTTCGCATTTCCCCGGGGCCCAATCCCTGTCACCAAACGCAAGCCCAAGGCACCCGAACTGTTCTTGCCCTCCCTTTTGCAGAAGCAGGCGGATGAAAAGCTGACACGTCAACCGGTGCCCAGTGCCATGCCTTTTGTGTCACCTGCTTTTGTTGATCGAGGTCATCTGTCTCTCTCGATGGATCAAAGTGGAATGATGACCCCAATGCTCAGCAGTGCAGCATATTGCCCCCGTTGTGTCCACTCCCCTGCCGCACCAGCAGAGGCTTCGCATGCAGCCCTTCTCAAGCAGTGCGGACGGGATCCGTTTTGGGAGGGTCGCAGGATGTTTGCATGTGTGAAATACACACACGGAACACCAATTGGTCGGATGTCCTTCATCCGTGGGGAGTGGGGATGGGGGCTGTTCATAGTGAGTTTTGGGGGGGGTCCCATCTTCCCCTTTTCCTGCCCAACTTGAGGGCCTGTCCGGCGAAAATGCTTCTTTTTCCGCATGTTTCTTGGTGGAGACATTCGTGGTGGAGCGCCCATCGCTGGTGCCTTGCAGGCCCTTGAAAGGTGAAATTGCTGTGGATTCCTTGGAATGCAACGCCCTTCCACTATCGCTGCTTCCCTCGCACTCCGCACTGCGTCTGCCTTGACAACAACCAGATGTACGCGCTGTTGTGTTGGGGAGTGAGGCGTACGCTTGGCGTTTAAGCCAAGTTCAAGTGCAAGGATAAGCACGGGGGGCTCAGAGGCCAGAGATTTGGACGGAGGCAGAGAGGCGGAGGGATGTGGCGGCAATGCTGACCTCGAAGTTCGAATCCTGCTTCATCAGCCCCAAGCTCCTCCAGTCGTCCCGTGCTGCACTGCCACACAATTGTCCCCTGATGCTGCCCGCGGGCTCGGGTGATCAACAAATGTGTATCGTAGTCTGCGGTGTGCGTGTGGGGGTATGGGTAGACATTGTGTGTGCGTATGCTCATGCGGATGAATTTGCGCGTGCATGTCGGTGTACTTTCACTGTGCTGTGTGTCCGGGCGCGTCCAGGTATGGGTTAGCGTGCTGGTATGGCAAGGTGCGGGTGGTGCGGGTGCAGAACTGGCTGTGTGGGTGTGGGGGCGGGTTCAAAAATTGCGAGGGGTGGGGAGCCCACTCATGATACCACTGTGACGATGTCCCCGTTTTGGAACTGCCCCACCCGCTGGCATCATGACTTTGGGGGCTGGCGCCTGACATTGCGCCTCCGCAGGCACATATCTCGGTTTTCAATTTCGAAAGGGGGGGGGGTTCATCGCAACGTCCCTTTTCCTTGTCTTGTGTGTGCGTGTGCGTGTGTGTGTGTGTGTGTGTGTGTGTGTGTGTGTGTGTGTGTGTGTGTGTGTGTGTGTGTGTGTGTGTGTGTGTGTGTGTGTGTGTGTGTGTGTGTGTGAGTTATGGTGGGGGGTCCACTCAGTGGATTGGTGTTGGCGGATTGGATCGATATGGCTGGGTTCCCCTCCCCAAACATGCTTGCTACGTACCCCCCCCCCCCTTGTATAAGCTACGCCAATGTACGGAATTATTACGGTCCCTACGCCCACTGTAGCTTGGACAAGGGCGTAGCTTGCGCGCAACACATACAACTACCGACACAAACGTGCGCGCGCGCATGGTATGGGTGCACCTTGACCTCTGCCCACATTTCCAAGTGTAGGCAAACACAAGACAACCTTGGGAACATGAAAATTTCAGGTTCACACCCATGTTGGCACAAGCAATGAAGAATGCGAAGCCTACAAATGTTCGGCTTGGAAACCCTTCTTGCGACCATACACCATGCGGAACAATTGCACATGTTCACCACTTGAAGATGCCTTTGGCTGAGGCTTAGGGGCTGGTTTGGGCTCGGACAACTTCAAATTCTTGGGAATGAGCTTGCCTTGCATGTGGCATGTTGCATGTGTCCATGGCTCCATGTAATTGGCAAATGTGACGACAAACCCATGTATTATGTGGCCGCACTACATTTCGTACGCAATTAAAATTACGTACACAATTATTACGGTCCCTACGCCTACTGTAGCTTGGACAAGGGCGTAGCTTATACAAGGGGGGGGGGGGGTACACCACGCGGGCGCGACGCTTTGACCCCGTGGTCCTGGGGGGAGGTTGGTCCTGGGAGGGGGGGTGTGACCTAATTAAAAAACAGACAAATGCAAACCAGAGGTAATGCACTCCACAGTCAGGCATAAGTGCATCTTTATTCTCTATGCCAAACCTGGTTGAACCTCAAGACACACACTGTGTCTGAAACAGAAAACAGAACATCATGTCTGACTACATTAGTCAGACAATCACAGTCAGTAGCTGTCAGTCAGACATCAGCACCTGGGAGGGGGGGGGGGGGGGTTGTTGGCACAAGGCGGGAGGGGGGGGGGGGGGGGTTAACCGATAAGGGCGAAAAATTGATAGTGCCAGTGTAACAGCCTCGTTCTTATTTGTGGAGGAGGTCTTCTGTGGATGGCCGATGACGTGTAGGTGGGGTGGCCCACCCATTGCATTGGAAGCCTTGCTGGGACTGATATGCGGTGTTATACGCACACCTCACAGCGATATCCACCCTCGGTTATCCCACACCCACACCCTTGTCCACAGCCACAGCCACAGCCACAGCCACAGCCACAGCCACACGCACAGCGACAAGCACACCCACACCCACACCCACACCCACACTCACACTCACACCCACATCCCTGCCCCCACCCCACCCCCAACTGTGCGGTACTTCGTGTAGGCCCTCACGAAAGTGGCTGTGACAACTTTGCGGTACCTTGTCTGGGCC
The DNA here is from genome assembly GCA_964036045.1 of Eutreptiella sp. 'Long Island Sound 2002'. Classification (NCBI taxonomy): domain Eukaryota; phylum Euglenozoa; class Euglenophyceae; order Eutreptiales; family Eutreptiaceae; genus Eutreptiella; species Eutreptiella sp. 'Long Island Sound 2002'. The sequence goes on from OZ038382.1 coordinate 14,806,873, forward strand.
CTCAGGAAAGTGGCCTTGACGATTGAGGATGGATTCATCGGTCACATCCACACTCAACCAACCCGCCCACACCAGAAACACTCAGCCTCTACCCCCGCCCCCCCAAGTTTTCAAAAGGTGAACAAATGCGTACACCTGGACAACTGGCATACCCCCTCAGCCTTTATGGCACACCCCCTGGACCAGCCCCACTCGATCCAATCTGCCTACACCAACAGGCTTTTTGGCTCATTAAATGGCATTTGATACGGTGCTGCATCGACATGGCATCAGGAGATACGCTGATGCAACAGTACCCAATTATAAAAAAAATAGCTGCAAAACCCCTGCCACATCTTCTCCTTTTGCAGTAACAAGATGGGCGTTTGCTTTCCAGCAACAGCACGGGCCAGGCCAAGGAAACCTTGGCGTGCACAGCATGGGGTTGCATTGAGGGGAATGCATTGGACACCATGCAATTGCACCCTTTGAGAAGGGATGTTTGGCCTTCACTAAGGACGCCATGGTGCAAGAAAAAAGTTGAAATTTATTTTCCCAGGATGGATTGCGCTGTGCAGCGCTGCATCAGTGCTCAAAATTGTCCTCAGTTTTCGACATTTCTTGCACTGCTTTTACAAAGCCAAAGGACTCCAAAACTCTCAGTGAACTGCTTGTAGTATTAACGACACCGCATGGAACCACAGCACCCAATTTCGACCAAGCAAGGGGAAGCAAAAAAGGTGTATGTGATACCTAAACCTACACCAGAGCCCAACGCAGTCTCACAACGCCACAAACTGCAGCAGAGCACGACGGTGCCCTGTCATGCATGCCGTCGCGCGCGCACCTCGGCACAGCACACACCTTCCGGGTCTTCCCATACAGTCTCCACCACGCCATTCTTCTCCTCCGTCTCGTCCTGAAGAAGCGAGGCACACGGTGGCACATGGTGCGCCGACTGCAGCACCAGACTGCCACCCAAACCCCACAAACCACCTACACCCCCTCCCCATGCACGACACAGCGTCATCGCGTACCGATACGGCGGCCCTGAAAGACCGACGCCATATGACTGCGGCCCTTTGCCCCGTGCCTTGCCCTTGACCCCTCTGCCCTGCCACCTTCTGATTATGACCCGTCACGAGGTGAACATGTGGACCGATACTGCGGACCTGGTCGTTCCCGGAGCGGATGCCCCCACCCCTGAGATCCTCGCCCATGGGGGGGTCGACTCCTCGGTTCTGGACGCCAACTACCCCCCGAACTAACCGTTGGCCGGAGGCCCCCTTTGGGGGGGGGGGGGGGGGGAGTTGGCGTCCTGGGGCCCGCGGAGCCGCACCCCCGGGGTCCTCGCTCCGCCGCAACAGTGACGCTTGGTGCATCGGTATATCGTTGCAACCCGACCACAAACACGTCAACTCGCGCACGAGCGCGCGCACACCAATCCCTGGATTCATCGGAAGCAGCACGCGGAAGGTGTCGTTGAATGGACTGACTGCCATGCGCCCGAGGGCGGGCCGACGAGCTGAGTAGCCGCTGGCAGCCATGTTTCCCAGGGACGGGGAAGATTCAGATGGACAAGACTTTGGTGGTTACCTTGGGCTCACACGCGCTCTGGGCACGCGTTTGGCGCCATCATTGTCTGCGCACTGCTCCGCCACAGGGGACGGGCAGGGATGTATCAGGAGGGGTCTGAAGGGGGGGGGGGGGGTTGGCTGGGACCCCCCTCCTCCTATGGGCCCCGCCGAAGGCGGGCCAAAAAAATTTAAGCTTAAATCCTCTTGGCACCGTAGGCACCGAAGCAAAAATTTGGCTGTCAGCCTCCAACTTTGGAAAAGGGGGGGGTCTGGGGGGGGGGTACCCCCCCTCCTCCTACGGTGTACGGCCGTTCTAATACATCACTGGGGACGGGGGGGGCGGGGGGGGCCTACCCGGTACCGCTGCGTCCACCTGCTCCTCGCGCTGTCAAGCGAAACTCGGGGGGTCACAACACGTCCGACTCAAGATGATCGCCTCGACACGGTTACCACGACGAGCCATGTGATGGGAAGGAGGGTTTCCGCAGGCCTGGTCGTGCAATGGGCTGGCCGGCGACACTGAATTTCGAAGCAGAGGGGGGGCGGGGGCTTGTACTGACCGAAACTAACGCCAAACACCAACGCAGCACAACAAATGCGATAAATCAAATATCATAGAGCGATGATGTTCCAGAACTACAGTCTCCATTCGGCGGCTCTTCCAATCAACCGGGCGCTCTTCTGGTTCCGGGAAGCTCACCACTGCCCTGCGCGGCGTGGCCTTTCGTGTTAAACCAGTTGCAGGGGCCAAAAGAGAAGGCAGGTACCTTTCGGGGAGGCGGGAGGGGGGCGGGGGGGGCGGGGGGGTCAATTCTTTCCTGAACACCAAAACGAGTTCTGGTGGCATACGTCCACAGGAGAAACGCCCCCAACCGCCGTCAGTAAGGCAAATCGCTGTCGGTCGACAGCAAACTGCCATCGGGCAACAGACAGTTTACCATTGGCAAACCACCCGACGTCATCGGCGGGACCTCAACTGCTGTCAGTTACACACCATCGGCCGTTGGCCAGCCATAGCAACCCACAACGGCGTTCCTTGGTGTCCCAAAAACGGGGGGGGGGGGCTGACTAAAGACTGCCCTGCCCGTGATGGTGGAGGTGTTCGCCTGAGAAAGGGAGAGGAACAGCACATGGGAGAGGCCCTACCTCACGCTTCCGCTTTTTGCTGGGCTCCGCGATTTTTCTGAGCCTGAGGGACCACAGGCCTTGCACTGCCTCCAGCTGCGAAGACTTAATGCATGTGGGCCTGACACCTGCACGGGGAAAGCCTCATGCACAGCCTGGCGCAGCAAAAACCACGCAAGGGCCACAACCTGCAGCCCCCTGACCTGACACCCAAGTGCCACAGCCTGCCGCACCAAAGGACATGAAACTACCAGAGCCTGTGTAACACACACAAATCTGTACCCAAGCACGAGCCAACCAGATGCAACCCATGGGGTACATTCCGCACCATACCCACCCTCTGAAACGGGAGCAGGCAACTCAAACTGGGCCCCATTTTCCTGGCGCCGAAGCTACAGGAAGAAAATTGTCTTGCAATTTTGTCGGACGGTCAGTGGGCTGCTGCCCCCCGGTGGGGGTAGGCCAAGGGCTGTGCCTCAGGCCAAAAAGTGGGTGGATGCTCCTTCAAATGGGGGTGGGGGGTCCGGGGCGGGAGCTCAAGCGACCAGGACCATTAATCGGTCACCCTAAATTCCGGCCCCGAGGTGCCCGTTGCTAAAAAGTATGAGGATGCAGCTTTTTCATGCTGAATCCATTGGTGCAAGTCTCATGCTCTATCTCAGCAGCATCTTTGAGAAATTTACCAATTACTGTCTATGCGGCAGGCTGCAGATTGAACAATGAACCTTGCAACCAGCCTACCAGATGATAAATCATACATTTGTCAAACATGTCATTGAGATAGAATACACCAATGGATTCAGCATGAAAGACTGCATCTTTTTAGTCTGAAACGAAATTGGCCAAAAAGTGCCAATATGTCAAAGATATGACTCCGGAAAGGTTCTTGGGTGCATGTACCATTTGCAGGTAATGCAGCACATTTGTTTTCATGGAACCAACACATTTTTTGCGCTCGGTCTGGCATTCAACATATCGGTGAGATACAACTCAACTCAAATTGCATAAGAAAGCCCTTTGCATGTACTTTCGGAAAATTAGGACATACCCATACCTACGGGACACATGGTAGCGGGCAATAAGCCAACACTGCCGCCGACCTGATTAGTTCCATCAAAGACATCCTCCCACTCCATGTGTGTGCATTGAAAAAAGCCAGAAAAAACAACCACAACCACGCAGGAAACGGCGTGTTCAGGTTTCTGCGCAGACCCTCAGAGATCCCAACTTGGCAGCCTCGCCCAGCCCGCCCCCCCCAACTGTCTAGTTGGGCTCCGAAACCTTTCTTCACGTGTTTGCAGTGTCTCAAATAGAGGGGTACCCTGTATGGCGCCACTGTGCGTTTTCGTTCGGGCCATGTCAATATGCATGTACATCATAACATTTCTTACACCCGTAAGATTTTGCATGCCCGTAAGATTTACTCCCTGAACAAGCGGATTGTTCAGGGCAAGAAATCTTATGGACAGACGATTCTTACGCCTTTTCTTACGCCCCTTCGCGTAAGAATAAACTCGTCGCGCTGATTCCACAAAAAAAAATCATTTGGACTTTTTGACATTTTGGCTCCAGGGCGGCGGGCTTTCCAGGGGTCGGCACAATGGAGGACAGGGTGGTCCGGCTGGGCGTTCTATCCCCCCACGCTCCCGCGCGCAATGGAAAACCCGGGGTTCCCTGAGCTCTTACCTCCAACCAATGGGGCCATGAAAGGCGAGTGTAAGACATTTTGTGCAGCCTGTTTTGTGCAGCCTGGGCAGAGTTTGGTTTGACACATGCGGCCACCAGGGTCTGTTCCACCTGACCAGCGCCAGGCCCCAGGCGCCCTGCACCGGTCCGCTTCACCGTGCTCGGGGTGGCCCGATCGCTGTCGGGTGGGTACCCCACCTCCCGGTTGTGGTGTGGAGGCCTCACTAAGATCCTGCCTGGCAATGGCACACCTTGCTGCAGCACATGGATGGCGCCTGACTGCCCATGCCCCGAGCACACGGCCATCTGCAGCGTCTGCAACTTGTCCCAGTAGCTGCGGGCCATGCGCTTGGCGAGCGCCACCCGGGTATTGGTCTCCTCGTCCACAACGTTGGGACTTTCCCCAAAGACGGAGTCCACGATGGGGCCTGCAGAAAGACGCACGGGGCCGGAGTGCTGGACGCTTCGCTGTGTGAGGAAAGGGTTCCAGGGGAGCCCGTCCACATCCCCAGAGCTGGACACTGAGGCCTCGGCAGGACGAAGCCCCACCGCAGCCTCGCTCACCCCTCACAGTGTTGACCATACACCCCGAAGAGGGGGGGAAGACAAGGGCGTTACCACAGTGAATGGCCACAACGCCTGTGAAGATGCCACCATTCTTCATTTTGGCTTGATCTTGCGACAGGAAATGCAGCAGAGACACAGCCTTCCAGCCGCTAGCGCGCGACTTGATGCCACGATCGACCAAATGGTTTGGCGCTACCTTGCCAAGGACGAACCCAACCAAACTCATCCTGAACCACCCTGGCTCACCTTAATTCACCCCAACCGTATCTCACCCCAACCCAACCCAACCCACCCCAACCCAACCTGACTCACACACCCCAACCACCCTATCCCAAGCTAAATCACCCTAACTCACCCCAAACCGCCCTCCTGATTCATCCTGATTCAGCCCAACTCTATGTTTCTTGAGTCCGTGAGTTGGTGGGTTTGATGGTTTACAGCTGAGCTACTGCGCGCCATCTGGTATTGCCACTCTATGACATCTTTTCATGCTCATTGGACATCAGTGCTATCCTGAACCATCAGGGTGAGGGTAATTATCGTCATCAGCAATTTTCTTCCATGCCACAATATCAATGGGGTTCCGGGCATTGCCATTCACCCATGCAATATGGATGTCACATACTCCAAGCCTCAATGTTGCACAAATAAAATATACACTGAACTAAGTACCGAGGGGTTCGCCGGGGACAATTTTGCCAGGGATAACTTCGCCACGGGAACATTCCGCCACCCTTGAAATCCCCAAAACTCACAGAGCCATATGCCCACCTGCAGCACACCCTGCGGTGCACAGTTCGCGGACAGGGCGGGGGGAAATTTTGCTGGGGGACAATTTCGCGGGACAATTTCGCGGTGAAGGAAGGTGGCGTAATTTTCCCCGGCGAAATTTTGGGGGTTGTGCCTTCCTGGAGCCCATTTTTGTACAGCGTGGGTATCCCTTAATCCCCTCGCCTGCTCTCGACTCTTTCACAGATTTGTATTAAATGGACGATTGATGTTGAACTCGGGAGGCCGTAGATAGCGTCCCTTCGATTTTTTTTGATTTTTTTTGGTTAAACAACGCCATCCACAAGGTCGGGTGCAAAGGTAACCAAGGGGTTCTTTCGCCGGGAAGGGGAGGGGCAGAGAGGACGCCTTTGGCACCCAGGGAGTCCAAGAGAGCATGGAAGAGGTTAATTGGCCATAGTTCAGAAAACTCTGTAACTCTCCTCCCCTCCCGCTTCGGCAGTCTCTTTCTCGTGCATGTCTTGTGTGTTTTATTGCAGGCGCCACATGCGCGACAAAATAAGATTTCCCAATAAACAAACTTGGCTTCGGTTACACCACAGCCAACAACAATGCCAGTCAGCACAGGGCTCCACAAATTATTCACCAGCATTATCCTCCCAATGGCGTGGGGTACCCGTCAATTGATCCATCGGCTACCCCGACTGCCATTGGTTGCCCTCCAACAGCTGTCTTGGGCTGTCATGAAGCGCTTTCCGGAGAGAATGAAAAGAGGCATTAGCCCTTGAGGATGTCCCTGCCTTATTTCATCAAGCTGAGCACATACCAATGTTCATGATGCTGTCCACTTTGTGGATCGCGAATGTGGCATTGCTGCTAGTGGCGGCCTTCTGCTTTTCCTGCTTTTCGTTGACAAGGTCAAACAACGCCTGCAAATCGGAGTCCTTTTTGGGCTCCAACCCTGTCCCCCTGATGAACAGCGTCGGGTGGCTGAGCGGCCAACTGCAATCGCACACACTATGACACTCACTATAGCACGTACACGATGCCAGTCACTCTAGCACACAACACAAAGAAACAGTTTCCCTGATTAGACAAAAAAATAATTCCTTCGCATCAAAATCTCTTTCCACTCTCTTTCAGTAGGCCCAAACTACAGTGCAAAGCAGCGAGCGTACGAAAAATGCCAGTTGATCATAGAAAATTTTAGATAACTGCCAACAACCATCAACTCGTCATCGGTTTACCGTGTGCTGTCGGGGTTGGCCGCCAGCACTTGGCAGTCAATCATCGGCTCCAGAAAATCTGGGACCGGCGGCGGTCCCAGATTTTCCACAGACCAAAAAAAAAACCAAAGAAGTCTGTTAAAGAACGCCTGCCCCACCCTGCTGCTGCTGTACAACAACTGCCGGGGCCAAGTTGGGACGTAAAATGCAGCACATCTGCCGATGAACCCGACGCCCATTAGTACTGGACTCCACCGATGAGCCTCAAAGGATCCGTCGGCGATACTCCAACGGTCGCCGGTCTCTGTTGGACCACAGTTGGCCTTCGGCCGTTTTCAACAGAACTTGACAGGCACCCCTGGACACCATAAGCATACCCGTCCTTTTTTGTTGGCTCATCATAAAAAGCATCCAAGTCCATGTTGCTGCCCAGGCCCAGGGCCAACTCCCCAAGGCTGCGGTCTGCATCGTTACGCATTTTGCTGCCAGGCCCTGAGTGCACGCGACAATCAGGGTACTGGACCTGGGCGAGTCGGCGTTGGGCATGGGGCATTTGACAGTGGACCATGTTGGGCATTGGTGGTTGGGCATTGGATAGTTGTCATTGAGTGCACCTCCAGAAGGATGGTTGCTGAATTCGACAGACACCCGTGGTCGTTGGCGTTCGTCTCACGGTGACTTACGTCGGCATGACGGGCGTGAGCACGGCTGTCGTAAACAAGCGGGGCCATCCCTCTTCCCTCTTCCCAGTCAAATCTCATGGTCTACAGCAGAGTGATGCACTGTCGCCACACCAGCAAAAAAAAAGAACTGTCTGGAAGACACTCTTCCCCCTCCAGCGCTGCCTGAAATCAATCCCACCTCCCCAAATTAGTACCCCCGTCTGCTGACGAAAATTTTTGGGGGGGTTTACTGTGTTTGCGGTGGTCTCGCTCGCCCATCTGAAATTTGCAAGTTCAGACTTCAACTATCTAAACTTTCTGCCAGCCCCAAGTCCCCCGGCACCTTTGAGGCATTCATGCCAAAAGATTGGCTCCAAGCCCCCCCCCCCCCCCCCCAATACAAAACGGACCCCCAAAATACAGACATCAGGGGATGGTGGTGGTGCTGGCTGTTGGAAAAAAACCATCCTGCCTCCTCATCCATTTTGGGGGGGGGGGGGCGAAAAGCAGGAGAAAAAAAAGACCCTAGCTTTGGGCCAGTCGCGCATGTGGTGCGTGCCGGCAGCAGAAAGCACCTTGTTGACCGTGCGTAACGAGCCACGAATCCGAGACCCTTGAGCCAAGGAACATGTAGTGGTCGTCCAACGAGCACATGCACTCCACTACTGTCGTCGATGATCCACGCGAAAATTGGAAACCCTGCGTCAGAAGGCAGAAAGAGGGCGCCTGGAGGCCGCCGAGGTACAACTTCGCCCTTGGGATATCCCAAAGAATGCCCTGGGATGCCTTAGAATGTACCAGACCCGCATAATTTCGCCAGGGGAAGTAAACCGAGGCGGTATTATTGCTACCCTGCGTTTACTGGGCCCCGTTAGTTTGTTCCTCCACAGCCGGAGGGCGGGAATTCAAGCACCGTGCAGTGCGGTGTGTTTTGAGGGGCAAAATTAGGGGCTTGATACTATTCCAAGCGGAAAAAAAATATCATGAGGCATGCTTGATACTTTTGGTGCTTGATAATGAAGCGTGGAGGGTTACATATCTTCTGTCCTTTCATCAATACTCTCATTTTTTCACCAAAAAACAACATTGTACTGGGACTTAAGCTCAAGGTGATGCACGCTTAGAGCGCTCTGCCTTTGTGTCTTGGTGCAAGCGACTTGCGTTGCGTTTTGTTGATGCATCAATTTTCGGGGAATCAAGAAAATGCACTGCCATTTCCCCTCGGCGTAACCCCAAAGCAACAATACACATGCCGTTGCTCAGTGCAGTTTTCGGGGCACATCCAAACAAGCCTCAGCTGGCTTCGTTGCCGAACCAGCTGTGTGCCTCCGTGTGCCGGGTGCCCCCCAAAGAACACATTGGGCCCTGAATGTCTGCAGCGTGTCCCCTGTCACACAAAAGCACACAGGGGCTGTGCTTATGGGGGCATTTGCAGTTTGATTACCCACTTCTTGATTGGAGTGTGGGATTGACGCTGTCCCAGAGCTCTCGCAATTGGTCCTCCCTCCCTACGTTGCAGCACGGGGCGGCGTGTGCAGACGCTTTTACCACCGACAGGAGGTAGAATTCCCGAATTAATTGAAACGACACACACTGGCAGGACGTGAAGGCTCGGTCGATTGTCGTGGCCACACAAATTCGCCCACACGAGGAGGGTTGGGGAGGGGTGCTGTTTTGTAGGTGAGAGTGGCACGCTTTGTCTCACTACTCTCGATTGCAGCCCTGCTGCCCGTGGTGTCCACTCCCCCGGAAGTGCCGGAAGGCTCCCGCATGCAGCAGTTTGGAGGGAGCTCTCCGCCACTGATGATGTGCGAATTGCAACACAATGGGCATGAAGCAGGTCCGAAGCGGGTACCTGCAAGGAGCCACCTTGTACTTTGAGGTGCACGAGGTATAAATCCCCAGCTTTGAGTGCCAACAGCACCTGACCAGGCTGTAGCGTTAGTGTGCGGCAATTGTGCAATGACAAGCACACCGGAAGCGCCTGATGGAGGAAGGAGAAAATGAGGACGAGGAAGCGCAGCAAAAAAGGCGCGATAGAGGTGAAAAGCTGAGTGGAACGAGGCACAATGGAGCGGGCCAGCCGCCCCTAACGCAAGAAATTGGGGATGCTGGAGGTGGCTTTGACGTGAGGATGTCAACGTGTATTAGGACCCAGAGTTCAACACAAGCTATTGCTTATTATTCCCTGGGGGGAGGGGGCCGTTTGGGGGCCTCAGGGGCTGGAGGTGACCCCCCCCCCCCTATGATATGCTATGTTCTGCCGGCCCACATTGGCTGTAGTTCGGAGGAAGGATGCCACGCTCTTCGGGACACTCGGTGGTCCCCTGTACCCCACCCCATAATGATTGCTTGTCACGGAATAGGAAATTCATCACTCAGAGTGAAGGTCGGAAGAGGATGAAGAACTATCCATCTCCACACTTGAATCCTCCTTGCTGGACAACACAATACCATGATCGATGCGTAGAAGGCTTCGCCGCAGCTCGCTCGCGCATTTTGCCTTGGGTCCCATTGTCAATCCGTGTACCACAGCACACCCAGCACCCACGAAAACCCGTCCCCCGACCCAGCCGCCTACTGCTCCCTGTCCTGGTCAAATTTCGGCGGCACATATTCCTCTAGGAGAACCCTTCCACAACCCCAGCTATTTTCCCTGACCCACCTCTTGCCATAAAGACCACCCTGACGTGGCGCCAGGGGGCAACATGTAGGAGCTCTGTGCCACCATACCACAATGTCTCACGCCACCTAATGACGCACTTTGCCCTTCTGCATGAGCAACTTTTCCCTTGTGCCCACAACGTTGACCGCCTCAGTCAATATACCTCCTCCGACTCCCCGAGCCCCGTCAATTTGCCGGTGTGGACCGGGTACGTTGCCTCCTTCAGCTCCTCTTTGCCATAATCATTGACGTAGCACGCAGTCGTGCGGACTTGGCTAATATGTGCCACGGCGTTGGCGCCCACAACCAACAGCACATCAGCAGGTGGCACTAAGGGCACCAAGCGGAAGCAATCCGAGGGCAGGTTCGTGGCTCTGTCAGGGAAAAAGAACATAACGCGAGGCACGGGCCCTTCAAAGGTCAAGCAGCGTCAAGCCACCAGGGGCATACCTTGGGTTGTCCGAGCCGCTTCTGCGATCGGATTGAGTCACTGCTGGTCCTCAGACAAGCCAGCCCGGATGGCACGGAGGACTGGTTCCGTATTGGCCTCTCGCCACTTACTGCCGCCCTTTCCATGAACCCTTTGCCACCATAGGTGCCCATCGGCCTCTCACCACCTTGTGCCCTCCCTCTCCCTCCTTGGCCTATCCTTACCTCCCTACTCACCCTTCCTTTCCCTTGGTAGGTTGCCCGTTTCACTGCTCTGTGTCGGGTCCACACAGAGGAGGGCAACAGCCCTTGCGGTTGGCCAGGTGCACCCAAGTGGACACCCCATACCGGCGGTGGGTGGGCCCGCCCGCAACGGCGGCTTTTGGGCCCCGGGATGTCCACGTGCGGGGTCACTTCCCCAACGGTGCATAGTGATGGGTGGCGTAGAGTGTTGGGTGGTTGCGGTGCGGTCGTAGGGTGGGTGGGGATTGGTGGTGCAGTCCGGGGGGGGGGGGGGTTGGCGTGTCGCCTTGGGTTTGTTGTTCTCGTCTGCGCCTACTGGCCGATCGCCATTCGCTGCCCTTCCCTTCCCTCTCCTTGAGTGAAGGTCCACCAAGCCGCTGTTTTGGTCCGATGGGGGGGGGGGGGGATTGGCATTCACTTCCCTTCCCTCGGACCCTGTCCCTCCCGGTGGTGCCCATCGGCCTCTCACCACCCTGTGTGGGACCGGACCCCTCCCCGAAGGCGGCTTTTGGGCCCTGGGATGTCCACTTGCGGGGTCTATTCCCCGCCGGGGGCAGAAGTAGTCCGGCGGGCGGGGCGGGGGGGGGGGGGTCCCTGCCCACCGCCGCCCTGCCCATGTGTGCCCTGTGTGCACTGTGTCCCCTTGTGTCTCGGTCGGCACCAGGGAAGGGCTGTGGCACTTCCCTCCCACAGATACACAGGAACGCACACAAAGAACAGAACTTACCTCAAAATCACAGGGTACAGTAGCTCCGCGTTTGGCAGCCCTGACAAAGCCAACGCGGTCACGGAGCATGAGAGATTTTTGGCAGAGAGCCTGCCAGCCCACGTGGGTTGCTGCTCGTGCAGCACGGCGATCGTGGGCTCCGCAAAACCATGAAGAAAGCACACGTCGCGCACGTGCTCGAAGCCAAGCTGGACAAAATCTACTGGGACACATTCGCCCACCGGAAGTTTCTCCTGAGCGCAAATCACTGCGGGCTTTGTGTCCTGTAAGTGTAAGAGTGTAAGACGTGTGGGACTTCGCAGCTAAAGCGGAAACCTTCACGCCCCAGACTGGGATCGAACCAGCGACCTTGCGGTTAACAGCCGCACGCTCTGCCGATTGAGCTACCAGGGCTTCTTGCGGTGGACTGCAGATTGATCCAACCCCCACGGGCCGTGGGGGTCAAGGAAAGAGCGGCCGTTGTGGGTGGTGTTTGTTGTGGATTGTGGATTCATCATCGCTTGAAGGTATGTTGCTTCACTTCAAAGACACATTTCCAGGGCACATGGGCCCTCAAGTGGATAGACACGACCTTTCCCTCAAGAGGACAGATACTCGTTCCTTTTGACAACCACCAAACACCAAACGCACCTTCACGGTATCATTGGCAAAGAGCAAGTCTTCGTCTTGTGTAAACGGCAGTAGCAAAAGCCAACGATTATAGCAATACAACGCACAACACCTACGGACAAAATGGCAACGTGCCACGGTGCACCAAACATACTCCACTTGAATGCAAGGTGGTGCTAGACCTTGCGCACAAGGCACGCCAAGCAGAGTTGCTTGGGGTAAAAGCAAGCGGGGTAAAATCGTTGCGTCAGGCCGTAGAAGGGCATGTGGGGGCAGTGGCCGAGCGATATCTTCCATGGCAGAACATGATGGCACGGTGGCACCAGCGAACCCGTGACTAAGCAGCAAATTGCGAACATGACGGGATACCTGCTATTGGGTTCCAACTTGAGTTGCATATTCAATGGGGTGTTCTTTTGACGCTCTTCCGTTAAAAAGTCATCTTCCAAATAGTGAACCGAGATGGTATGCAAATCATCCATCGATTGGTCGAAACATACGACCGACACCTTTGCTTCGGCAAAGGCCAAAACCAAGCAATCCGTGGCGTGTTGCGCAAAGCGAACGGTTGCGACGTCAGCAACGGCACTGTGCAGCTCATAGTGTTTATACAACACCAACGGCATTTCTGGCTCTTTTGTGACGATATACACCTCCAACACATTCGCTTTGACAACCACAAGGTTCAAATCCGTCTCGCTTGTAAAGTGTGCCTTGACACAGTGGTCGATGGCGGTTGCCGGATGGATATTCTTGAGATACAAATACATCTTGTCTGTACCTCTATCCATCTTGGCGGCAAGATGCTATGAGTGGAGGTGTTGCACACTATCCAATGGATGCAACTCTTCTATGCTGACAAATTTCACCCAAAATTCATGTTGCAACCGATTCCCGAAAACACAACGTGAGCTTGGGCAAACACGGCTTCATTTAGACCTCACTTTCGTGCGACCATCGGAGCGCGAGTCCTTCAAACAAATACCCTTTTATTCACCGGCGCCTGGTATGCTACCATCGGAGCGTGAGTCTCTCAAATACCTCGTGTTCCAACCCGAAACATTTTTGGCCCAATGTGGAATGCTCGAGAACAACACATGAATCGGAGGGGGGACGTGAGGGGATCATAGAGGCACGACTTGCTACACTGATATACTACGAACTCGGCCCAAGCCAACAAGGAATCATGGCCGGGTCCTTCTTTACTAGTGGAAGTAGGGGCCGTTTATTTTGATGGTGTGTTCCACGGAAAACGAAATTTTAAATTTCGTTACCCCGTGCCCCCATTCGGTTACCCCGTGCCCCCATTCGGGAGGAGCTAAAACCACGCCTAATCACGATTTTAATTGTGAATTCCAATCACCGAATCCTTGCCTCCCGTATGTTATGAGCAAGGACGAGCACCAAACAATCAATCAACACAAGACGAATGCAGTGAAACAACTAGGGAGAAGAAGTGCAAAGAAACGAAACTCTGCACGGAATTGACAAGAAGACGTTGAAGCCAAATTGCCCTAACCCCTCTACAAAATGGAAAGTGGGCGACTGGCAAACAAAGTCGGGATGCAACAAGCCCAAAATAGTGAGAGGTGCGAGTTGGTATTCGTTTTGTCCCGTGACGGTGTAACACCTCCTCAACTGCCTTTTGCGGACTGTGATGGCGCGCATGCCCCTCGTGATTCGCGCCAAGCCAAATTGCAAATTTGAAGAACTACACATCGTGAGAACCACGCACATTGTGAGTTCGTACGTATGGTGTCTCGTAATACTCTTAGCTCACGATTACATTATGTAGTGCACACGTAGAATTTGCTTTTCCGAGTATTTTCTTGCTTTACACGCGAAGCCAAATTGCCATCCCCAATCTCCAATTGCAAACTACTAACTGCAACAAACCTAGGCGCAAACGGACGTCCTATTCCCAACACAAAGAACGTAGGGGGAAGGAGAGGAGACCAAGCGAAGCAACAAGTCGGTTTTGAAGGCCCCCCCCCCCCTTGTGATGTTTCCCCCCTTGTTCAATTGCCGGCGGTTGGCGGATGGCCTTGTCGTTTGCCACGACAATGTAGTTTGCCGTGGCAAATAGGTGGCTTTGTTAGCGACGCATAATCCAAAACCTTCCATAAACTGAAGGCACAAGCCCGCGCCCACACACCATCCCCATCTAAAACTGTTGGAATGCATGCAAATGTGCAAAGCCAACCAACTTGTAAATCAGGACAAGGGCCAATTTCTATGGCAAAAAAGCACGGCCGGATAGGCCATACAGCAGTCGGGAAAGGTTGCCTTTTCTAAGCAGCCGCAGCTATCTCAAGCACCAATCTCTCCAGCATTTGCGGCGATTGCCGCCGGCATCGGACAACGCAGCCGCACCTCCGTGCAGTTTGAAAAAAGTTCTCCCAGGTCCAGCCACAATAGAAAAGGACGTAAGAATGGGAAAATGGATTTAGCAGATTAGCCCTATCCGCCGTGGATCTGCTGTGAGATTGGGTAATTCAAGTCACTCCCATCGCCTTTGCACATGTCTTGCGTGACGGTTGCCTACGACGGGACCTACCCACATAATCGGGCTGTCTGACCAGGACCAGTTGTCAATTGCAAGGACCGCGGTGTCGAGCACGATGGGGAAAGGTGCTCTCATGGAATATCAATGAGCTCACGCATTCCGTGTCAAAGCCCGCTGTTATCAACGGCTAACCAAGACTCTTCCATGAAGCACACCCCATTTGCTTGAGCGCAAGATAATGCGCGACACATAGGCTTCATTTTATGGCATGCGCAACACACGACTTATCAAGGCGAAGAGGCGGCAAAAGTGACCCTCAATGAAGCACACGAGAACTGCCAAACGGGACAATATTTGCTTTTGTGGTTTTGTTCTCCCAAACTAAGCAATGGGCAATGGACGCCACGGACACTCAAAAAGACTACATTTGGTATCGGCTACCTTGTTAGAGTGTTTGATTTATCAAGCGCCGAGCGTGTTTTGGACATCTCACCAGTTGAGGTAGTGGATGTGCAATTGTGGAGGTTTTCCAATTTTGCATTCGTCGATTCTGGTACCTTCCCGTTGGAATGACACAACGGGTGCCCAACACGTCCGAACTCCTATGTCCCAAGAACGGATAGGGTGTAATCACCAAGAACATTTCGGCACCGAAGGTAAATTTCGGTGTGACATGGCGAACGCGAACCGTGGCATCGGTTGCTGAACGGAGTCCGAATGAGCGCCGTGTAGGTTCCGCGCGCCAAATCCCAACCGTGGTCTAGAGCATATTCGGGCACGACATGCTCGTTGTGGAAAACGATCATAGTCGCACGGAACACTCACTTCATGCCGCCAACTTGAACAACCTTGAAAATTATCCAATGCCCGTTTCTTTGTCTTAAGGTGTTTCCAACATGCCGGACACGGCCGTGCAAGATCTTCTGGGCGAGCATTTGTTGGAGGGCACGATGACGTTGAACACCGCAAATATTTTGCATTCAGCCAAATACGTCGGCATTTACTTTAGTGCGCATTGGTGCTCGCCTTGCCGAGCTTTCACCCCGAAGCTTGCTTCAAGCTACAATGAGCATTTGAAAAATGATGGGATCGAGATCGTGTTTGTTAGTGAAGATAAAACCGAGGCCGAGTTTAAGGACTACTTTAAGGAAATGCCCTGGAAAGCTGTGCCATATGATTCCAGGTACTGCCACGTTTGCCTCGTTTGTGTTGGTACACCTTCAAAGCCATCGTGCCATTTAGCTTCTCTTATTACACACTCACTTGAACATAGTGTGAGAGGAAACTTGAAGACGAAGTTCAAGATTGACACCATTCCCAAATTGGTCATCCTCTCACCGGATGGCAAGGTCGTATGCCAAGATGGTGTGAAGGCCATCAAGGATGACCCCACCGGCAAGAGCCTACTACCGGGCGCGAAGAAGGGATGGAAGCAAAAGTGTTCAAAGTGCACGATTATGTAATCCGTGATCGAAATAAGGTTTGTTTTGTGTCGGCCGTTGCAAAATGTGGGTGATAGTCGGCATGTAGTGGAATGCTACCCCAACCCTAACGTCATGCCAACACATCGGTGTTTTTGTTGCATTTGTGAATTATTTTGTGCGGCCCGCACGGGCAAGCTCCAACACGCTTTGCATCGTGATGCATCTTTAAGTTCTTTTCCATGTGATGGGACACATCACATGAAGCCTATGTTTGCTATTGCTCATGAACCATGCGTGCTCGACGTACACGCAATTGATTGTCCTTCTCAGCATGTGCATGTGCATGTGCATGTGCATTTGAATCACCTAGTGCACACATGCCGTGCCTTCAACACGAACAAGGACAAGAGCGGTGAGCCCACGGGCCTGGGGGACTGGGCCAAAGTAAGAACGTGAGGCTAAGTGTGGTTGGTTATGAGGTCTATGAGTATGGGCTTTCCTGAATCCAAGTGTTGCGCCAAAAGGCACGGCTTGTTCATGAATAGCATGCCACATATGCACCATGCGTTCTTCAAGGGATTGCATGATGGTGTATTTGGAAACCCTATTGCAAAGTGTGCACAAAAATTCCTCGTAACTCGGAATGTACCACCTTAATAAACTACGTTCTTTGTAGCATGCATTCGTGTTGTCGCGTGTGCACGCGCGCTTCGTGCCACGAATGTGCGATGTAAACAATAACACGAAAGTACCCCAATCCTTAACCCTTAATTCACATACTCGTGGAACGGGACACCACAAGTAGATTCCGCATTACGTGATTTGTGGGGTTGTTGGTGTGATTGAGAGCGAGATTGGTTGAACAGATACCGAACGATGAACTCACAATTGGGCTTTGAACCAAGGTGCCCACTTGCGACCGAGGGGCCGGAAGAAATTTGTCGCGCCATATGCATTGCTCATGTGCACCGACCTGCGCATGATTCGGTGAATGCAACCCGCACACCACTCTTTTTTAGTGTCGTGATCCGGCAACCGATTATTGATCGCGCCTCCACACCGTTAGCCTCTTCCCTCAAAGGCCCATGCTAGCGGTTGCCACCAGTTCTTGTCGTAGATTTCTTGTCTTCTGCCTCGCAATCGTAACCAATGTTTGGTTGCTTTCATGTCCGTGAATGGCACACGTTCATGGCCGAAGTTTGCAACACATGTTGTTTAATTAATTAGGCTCCGCGGACGGTGTAGCTCTTTGCACTGTCTCGCCCCACGTTCAAAAAGGAGACGGAAGAGAGTCCGCAATTTGCATGTGTGTGGGGGGGGGGGGGCGTGCCGTTGCGAAGTGTGTGTCGTGGCGTGTGTGTATATGTGTGTGCGCGTTTGCGCGCGCGAGTCGTTTGCGTCGCTGTTGTCTAGGCTATGGCCGCTGCAAGGTGATGCTATTGGCAGGCTGCCCCGGGCCTTGTGCCTCATCCCTGCGCATTGGATGGGGGCTATCTTTCGGCCCGTCATCGGAGGTGCCAGTCGTCAGGGTTCGAGTTGGCATGGCGCTGGTGTTCGCGGTGCTAATCGTAGGCTGACCCTGAAACCCCATTCCTCAGTCGCGCAGATCACTGACATGGTTCTTACTCTGCCGCGTTCTCCCACCTGTCATTTAATTGGCTTGACAACGACTGTCTGACATCCTGCTGCGTCCTAGGCTTCGTGTGTGTTCTCCTGTGTGCGTGTGCCTCCAGGTGTGCGCCCGCGTGCCCGTGGGGCGCTGAATTTCGGTGAATATGGGGCCGCGGAGTGGGATGCATGTGCTTCTCACTCTGTCGTTTTGTGCATCGAGGTGGTGCATTCAGTGAATTTCTTGTTCACAGTGTGTCGCCCAAACAGAGAATTTCTTATACACCACAGTTACAGAAATGGTTACCAATGTGTTGACCACTGTTGCGGGCTGGGAGATACTCAAAGGATCTCGTCCGTTCAAAGGATCGCGTCCATTTATTGGACACTCCCGGTACCATACATCTCGCAGCAATGCCTTAGACAGACAGACCCACAATTCGCGGGAATGCTCCAGCAAATTTGTTGAAATTCAGGATACAGACCAGGCCAACGGCAGCGTGTTTCTGATTTCTTAAAAGGCAGGATTCAGCTTCCCCACACATCCCCTTTTCCAGACGTCCATGATCATATTTGGCAAGTATCCCCTGCAGCCCACGTGTGACTTGGGCAGTATTTTCGTGAAACACAATACCTGCAACAGTCCAGAACCAATTTTATTGTGAAGCTGCCTGCATCAGAAGTTTGTTGACCGTCGCCTCATTCAATTCGGGAGCCAAATGAAGCCATTGAATTGTGGCTTTCGACAACGTCCTGAACAGTGTGAGCTTGGTCACACGCCTCTTTGAAGCGACCACTGTGTCACTGTGTTCCCTAGTTTCTGTCCGAAGCTTGCTGACCACCAGCAGGCCACAACAAAAAAAAATGAAGCCATTGGATCGTGGGATTTAACCACTGTCTACTTTTCTTGTTGAGCCCACTCCAAGTTCTCCAGCTATCCTTTTCTGCGGTCATTTCTGGCACCTACAAAAGCTTTTGAATAATTGTGGTCTGCCAGGGTTCAATCTTTTCGTTGAGAATTCAGCTTGTTTCTGTTGCAAGTTATCATTATTTGGCATGCATTTATGAGGGATGTTACACACCAATACACAATTTTGCACATTGTTTCTAGGACCATTGCAGAATGCTGCCAAGTATCTGTTGCTTGATTTCTCTGGTGCCACGCAATCTCTCATTTCTGATAGACAGCTTGGGTTGTAGCAGGCATGCACTGTACGTTGGTCTCCCTGGGTTGGACACATGGGGGCCACCCAGTGTCAATGGTTCACCGTGGTGAAGTTTCGGCAGCAGGCCAGGTCACGAATCATCAGGTCAAAAAACCTGCACCTTAAAGGTCTGCCCAAGTGAGATTGGGAAAAATACAAAAGAGCTGGTCTGAGGGCCAGGTATAACACGAGCAGAGCTGGAGCAAAGGTGTGCTTTGGTCAGCCAGGCCAGTAGGCAGGCCCCCAGGGTACCCTCTGGACCTGTGGGGTTGACAGTTGGCTGCCACAGTGGGTACCACAGGGCAGGTGACACTTTACTTTTCTGTTTGTGAGGAGTTTGTGCCCCAGACCCCGTCCACACCCTAAAAGGCACACATACATTTTTCACTGGAACTGGTCACCACAGGCGGCAGGAAAGGCCCAACATCTGCATGTTGGAGAACGGCCCTTGGTGTGACAGGTAGTATGGCAGGGGATATGCAGCTACTGCTTTCCATCTTGGAGACATAGCACGAGATAATCTTCTCTGCCGTGGAGACCTTTTACAGCAGGGGATATTAAGCTGCGTCGCTTCTCCCGGCATTCAAGGCTTCTCTGACATGCTA
Source organism: Eutreptiella sp. 'Long Island Sound 2002' (assembly GCA_964036045.1). Classification (NCBI taxonomy): domain Eukaryota; phylum Euglenozoa; class Euglenophyceae; order Eutreptiales; family Eutreptiaceae; genus Eutreptiella; species Eutreptiella sp. 'Long Island Sound 2002'. The sequence goes on from OZ038382.1 coordinate 14,826,445, forward strand.
CACAACCACCACCATCACCACCATTCTGTGGGATGCTTGTTCGCCACTGTAGTAGCTACAAAGTCGTTGAGGGGGGGAATTGCTTTGAACGCTTAATGAAGTGTGAATGTGTTATTTTTTCTATTGGTTCTCAATTTTTTATACAGCTTTCTTGGCGCAGCAAATTTCTACCTAAGTACGATTTGGAACCTCTTTTTGAAAAATAACCAGGGTTTTTGGATTATTTTTTCAAAAATAACCGGTTATGCCGATTATTAGTTTTCAAAATAACCGGTTCAATGCGATTATTTCCACTACGCAAACCAATTAGCCAGTTATTTCCGAATAACCGGTTCTTCCCGATTGATTGGATTTGCTGCATGGTGAAAGTTTCGTTGGTGGTGACTCCGGTGTGTTTTTTTGGAAATATGTTTGTACATTTTTGTGATATCAACCTCTTTTCGTGTTGCAAATTGTGTACCAGGTTTCAACCATGTCTTTTGCTTTTAGAGGCACTTTTAGAGGCATTTCAAACGTGAATAGGGCGACCAAGGTCTAGATGTCGGAGATGGGAGAGCCTACAGGCTGTGAGCACCCGTAGGCCCTCACATGCCTGTGATACCGAAGCCATGTTTTCACCTTGAGCAATGTTATACCATTTTGGATTGAAATTGTTTGTCTATTTTGGAATCTGCAACATTTTTTTTTGCGAAAACTTGTTTGCAAATTTTTTCTGAAAACTTTTTGTACATATATGGTTACACCATGTTAGCATGACATCATGACACCATCTCATCATGACACCCTATGCCACGTCATCACTATGACGTCATCACTGCACCTCAATTTTTAAACTTGGACACAACAGCAACTTTCAGGGCTAGGCCGTTAGAACCGGTGGCTTACCGAACTCACCTATCGGTGTTAGGCCACCAAAGGAGGCACGGCTTGATTTTCAAGACACCCATTCACATTTTTGTTGGCCATGGAATACTACTTTTACTTCATTTTAGATCGTACAACATGGGAAAACGTGGGTCAAAATGTTCAAAATCTCCTGCTGCACAACGTTTACCCGCAAAAGGACGAAAAGGCAAACCACAGGGCACACCATAACATTTGGCGGACCCCCATGCAATCACTCATACCTATGATGTTGAGGACATTATTGTTGAGCGCATGGCCAAAGACCCCAAGACAGAGCAACATGAAAAACAGTGCTTGGTTCATTGGAAAGGGCACCCTGTTGTTGGAACACGTAAGTGGGCGTGAACAATTTATTTCGGGTTTTAATGACGAACGGGACAAACAAGCACAAGAGGAAGAGCAAAAGGGTAAGAAATGGAAGATGGATGCCCAAGAAGGTCAAGTACAGTCACAACCATCTGAGGCAGGATCCGAATCATTATTCGAAGCATTAGCATCCGAGACCGGTCGGCGCACGCCGAAGGTGTGGCTGGCATTCTCTCAGGTGCCTCCGATTTCGCCTGGGTTTGTGAGGTGCACCCTGAAGAAGATGGATGGGACAATTTGTGGCACGGTCATTAAGCACTGTGACGGTACCACAAATTTGCGAAACCACTTGACGGCGCAACACAAGCTCAAGGCTCACCACCAAAAACGCAGATTGTAGCTCTTTCAACCAGATTCGAAATCGGCAACCACCAAGTTTTGCCGAGAACTTTCGAAAGAGCTTGGGTAGTTTACGATCTTTTGCCCAAGTAGCTAGTGCTCTGCAGCCTGAGGTTGTGGCACATACCCTAGGAACGGCTGCTCCGTTGGAATGCTCTAGGTACTCGAAGTGGACACGAGCCTTTTTGAGCTCCAATTTTGGGTAAAAAAAATGTGAGAATGCCGTCACCGAGCAACTCACGAAAATCGGGGCGAAACTTGGTGTTTAATACCAGTGACGGTGTGTATGTGTACTGTTTACACATCGATAATGTGCTTATATGACTAATTACATGTGCACGCGTTGACAAGGGGCCCCGGTTACACCATTTCACTCAATAAAAGGCACTGTTTTCATCGACGAGGCTTTGGAAGAATGCTTTAGCGGAGATTAACGGGCGCATGGACATGCGCATGGACACAAACTAAAGACCTTGACCTAAGATTTGTAGATAGTCCTTATGGGGTATGTGAGCAAGGCTGCTCACCTCGGTGGTGGCGGTGAGTCGTGTGCCCCCCTACTTGCTCCTATGTGTTTTTACGAATTACAGGAACTGCATAAAGGCTTTCGAAAAATATAAAAAGGAAAATTTTCTACAAGTACACAATGGGTGTGGAGCCTGTTCTGCTCTGTGGCTACGCTGTGTTGGTGTGCAAGTGAACGAAGTATAAGCAATGTGCACGTGCCGGTGGTGCGGAGTGAACAAGCATTCACGATGCAATGTACCAGCACCCGCAGTGAGCAACCAAAGTGTGCATCGTGCCTGAGGCGCCAAGCAAACTAGTATAGTGGCGTGCAATGTGCCAAGCACCGAAGAGAGAATAGTCAATTACACCTCTGCAACGCACCAAACAACAAATGTCCGATCACACCCGTCACGAAGCATTGCAATGCACGCTTACTCTCACCATTACTCATTACACTGCCCGTGTACATTGTCCATGAAGCATTGCATTGCCCGCTTACTCTGTCCATGAAGCATTACATCGCCCGCTTACACTGTGCACGAGGCGTTACATTGCCCGCTTACCCCGTTCATGAAGCATTACATTGCCCGCTTACATTGTACGTGAAGCATTACATTGGTCGCTTACACTGTCCGTGAAGCATTACATTGGCCGCTTACACTGTACATGAAGCATTACATTGGCCGTAGGGAAGTTTCACACCTCGGAGGTCTTCGATCCCCAGGGCTCCCTGACATCTAAAGTGATGATGTCCCTGAGGCACATTTCCCCTGAACCCCATTACCCGGCGAGTCACTGCACGCGTAATTTCAATGTCCTCACGCGGCTAGGGCTCGGCTTCTCTCAACATTGGCAAAGCGCCATACTTCATCAGCACTGTGTGCGGGCAATGTAATGCTTCATGGGCAGTGTAGGCGGCCAATGTAATGCTTCATGTACAGTGTAAGCGGCCAATGTAATGCTTCACAGACAGTGTAAGCGACCAATGTAATGCTTCACGTACAAAGTAAGCGGGCAATGTAATGCTTCATGAACTGGGTAAGCGGGCAATGTAACGCCTCGTGCACAGTGTAAGCGGGCGATGTAATGCTTCATGGACAGAGTAAGCGGGCAATGCAATACTTCATGGACAATGTACACGGTCAATGTAATGATTAATAAAGAGAGTAACTGGGCATTGCAATGCTTCATGACCAGTGTGATGGGACAATTGAATGCTTCATGGACAGCGTAAGCAGGCAATTAATGCTTCGTGCGCGCTGTGAACGGGCAACGCAATGCTTCGTGGACAGTGTAAGTGAGCAATGTCATGCTTTATGGACTGGGTAAGCGCGCAATGTACTGCTTCCTGGACTGGGTAAATGCGCAATCTAATGCTTCATGCACTGGGTAAGCGCGCAATCTAATGCTTTATGGACGGTCTAGTAACACTTAGATTTTCTTGTGGACAACTCATTGACAGCCAATTGGCTACGCGGAAGGACATGATGCCGTTTGGCATGGGTTGGGTTTTTTGAGCAGTTTTTGGGTAGGTCTTATGGGAGGGTTATCAAGCCTATTTTAATGAGGGTCCACTAATGTGCCTGTTGCAGAGTGTCACATGAGCCACTGGGGTATTGATGTCCTGTTAGGCAGCGCAGGCCTTGCTATTTTAGTTTTTATTTTTGACATCTAGTCAGTCCAAAACTATTCTCAATATATTACAGCACTATTGTTGTTGTCGTGTGGAATGACTCCACATTAGCAAGCCCCAAACCCAATAAGTCCAGAGCAGTGCCAAGCTACAAAGCATATCTTTGTGGAAAATACACGTGATGTTCACGAATACATCAGGCGGTGTGATGAAGTAAGACCGCCTGCTAAAGCAAAGTTGATTGATGAAAAAGTAGCAGTAAATGTGTCTGCAAGATATTTTCAATACTCCGCATAGTACCCCATATGAAGTGTGATTTTATGTGCAAAATTTCGCCTCTTTTGTACATTTGAACTCATTTTGCAATGATGTACTTCATAAACGGTTTATAGGTCATGGTAAGGTTTGAAACCTGGTAGTTTTGAAAATAACCGGTTTTAAATGATTATTTTTACAAAAATTTCCGGTTTTGCCGATTAATAGTTTTCAAAATAACCGGTTTTTCCGATTGATTGCCCTTTACTAACCAAAGTCTTGCCATCGGCAGAAGAGGGCCCATACAAGTCGGAGCAAAGTGATCAAAACTACGTCGGAAGTTGTAATTCACCATAGGCCATCGTTTATAGCTACCAAAGCCTCTGTCTAGTGCAAAAATTGGACAAAATGTACTGCGGAAAAGAACCCGAAAATTTTGGAACCATTCCGATTAATTGCTTTAAATCAGTTTTCAACATAACCGGTTGTGCCAATTGTTTTGAAAATAACCTCCGATTTTTGCCGATAACTGGCTTTTCCGATTGATTGGTAAAACCGGTTCCGAACCCTAGGTCATGCACCGATTTGTAAGATTACCGTATTTACAAAAATAAATACATACCCCAAAAGACAAAAAAAATTAGCCGTAGGTACAACTTCGGAGATGGGCAAAATAGTAAAAAAATAGCACAGGAAAAAAAACGGCAAAGATATGAAAGCTGCACAATTTTGGTGAGAATGCAAACCCATGAATGTCAAATAAGAACATTTTTGTCAGTTATATTGTCATTTTGCCTTCTTCATTTGTTGTCACTCCAGTGTTAGAACAAAAAGGTCCTTGTTTGAAATGGGCAGTGCAAAACCGGCATCTCTTGGCACACACGGTCTAAATTTGGGGTTCAAAAATATCTTTCGAAAAGTATGGTCAAAACTCCGAAGCGCACAGACACTTAGTACCCAAATGTGAATATTCTTTTGTGACACATTGTACATATGTTCGCCCCCTTCACGGGCATGGGCTGTGCAATAGCGTCTCTTGATCTCATGTGCTTATTTTAATCTACCATCCAACCCATTCTCCATAGCATGTACACGCGGCCTCTTGTTTTGGGCTTTGAAAAATAGCCGCATCTCTAGCAACATGTACAATACTGTTTTGTTTTCTATCTATTAGATTGTGACTTTTGCACGCAAACTTCAATGAAACTCAGATGTCCTCATTCCTGCCTGTCACCTGAGAACTACTCTTGATATGCATGTGATTGCCAGTGGAATTCTGGAATTTTTTGTTGTTGATCTCAGCCACTCTATACCCCAAATAGTGTCTCGGGAGGGGAATGCCGTAGTCCGCATAGCATGTGTGTATTGCTATCAGGGTTTGTTGCAATTTACGTACAACGCAAATTGTTGCAGAACACATGAAACTTGCATGACAATGGTGTAAATCTGTGGATAATTATGGCAAAAAAATGAATACGTAAATTGGACTTACAGTTCGGAAACACTTGCTGGTTGCTGGTCATATTGTATATAAACCACAAATGAACTATAGCATAGAAATCCAACTTTTATCATTGTGAAATCTTTTTGCTTTGCCAAAACAGTGACACCACCTTTTAACCATCCCTCTGATGGTTTTCAGGGCCACAAGGTTGCCAAACACATGTGGCAATTCGTTTGTTCAAGTCAGTTTACCAGAGGTGGCGCTTGGGTACAACACCACTTCACAAAGCGGAATACATTACATGTGAATTTCAGTCAGAGGTCCAAGGGTCAATGTGAAATGTGTGGACATTGGCCCCCTGGTTGCGTATTTGTGCAAAAAAAAGGGGGGGGATTGCTGGTTTAGCCCATGCCTGCCTTGGGTGGGTGTGTTTGTCTCAGTGACCCCTTTGTGCGGACGCCTCTTTGACGGGCTTGCGAGCACACTGATTCGTGTCTGTAAGCCGAGCTGCTCCTTCTCTATTATTGGATCCTTGGTTTGTGTGTTTTTTTGCTCATGCTTAGGAAGGTCAGCCTCTTGGTGAATACGGTCAGCGTGAATACTGTGGAGAAAGCGGAAAAGGTGAGCTGACTGAAAGTGATCCGCACCAGCTGGGAGCGTCCTGACATCAAGGCACTCTGACATCAACACCACTAGTATCATGTGTCTACGAATGAATGTTTCAGCCGTGTGTGTGTGTAGCACACCAGCCACAGTGGTCCCGGGCATAAAACCACCCCCAAATGGGGGATAAAACCACCCTTAAAACCACCCCGGGTGGTTTTATGCCCACTTGTATGGGGGATAAAACCACCCCTTTTGGGGGATAAAACCACCCCTTTGGGGGGATATAACCACCCCTTATGGGGGATAAAACCACCCCAGGGTGGTTTTATGCCACCAAAGCAAAAAATGACACGACACAGCAAAACAAAGCAAAACAATCTAAACCAAAGAAGTCTAAAGAGTGCACTGTGCGTGACTGATAGGGTCCCCCCTGATGGGGGGACCCGTAGCAACACACATGAAATGATGTCCTGCACACCCGAATAGCTGTCCTACATCCACCAGAACTATGGAAAACCCAATACCCACTGGTACAAAAAGTTGTGCGAGAATTTGACCGCGGAACCAGGGGGAGGTTCTTGTACAAGGTGGTTCCTAGGCACGGGGGGGAGGCGGGTAAGGCACAACACAGCAAAGCAAAGCAAAACCATCTAAACCAAAAGCAGTCTGAAGAGTGCACTGTGCGTCTGTCTGTCTTCCGGGACTGAGTTTCCTGGTTCACATTGAGATGGGCCAACCCCCCCCCCCCGGCCAATAGGGGGATAAAATCACCAAAAATGGGGGATACAACCACCCCAAAGGGGTGATAAAAACCCCCCAAATGACCAAATGGGGGGATAAAACCACCCCTTTGGGGGGATATACCCACCCCTGCAAAAGGGGGGATAAAACCACCCCCAGGTGGCATAAAACCACCCCTCAAAAATGGCCAAAAAAGGGGTTGGGGGTGGTTTTATCCCCCATTTGGGGGTGGTTTTATACCCACAACCACCACAGCCACAGTGGTCCCGGGCATAAAACCACCCCCAAATGGGGGATAAAACCACCCTTAAAACCACCCACCACAGACCAGCCCCCCCCGGGGTAATCTTTTTTTTTAGATGCGAAATCTTTTTTTTTAGATGCGCTAAAATTTGAGAAAAGTGCTAAAATTTAAGTCAAAACAGCTAAAAAATGAGCCAAAACAGCTAAAAAAAGGAGCAAAAACATCTAAAAAAAAAGATTTCGCATCTAAAAAAAAAAGATTCCCTACTAAAAAATAAGATTCCAACAAAACCCAAAATCTAAAAAAAAAGTCATTCGCATGTTGAAAAACGTCAAAAAAGCAGAATCTTTTTTTTTAGATGGCCAGGTAAAAAGTGAGATTTTGGTAAAACTAAGAGAACACAAAGCCAGGGGTGGGGAGGGGAGGCAGAAATGCAGTTCCTAGGGGGAATCTTTGCACTGCGCGCGCACTGCGCGCTACTTTTAGACTATGTTCCCCCCGAAGAGCCCCCAAGCACACCCCTTGGAAACGCCCTTAGAATTAGGTGACCCAAACTGCCCCAGCTCAAGAAAGTTGCAAACTACCTTCCCTTAACATAACACACACATGTTCCTTACGATGCCCCACTGCCACATGCGTGGTTTCGGTTGTGAGGAAGGGGCTCTCTCCTTTCCCTTGCGGTTAGAATCGGATTGGGGTTGAGATTGTGTAGCCACGGGGGGTTGCGAGGACTGAGAGGGTTGAGGGGGATTGGAGCTGGACGAAGCCACATCGGCCCGAGGGGGCGCAACAACACAAAAAGCATCTAGTGTGCGTTGCCGCTTTTCTAGGAACTGCTGCGCATGTTTTGCTTGTTTCTTGGCCTCTCTCTCTCTTTTCTCACGGCGCAAACGGTCAATCGCAGGCTGCAGTGTTGGCGCTTTACTGCCGCCTTCAGAGAATGGTTGACCATCAAGCCCATCCTGGATGATTACACTTTCTTCATCCCTTGGTAAGTGGTTACCCTTGCCGAACCGCAAGATCTGCTCAATCACCTTTGGCACACCCAAACAAAGGGGGACAGAATCAGAAGTCAAAACCTCCGCTAGAGGTCACCATGATGCCCCTAGGGGCCCCTAGTATCTCAAAGTATGGGTCTCTAGTACGGCCGGACGCCCAAATAGTTGCACTGCGCGCGCACTGCACGCGCACTGCGCTTAAGGCTCCCCCCTAGGGGCACCCCACCGGACGAATCATCCACATTCCTGAGGCGAACCCTGCAAAACAAGGCACAAAGCAAAGAACGGTAAAGAATGCCAACAAGACCGGAGCAGATGGCTGAGCACTTGCAGAAAGTGCTTTTGCAGTAAACAGTACATTACGTGAAGATGATGTAACCCACTTGATGGCGTCGGGACATGCCACTGTGCAACTGATGCACAAGACGCCTTCCTTGTGGAGAAGGGCTAAAATGCCGTGGATTTTTGGAAATGCCAAACAAATACAGAAGCAGCATCCCTCCCTGTGTGCACCTCAAGATATTTGAAACGAGCAAAACTTGAGCATGAAATTATGGGCAAAATTGTGCACCCACTGAGTAGTGGTTGAAAACAAGCTCTACGAGGCAATGCCACTCGGCTTTGTGCGCCGAATAATGCCTCTAAACAAAGTTTGAGCAAGCAATTTGAACGTTGGGACTGACTGGGCAGACAACAAAGGCTGCAAAAAATGAGCATATAATGCAGGAACGGATGTGTTGAATGCAGGGTTCTCAGGAGTTGATCACTATGGCTGGCAGACACTGCAGCACAGGCACGTGGGTGGCACAATGCACTGCAGAAGAAATGCGCAAAAAAAAACTGTGAAAAAACCTCCCTGTAAACAAAATCTGAGCAAGGAATCTGGAACTGGGGACTGACTGGGCAGACTGCCAAAGCTCCAGAAAGTGAGCATACAATGCAGGAACGGATGTGTTGGGATGCAAATGTCCCAGGAGTTGATGACTATGGCTGTTAGACACTGCAGCAATGTACAGGAAGGTGGGTGGCACTTTGCAGTGCAGAAGAAATGAGCAGAAAAAACCTGGCTGGATCACTCTGCGTCTGAAAAGAGGTCCCCACTCAGCAACCACGACACACTGCTTGTGTGGACAGGCAAACAGTGGGGATCGCTGTCATTCTTCTTCCATGTACTGACCACACACAATCTGCGTTGCAAAGCTCCCAGAAGTTGATCACTATGGCTGTCAAATGCTGCAGCAAAGCAGGGGCAGCTGGGTGGCACAATGCACTCCAGAAGAAATGAGCAGAAACAACCTGGCTGGATGTAGTCCCTTCCTCAAACCTGAGACCTTGGTTCCCCGGAAACATGCAATTGTGCACATGGGCTCTGGCCAACATGGCCAAGTACTCGGCTTTACAAAATGCAGGCATGACCTACCAGACAATCTCAGTCTGCTCCATAGGAGACTTGGAACATTTTGAGAAATGAAAATCTACATTGAAAACCAAACACATGACACCAAGGATGGTGCCCATCACATGCCATTGCACACTCAGGAAACTAGGCAAAAAAGGGCAATTTTGTGCGATTTGGTGAAAAAATCTCGGGGGGGGGGGGATGTTTCTTCCTTCGAGAGGGGGTAGCCAGGGGGGCCATGTTTCTTCTTTCGAGACGGGGGGGGGGGCATTGGCATGGGGGGTCCATTGGCATGGGGGGTCCATTGGCATGGGGGGGGGGGGGGCGTTGTTGTCCTGCACACCTGAATAGCTGTCCTACATCCACCAGAACCATCAAAAACCCATTACCCTGGAAAAAGAAGGTGATGTGGAAATGACCCCAGGCCTGGTTCAAAATTTTTCAGCACCATATACTTTATGTGGCAGTCAATGAAGCTGACGAGCGTGGCCTGCATTGGATCGCAACATACCACTGGGTCCAGATGTGGCACTGATCAGGGAAGCATTGTGGAAACCAGGCACACAACAGAGCTGAAAGTGGTGGCCCCAGGCCTGCTTGAAAAAATTCAGCTCTGTGAAGTGCGCAATAAAATTTTTATCAAATAGACATGAATCCCATGCAACTGCAACTGGCTGAATGACAGAATGAATCACGGCACTTTGACCTGAGCGAAACATGCTGAAATCTGTGGCCCCACGCCTGCTTGAAAAAATTTCAGCACTGTGAACCTGGCTGGATCACTCTGCGTTGCAAAGCTCCCAGAAGTTGATCACTATGGCTGTCAAATGCTGCAGCAAAGCAGGGGCAGCTGGGTGGCACAATGCACTCCAGAAGAAATGAGCAGAAACAACCTGGCTGGATGTAGTCCCTTCCTCAAACCTGAGACCTTGATTCCCCGGAAACATGCAATTGTGCACATGGGCTCTGGCCAACATGGCCAAGTACTCGGCTTTACAAAATGCAGGCATGACCTACCAGACAATCTCAGTCTGCTCCATAGGGGACTTGGAACATTTTGAGAAATGAAAATCTACATTGAAAACCAAACACATGACACCAAGGATGGTGCCCATCACATGCCATTGCACACTCAGGAAACTAGGCAAAAAAGGGCAATTTGTGTGCGATTTGGTGAAAAAATCTCGGGGGGGGGGATGTTCCTTCCTTCGAGAGGGGGTAGCCAGGGGGGCCATGTTTCTTCTTTCGAGACGGGGGGGGGGCATTGGCATGGGGGGTCCATTGGCATGGGGGGAGGGGGGGGGGGCGTTGTTGTCCTGCACACCTGAATAGCTGTCCTACATCCACCAGAACCATCAAAAACCCATTACCCTGGAAAAAGAAGGTGATGTGGAAAATTCGACCGTGGAACCAGGGGGCGGTTCTTGCGCAAGGTGGTTCCTAGGCATGGGAGGGGGGGGGGGTACCTAGTAAAATTTTTTTTTTGAAAAAACGTTTACTAGGTTTTACTACAGACCCGCTTGGCAGGCGCAAGCAGATTTTTGGGAACCTATTTCCCTTCGGGAATGTCCCTTGTAAAATACAACTTGTTCCCAAAACTGCGTCCAACGACCTGTGCCAAAACAGGTTCCCCCGCAGAGCGGATGAACATCACATTTGTCCCAGGGAGAAACATGGCTGTGCTGTCAAGTTCCATTCAGCGAAAGTGAGCAAAATGTCCTGCCATGAGTACAAAGGATACAAGTGGCAGTACCCCACAACACAGTCACCCACACAACAACACAATGAGCCGTAACGAAAAATTTTGGGTTGACCAAGTGACGGTCCCCCAGCCCCCCCCGGGGAACGACAAGGGGTGGGGAACGACAAGGGGGGGGGGGGCGGAAGGAAAGGGGGGCAGGGGGGTAGGAGTGAGACATTTGTTCCAGCTACCAGCATGTAGTCCCTTCCTCGATCTTGAGACGTCGGTTCCGCTGAGACTTGAAATTGTGCCCCTGGGCTCTGGCCAACATGGTTGAGTGCCCTACTTCACAAAATCCAAGCATTACCTATGATCCGTTCAAATGACCTCTCTGCATAGGTCCCCCAGCGAAGGGAAACCCCTGTTCTCTGAGCAGATGAAATTGTGCACATGGGCTCTGGCCACGGTGGCTGAGTACCCTACTTTACAACATTCAGACATTACCTGTGATCCTCTCCGATGAACTCTCTGCATAGGCCCCCCAGCTCCAAAGGGACACCCCTGTTGTGAAACACAAGTTCTGCGTAATGCACCCAAAACCTTCCACATTCATGACATCCCTGCATAGGGTACCTCCTCACTGCATGGAGCAGGCAACAAGGAAAGAGGGCCACTGGGTGCATATTGGGTCAGTCCCGAAACCCAGGTTCCCCTACTGTATGAAGTTGTGAACATGGGCAGGGGTTGGCTTGATGCAGTAGCACTCCTTGTAACCCCCCCGTGCAACTTTTTGGGACATACATGATGATCATGTAAAAATCTTTTTTTTTAGCGCGCAATCTTTTTTTTTAGAACGGAATCTTTTTTTTTAGCGCGGAATCTTTTTTTTTAGCGCGGAATCTTTTTTTTTAGCGCGAAATCTTTTTTTTTATGCTAAAAAATAAGATAAGTGCTAAAAATTAAGATTTCGCATCTAAAAAAAAAGCTTGGACCGCCCCCCCCCCCCCCCTTTCTAGCACCAAGGATGCGGTGAGTGTGATAAACTCTGGCAAGCCTAACCAGCCTCAACACCTACCAAGGAGATCCTGTCCAGGGTGTAATCTGGTGGCTCGCTCCTCCCCGGCCTTGTAGTGTGGCACTATATCTCAGAGTGTGCACCACTGTCCATGTGGCTCTGCAGGACAACACAGGATGACAACCGCAGCTGTCCTGGCAGCAGGCTGCCCTTTCCCGCCCCCAATTTTTAGCCCAACATATGCCTGAAGAGGATCAGTGCGACGTTGCGATCATTCTGAGGCATTATATTGTGAACCCCCCCCCCCCCCCCGAGCCCCTCCCAGGGCCAGCCCAGGGTAGTACGAGCAAAAAAAGCGTTACAGGGACACACTGGCTGAAGGAAATGAGCTCGTGGTTACAACTTAGAAAGATCCAACATGTCTGGTGGTGTGTTAGAGATGGACAAATCACACGCAAACATGTGCAGTGTGAGGCACTGGAAACCATGATCCGTTCTGTAAAAGGGTGTTTCAACACGTTGCCATGTGATGACATCATGGCCAAGTAGTGCGAGGGGTGGAGGTGGGCCGTTGGAAAGCAGATGAGGCGATGGTAGGTATCCTGCGGATCACACGTGGGGTAGGCTCAGCCCCCAGAGGATATGTATGAGCACCTGTGGGGGCACCACAGGCACCACCTCCATGTGTGTAGGGGCTTGTTGGGATCTGAGTGGCCGCAGCTTTGCACCTGGAAGTCGTCTGAAAGCCCACGCTAGCCCCCACCCCAGACCCACTTCTAAAGTCCTAACCTGATGCTCTCACGATTCTTAACGTCTCCTGAAAGGCTTTCATTCTCATGAAATGGGAGCCAACCTGTCAGGGCGTCTCAGGCTGCTCTGAGTCGGGCTCGGGGCTCTCAGACTACCGCTGACCCTGTTTGAGACAGGTGTAGTGAAGCGTGTGACACACACATGCACTTACTCGCGCGCACGCGCACACACACACACACCATGTCAATTTATGGTCATAGGTTATAGGCAAACACCCAACCCAACTTCACTCAAGCAGCGGTGCAAGACCAAAAACGTCTCGTGTGGAACAGGAGATAACCCCCGCCCCCCTGTGTAACAGCCCACTCCAGTACGGGCCGCAAGGTCCGCACATCCGCCAGCAATACACAAAACGCACCACTGTCGATCAATGTCTGGCAGGGCAGACAAACAGTCTGAACAGAGCCTCTGGAAGACTGACCAGTGCAAAATCGGAGAACGCATGGAAAAAAGGTCAAAAACGAGGGTCAAAAACAAGGGTCAAAAACAGGGCAAAAATGGCTGGTCCTGAAAACGCTCAACGGCCACCCGGGAAATATGGACAAGGACAACCTACTCCTGCGAAAACCCCCGAAGGCCTTGAATGTGCATTGTGGATCCAGTACAGTCCAAAGCGCACTGTAAGCAGTGTGTACAGTGCATAGTGTGTGTGCATAGTACAAAATGTACAATGTGCAGGGTGTACTCTGTGCAATACATGTTGCTTGTAGTGGGTGTTTAATGCCTGGTGAAATGTGCAGAATGCACGCCAATCCTTCTCCACCAACTCAATCTCACTGCACAGCCTGGTTAGAGCTAGGGTCACTGAGCGGGTGTAACCAGGAAAACCAGTTCAGGGTGCATGGTGGACACACACCCCCCCTCTCCGTTTGGCAGCAAGCAGCAAGCACGGGTGCGATCTCCGAGAAAATCACACCTCCTGCGCGCAGTGCAAAATGTAGAGTGACCGTGTGCAGTGTTCAAAAGTACTGGACCAAGCGATGTTATGTTTGTTGAGTACTAGGCATGCACTGAATACTGTGCATGCTGCGGCGCACAAACCGCGGTGTGCACACATGCAGTGCAATCTGCAGTGTGCTCCAATGCCAGCCTGCGTCCCAGTACCCAGTCTTGCTCACTCCCGGTTCTCCGAAAGCGACACATCCACTGGCCCATAGGGACTAGGCACGCTCGGGAGAACAACCCAAAACCCCCTTACCCCGCCCATATGAGCCTTCATGGCAACTTGGCGGCCTCCCATGAGAAGCCGTGGCGTACGGTGAATGCTGCTGCGTATGGACTGCAAACATGAAGCATGCGTCTCCCCCTCTAATGGTCAACAAGCAGCATCAGCGTTCAGCCTTTACGACACACAACTTCTGTGCTCTGGAGATGGAGTATTTCTTTCTGGTTCTCCACTCAAACACACACACAGGCTGAGGTTTTGCAGTATCACAATGAGCCAACGTCGGTTGACGCTGGCCTCATACTTGCAAAGCCCCCTTTTCCCTGCGATGCAATGCAGCATGCGTTCAGGCTTCGTACGGGCATGTGCTCAACGGGAGACTTCCCCGGTGGCAGGAGACCTTCACAAGCCCCTGGGGGTGACTGCGGCCCAGGCGCACGTCACTCAACCAGATCCCAATCGGGCTGGCCGGGGCACACGCCTGACCAAGTGCGGGCTGTGCGTGCGGCGTCTATGCGCCCGTCGGCCTGCCACGGGGTGTGCTGTGTGTGCATCGTGCGTCTGGAAGGGACAGGGGGGAAGGGAACGCGAGGAAGGGGGCGTGTACCACCAGAACGCCGTCTGGCGTGCCGCTTTGGAAGCACGGACCGCTGTGGCACGCCTCCTTTCACTCACTGGCCGCCGGGGCACAATTTTTAGCCCAACATCTGCCTGAAGAGGATCAGCGCGACGTTGCAATCATTCTGAGGCATGATATTGTGACCCCCCCCCCGCTCCCAGGGCCAGCCCAGGGCAGTATGAGCAAAAAAAAAATCGTTACAGGGACGCACTGGCTGAAGGAACCGAGCTCGTGGTTACAAGTTAGAAAGACCCGACACGCCTATTTGGGAAGAGGGGGCACCACAACAATGTCCACAGCAGCCCACCTGGAGGCAGTAAAGCAGCACAAAGACACACATTTTATGCCACTTGTACCACATATCAGAAGTCGTCGAGCAGAGGTGGCACTTTTGCCATCGAGGGGCACTCATTTGGAACCAGGTGTTTTGGCCGTCGAACTGCCAAGATGGGCACTTCAGGAGGGGAAGGGGTAGCAGGAGAAGAGGAAGGGCGTGAGCATATGGAACCGTAAATGCGGTCCTCCACGAAATCATAGCCAGCCACAACAAATTTCCCTCCTGCCTCCTTGTCCTGAATTCATGTCTGCGTATCCTCGTGGGCACCCCTGCCACTTTATCCTCTTCAAAAGATCTTGCCGCTCAACTAGAGGCCGGAAGGGGTGGGGGGGGGGTCAATTGCCAGCATTCTCCTTCAGCTCCAATGGTCATGCCAGGCCTAAGCCCGGCGACCTGCGAGAACTAAGTGTGGCGGAGGCCAGGGCAAGCCCCTCAAACAGGTGTGGGTTGCCAAAGGCAGGGGAAACCAGGGGGAAACGGGGTAAAACGGGGGACGAACGGGGGTTGGGGAATGGGGGAAAGTGAGGATGTGGTGTGGCGGCTACCCGCCCCCCCCCCCCGCCTTTGAGCCGCTTCGTCCTGCAGCTGTGCAACTGCGGTGTCGTGCAGTGTTCCGTGATGTGCTGCCTGGCGACTGGTTGTCCTGCAGCAGGTCAGTCGGCACCGCTGCGGCACCCACACCTTCCTCCTCTCCACCATCTCCGTGTTGCAGCAGTGAAAGGCGGTGGGCCACGGCGGCCCGCGAGAGAGAAAGAGCCGGGCCACAGCGGCCAGTCGTTAAGGGAGGGCAGCAGCATTCAGTGTACGCCAGCACTTCGCATGAAACGTGCATTGGTGCGTGCACCTTAGCGGTCCATCGACTTTCGTGCTGCTGCTCGTTCGCTGTCACACATCCGCTGTTCGCCAGCTCAATGACTCCATCCTACTTTTTGACACACGGCGCAGCGCAAAGGGTCCTGGACAATCACCCCTTGCACCCTCGATCGACTCGGCCTGGGGGCAAGTCTTGCTCTTGTCCCCCACTCGTTGTGCTAGTCTGCAGCGCTTGCCGTTTCAGGGGTGAACTGTGGGCACGGCTCTCCGGCGGTGGCCATGGCCACAGCCCCAGGAACAGCTCTGGGCTTACCTGCTGCTCGAACTCGAGCCGCTCTGCCACGCACCCCTTGCGCTGTGGCTTTGAAAGCTGGTCAGGAGCCCGTAGCTGGTGCTCGACACTGAGGGCTCCGACCACTTCCCTGCCCCCCATTTACTGCTGCCCGTCGGCTCGCTGGTGGTTGCCTGACGTGAACTCGACTTCAAAGGGGCCCGTCTGCCCGTCCCGGAGCTGCTCGCCAGGTCGGTGAAGACGGGGTGTTTCTTCGGGCTGACAACGCCCGAGTCGCTGCTCTCGCTGAAGCTCAGGCGCAACACGCTGCCGTCGAGGTCTTCGGGCGTGGGGTACAACGGCTGCCCCGTGTCGGCCTTCTCGCTCTCCTCGTCGACGTACAGCATGACCCGATGCGGCCACGGCACCCGGGCCTTCAACCGAGCGTGCAGGTCCCTCACCCCCCAAGTGAGCAAAAGCAGCAGCACCGCCGCGGAATTGACCAGAATGATCGTGAGCAAATACTCGCTGCTGTCGGTGTCGCCCTGGACGATCAGGATGGCGCAGGTCATGGCAACCGCCGCCAGGGTCACCTCATCGAAGCGCCCGGCCGCGGGCTCCGCGTAGGAGCAGACCTCGAGCTCCAAGTTGATGAACAGGAGGCACACGACGATCACGGCGCCGAAGAGCGCGCGCAGCGAGAGGTCGTACCCGATCGTAATGAGCATCACGAAAATGTACTTCCGGAGGTTGACTATCAGCTCCCAGTACGCCGCGTACCAGTTGTACATGGTGTACAGGAACCCCCAGCGCAGCAGCGTGCGCTCCTACAAAATATGAACAATTGGTAGAACTAACTCAAGAAAACCAAACCTATACCTACGAATTTCAGACTCAGTCACTTCGACTTGACAAGAACTACAAAAAACTAAATTTTCTCATTTTTTGGGCCTTTTTTTATCTGCCGCAAGCACATTCCCAATCAGAAACAAGGCCAACAATTCTCTCTCAAAACAACCCATTTATCTCCGGCCTCAGGGTCTTATACCTGGTGCAGCGCCTTGCAGTTGCGGAGGATCGGGAGGGTGGCGCACAGGGGCACCCCCGCGGCCCACACCACCATCGCGAGGATGCCGCAGATGAACATGACCGTGTAGCCGCCGCCGCGGCACGCCACGGACGAGTCAGTCGTCAGGTACCGCGCGCACGCCTCCGGCGTCCGGCCGTCGCAGAAGGTGTCGGTGCAGAGGAAGATCTGCGAGATGCCCACCACCGCCGCGGGGCCCACCAGGCGGTAGGCCTCCCACAGATGGACCGCGAATACGGTGCTGCGCGGGACCACCGCCCACTCCGAGATCTTCGCCTGCAGGGGCACCCGCGTGTGCTGCCGGAGGGCCTGGTTGCCCGCCGGGTGCAGGTGGCCGTCGCACCGCGCGCACAGGTACGCCCCCTCGTCGACGTCGTACCATTTCGCGAACGTCCGCTGGCAGTGGTCGCACGGCCGGTGCCCCGTGGAGTCCAGCGGCCCGCCTTCGGGGATGGGGTCGGGGAGGCCCGGATGGTCCGCCGCCGACTCAGCGCGCGCGCGGCCGCGGCCGCACCGCGAGAACCGGAAGTGCCCCTGCCACGCCACCAGGGCCTTGGCCAGGGCGATGCCGGCGGAGCTCAGCAGCACGAGCCCGTCGGTGATCAGCGGCAGGAACATGTAGTAGACGGTGCGGCCGTACGCGCTCCAGCCGAAGAGGCAGCCCAGGGCCAGCTCCATCCGCCCGGGGATGTCGAACAGCGACACCAGCTCCGTCAGGAAACTGGTGTCGTTCAGCTCCGGCTCCTGCGTCGCGCTGTACACCGACGAGAGGGTCTGCAGCCACGCGACCACGATCCGAAGGGCGACGGTCCCGAGGCCGGGGCTGCGGCCCAGCGACTTGAGCGATCTCCAGATCAGGAACTGGAGGATGGCCACCTGCCGCACAGGGGGGCGCAGAACACAATAGGGAGCATGCAAATAAACCTTGTCTCGAACTGCACAGCAACAAAATCAGGTCTTCCAGAAGACAAAGCACTGGACACCCACTGGATTACACATTGTACAACCAGCCTTTGCGAAAAACCCCTCCCCGCGGAGCGCCTGCGGTCAAACAGAAAGAAAAATCGGAACAGGCTGAAAACAAAGTGCATGAAATTCATTGCACTGTGGGTACAGTCAGGGGCCTATAGCATACGCATTGTATGTACCTGTTCAGGTGGGGCAGAGACTTTGCCTTCACAAAAGCTGCAACCCTCAACTGAAGGCGTTGCGCTATTGCTGGTCCTCCTGCTTTTGATGCTTCCCGGACGGCCCTCGACTTCGCCCTCCAGGGCACGACATGGGCAATGGGCGGTCGTTAGACAAGGGCAAGGTGCGATGGGAGAATCAGGGATCATATTGGGCGCACAGCGGGCCCATAGAGGGCGCATGAGGGGCACAGAAAGGGCGCATTGTTGGCGCATACAGGGCGCATGAGAGGTGCATAGCAGGTGCATGCTGGCGTACAAACCTGAACCCATAGCCGTGGAAAATGGGGGACAATGGTAGAGCGCGGTGTGTGTCAGAAATTGGCACATGGTGCAAAATGCATCCCCCCCCCCCCTCCCCCTCCCCCGAGTTTTCCACCGTTTATATCCGCTTGGGGACACTTTGCATTGAGGTTTTCACTCTTTATATCTGAACGGGGACACTTTGCATTGACCCCCTGGCGATCCCTGGCACCTGGACAATGGCATATGCTAAGTACACGGCGACGTAGACGAAAGTGGAGTGGTCACAGATGACGCACCGCTGGTGGATGAGGCTGAACACGTGGTCGCCGGTGCAGGTGCCGCAGACCGGACCCAGCCCAGTGCGGCACGCGGAGGCGGGCCCCCCCTCGCACGCGCTCGTACCGCACCGGAGGAACCGCTGCTCCGCCTCGTTCGCCCGGAACGCCCCGTTTGCGTCGTACCATCCGGTCCTCCAGAAGTTGACTTGGGCGCTGAGCACCGCGGTGCCGTTGCAGGAGGCGCCGCTCGGGCACGCGCCGCACTGGGTGTAGTTGTAAACGAACTCGTCGGGCTCGCACAGCGTCACGTTGATGGGGGCCTGCAAATCTGCGAGGGCCCCGTCGACGGTGAAGTGCATGGTGTACAGCTGCCCGCGGACCCCCCAGAACACCAACGTGTCGAACACTGCCAGGCCCGTGGCATCGCTGAGGACCTGGGTGCCGGATGCGGGGGGTACTGTGGCGGGCACCGCCGGGGAGAACGAGACGGACACCGCCACCGCGTATTGCACGTCCTGGCCGTCCTGCCGCAAGACCTGGATCTGCGGCCACGGGCGGATGGCTTGAAGGCTGTCGTCGGAGGTGAAGGTGGCATTTGCCAACGTGGGGGTTTGACGTGACCAGATCAGGCTGTAGCGGATCCTGATGGTGTAGAAGAAAGGCATGAAGGGGCATTCGGGACCATTTTTACGGAACACAGACCCCCCAAGATATCATTTAAATGCTGGGCACTTACCTTCTGCGTGTGGGAGAAGAAATACTGTGCAATCCCGTGGCTGACATTGCAAGCAGACCTGGGGTGGTGGTGGGGGGGAAGGTTTGCGCGGGGCGGGGGTCGTTCAGGCCCATTTTCCACACCTGCCCTAGGGCAGCTCCTGTGACCGGACCTCCCAGACGGGCCCGAAGGGGGTAGGGTTTGGGGGGGTTCCCGTCCCGGATACCCCAACATAGAGACCTCAAACTGATCGCCACGATGCAGTGATCAGTATGAGGTATATATTATGGGGTGATTTTTTCAACGAAAAAAATCCCCGTTGGGCCGCTTTGCGGCCTGAACGCCTTTCTGAGCCAAGAATGGTCCTCAGACTGTCAGTTTGTAAAGGCTCTTTTGTGGGAGTCCCTTTCCCTGACCCCCCCCCCTTCAGGTACGGGGGCTCGAACGAACCCCCCCTCACCCAAAAACCTTTTCCCCCCCTCCCCTGCGAATAGTGTGTATCCATGACAGCACGGGATACACACTTTTTTGTTTTGGGATATACACCTAGTATAGACTGGACACATGAAGAATGCACTTGAGGTGCGGCTTCATCATGTATTGGGTCATATTTCAACCAGATAACCATCTCCTCCCACGTATCAAAGCTGGAGCCCACAGCTTTCTACGCCGTGGCGACGGCCGTCTATGAGCGGGCCCTGGGGGGCCCCTGCCTCGTGGGGGGCATGCGGGGGCTGTCCCTCCAGGAGGTGGTATGCACGGTGCACATGAAGTTGGACCAGGCTAGACTTCAGCACCGAGTAGTGGACATCTTGATCACAGATCTCGCGAAATTTTTCGACGTGATCGCCTAGGACATCCACCCGATAGTGGGGGCCCGGGTGGGCCTGGGAGAGGCGGACCACCTCGCCACCCACACCGAGGGTTTCTCGTACACCCTGCCCTTGGGCCCCTGGCAGTCAAGCACCCTGGCGCAGCTCTTGGGGACTCCCCAGAGCATAATCAAGGGGGTCCATGCGGGAGCTACGGCGGCGCTCCCTTTCCTGCGTTTCATGGACATCGCGTACAGGACTTATGCGGTAGAGCCCTTCCGCTTCCCGGGGCTTATGTGGGTGGACGACACGATCGTCATCCTGGAGCGGGGCGACTCCTGCCCCATACAAGGAGTCCTGCTGGATCAACGGACATACTACCAGGGAATCCTACGGGTGGATGTCCCGGACCGCAAGGTCCAGCACGGGTCGACGTCCGACCCACAACCTCTGCGGTCGCCCACGCCGACTGCCGTGGCCCGCCATCTGGGCCGCACGTGGGTAACGGATACCCCGGACCAGCGGCAGGAGGCACTAGCCGGGGCCCCGGAAATACAGCCTTCCGGGGTCCTCCGCTACATGGGGACGGACATATACCTTCAGGGCACGCCCACAGCCCCCCAGAACCTACCAGAAATCCGGACGGCCATCTGGAAACAGCTCCGCCCCCAGCGGCTCTCCCCGGACGCCGCCATGATGGTACTCATGGCCAAACTCCCGAGCAAACTGCTCTCCCTGGCCAGCGTATACCGCCCCACGGCCCGGGTGCACGCGGCCAATGACGCTCTCATGGTCAGAGCATATAAGCACGTGACGGGCATCTCCCGCCACGCCCACACGGACCCGCTCTGGGGGCCGTGGGAGCATGGCTGCCAAGGTTTAGCCCGGTCGGCACACTCGTGGGAGACCGCAGTGGTCCGAGAGTGGGTCCGGCAGGGAGCCTGGGCCAAAAAGGAGTCCCGGGACTCCCAGGCCCATTCCCTTCAGACGCACCAGGCGCTCAGGGGGGGGTGCCCTGCGGTGCTTACCCCGGGGCAGTACACCCACCACCCGAAATGCCCCCACCTCATAGCCACGCTGCAGCGGGTCGTGGACGAAGTGGCCATGCCCATGTGGATGCCGGGCCCTTGCTCAGGAACAATCCCCATCCTGGTGCGGGGCCCCGGAGGGCCCCGGGCGGGGGCGGCGGCGGCCCCGCCCCCCCCCCGGTGGAAGTGTACCCGACCCCGTATGGCAGTGTTGTGCAGGTGGTCATCCCCCCGGCTATCTACGAGACGGTGCAGGCCCTGGGTTACCATCACCTAGGCAACCTCTACACAGGGGACAACCGCGTGCTACAAGAGCGTACCCTGAAAGAGTGGGCGCCGGCCCGCAAGGGAATGCCGGGACTACGGGCGTGGCTGACCCGCCACGCTGCCGTCCTAGTTGCCCTGCTAAGGGAGCCCCCGCCACGGTGGCAGGCAGCGCCCAAGGACCGGGTCCCAGCCGCCGTGCCCACCTACCGGGCGGACGTAGTCATCGGCGGCCGAGTGGCCAAAACCACCCGCATGGTGACCGTGTACCACAAGGGTCAGCCCCTCCGGGTGACCGTGGCCATGCAGGATACCATGGAGGTGGCGAACTGGGTGCCCGAACTCAGGGAACTCAGCGCGCGCACAATACACACAGCCCCGCCCGTTTACCTTTGCCCTTGGGTAGACATCCCGGCCTTTTGCCATTTGGTAACAGCGCCTTCGGCACACCACACCACACCACACCACACCACACCACACCACACCACACCACACCACACCACACCACACCACACTCCCCAACTCTACTCACGGGCTGGGTGCCGGGTGCCAGGGGGGGGCCTCCCCCTGGACTGGTTCGACCACGATCAGCAGCGCCACATCACGGCGCATCGCATGGACAACGTCCCGACCATGGCCGTCCTAGCCCACCGTTCCTCCCACCGGGGCACGGTGCTGGATACAACGTGCCTCCCGTGCGGGACACAGCCCGAGACGGCGCCCCACCTGTGGGCCTGCTCGGCTCAATCGCACGAGTGGGGGCCAGCCCGCCGGCGCCTCGCAGCGTGGCTCGACCAGAAGGTGGGGCCACGGGCGGCCCCGGTGCGTCATCAGCTGTGGGAACCGACTGTGCTGGAGCAGTGGGCGGCAGCCCTGCGGACCCCCTCCATGCAACTGGCCCACCTGGAGTGTACAGGGCCCCACTCGCTGGGCACGGAGTTCCTCCGCCACGTCGTGGAGGAGTCCATACGGATCTGGTACGCCCACGCCAAGGCGCGTGCCACACTGCTGAAGGCCCGCCTGGGCCCGGGCAGCACGATGGCGTGGGCGTTGCAGGAGCTGCGCCTGCACCAGCAAGCAGAAAGGGAAGGGGTGCAGCGGGAGCTCCTGGAATAAGCGCGGTCGCCAGAGGCGAACTCACCAGGTCTCCCTGCCGAGGCCTACACACTTACGCACAGCGCGCACACAACACACACAGCCCAGCCCGTTTACCTTTACCCGTGGGTAGACATCCCGGCCTTTTGCCTTTTGGTAACAGCGCCTTCGGCACACCACACCACACCACACCACACCACACCACACCACACCACACCACACCACACCACACCCTGAGTACTCCCCAGCTCTACTCACGGGCTGGGTGCCGGGTGCGAAGCCCCCGACGACAGGGCCCGGGCACTGCCAATAGGCGGTGTACTAATAGTGTCGGGTGCGCGCACGTCCCAGTGCCAAGCACCATCCCCAGGGGCCCCGCGGCCCCTAGTACCGGCCGCCTCGGCCCTCGGAACGGTCAGCGGCCCCCCCGTAGAGGACGGCTGACCAAGCCTCCCCCTCCTCTCTTCCCCTACGCGCCCGCCCACGCACCGAGCCCAAACCGAAGCCCAGACACGCGCCCCTCCTGGCGCTCTTGCCCCAGCCCCCCCCACGGCCGCCCCTCCGCATGCCCCGTCGGCCCCTTCCCCCTGTGCTGCCTCCTCTCCTCGCCCCCTGCTGCCTCACCCATCCCAAACCCCTCCCTGACCCTACTCCTCTTGCAGGCTGGCAGCGCCTGAGCGGCGCGCCCCCAAGGCCCCGCATCGGCGGCCGGCCGCGTGAGGGTGTCAGCCACACCGAGGAGGCCCCTATGCGGGGGCTTCAATGGCGCAACAGGGTCAACGGGGGTATGATGGGTGTGTGAGCGGGTAAGATTTTATGAGAGACAGTGTATGAGAATGAGTTTATGAGCAACAATCCCTGTCCCCGTCCGACTGGACGCCCCGGTATCGGTATCCAACATCCTTTAGGTACGGTATAAGGCCCCCCGGCCACCACCCCGGCGCCAACACCAGGGAGGGCATCCGGGAGGGGTAACAGCCCCCGATCCCCCAAAGGCAGCCCCAAAGGTGAGCGCACCACTGGCGGGGCATGTCTGCGGGGTAAACAAATGCGCTGAGTAAAACCCTAATGTAATAATTAGTGCCTACTGCCATAAGTAATGCTTAACCGGGTAAAACGGCCCTCTCCCGGTGCCGGTTTAGTGCGCAGCCCCCAGAGCCGGACCCGACCGGCCGTACTGAGGCGAGCCCAGAAATGGGTATGGCAGGCCAGACTTTAAGTGCTGGTAGCCACGCCTCAGTACACTCCGTGGGCTCATAAGGCCCACGGGGGCCCCAAACACCGTTACGTTCGGGAGTTAAGCCCCGGCGGTGTTTGGGGTTGTTCCTGGTTAAGAGGACTCACGTTGAGTCCCAGATACTGTTACCCCGGGGTTATGACCCCCGGTACTGCCTGCTTATTGGCCTGCTGCTGCTAAGAGGTAGGAGGGAGTACCCACGGGTCCTGCCGGAGGCTCTGAACACCCCCTGGGCTGGGCTCCCCGTCCCCCCCGGGCCGGTGCGCCCGGTTCTCCGAAGATACTGGCCCCCCACTGGCCTGGCAGGAGGCTCCGAACACCCCCTGGGCAGGACTCCCCGTCCCCCCCGGGCCGGTGCGCCCGGTTCTCTGAAGAAGATGGCCCCCCATTGGCCTGGCACGAGACTCCGAACACCCCCTGGGCAGGACTCCCCGTCCCCCCCGGGCCGGTGCGCCCGGTTCTCTGAAGAAGATGGCCCCCCATTGGCCTGGCAGGAGACTCCGAACACCCCCTGGGCAGGACTCCCCGTCCCCCCCGGGCCGGTGCGCCCGGTTCTCTGAAGAAGATGGCCCCCCCTTGGCCTGGCAGGAGACTCCGAACACCCCCTGGGCAGGACTCCCCGTCCCCCCCGGGCCGGTGCGCCCGGTTCTCTGCAGGAGATGGCCCCCCATTGGCCTGGCAGGAGGCTCCGAACACCCCCTGGGCAGGACTCCCTGTCCCCCCCGGGCCGGTGCGCCCGGTTCTCTGAAGAAGATGGCCCCCCATTGGCCTGGCGGGAGGCTCCGAACACCCCCTGGGCAGGACTCCCCGTCCCCCCCGGGCCGGTGCGCCCGGTTCTCTGAAGAAGATGGCCCCCAATTGGCCTGGCAGGAGACTCCGAACACCGCCTGGGCAGGACTCCCCGTCCCCCCCGGGCCGGTGCGCCCGGTTCTCTGCAGGAGATGGCCCCCCATTGGCCTGGCAGGAGACTCCGAACACCCCCTGGGCAGGACTCCCCGTCCCCCCCGGGCCGGTGCGCCTGGTTCTCTGAAGAGAATGGCCCCCCATTGGCCTGGCAGGAGACTCCGAACACCCCCTGGGCAGGACTCCCCGTCCCCCCCGGGCCGGTACGCCCGGTTCTCTGAAGAAGATGGCCCCCCCTTGGCCTGGCAGGAGGCTGCCAACACCCCCTTGGCAGGACTCCCCGTCCCCCCCGGGCCGGTGCGCCCGGTTCTCTGAAGAAGATGGCCCCCCATTGGCCTGGCAGGAGACTCCGAACACCCCCTGGGCAGGACTCCCCGTCCCCCCCGGGCCGGTGCGCCCGGTTCTTTGCAGGAGATGGCCCCCCATTGGCCTGGCAGGAGGCTCCGAACACCCCCTGGGCAGGACTCCCCGTCCCCCCCGGGCCGGTGCGCCCGGTTCTCTGAAGAAGATGGCCCCCCATTGGCCTGGCGGGAGGCTCCGAACACCCCCTGGGCAGGACTCCCCGTCCCCCCCGGGCCGGTGCGCCCGGTTCTCTGAAGAAGATGGCCCCCAATTGGCCTGGCCCGAGACTCCGAACACCCCCTGGGCAGGACTCCCCGTCCCCCCCGGGCCGGTGCGCCCGGTTCTCTGCAGGAGATGGCCCCCCATTGGCCTGGCAGGAGACTCCGAACACCCCCTGCGCAGGACTCCCCGTCCCCCCCGGGCCGGTGCGCCTGGTTCTCTGAAGAAGATGGCCCCCCATTGGCCTGGCAGGAGACTCCGAACACCCCCTGGGCAGGACTCCCCGTCCCCCCCGGGCCGGTGCGCCCGGTTCTCTGCAGGAGATGGCCCCCCATTGGCCTGGCAGGAGACTCCGAACACCCCCTGGGCAGGACTCCCCGTCCCCCCCGGGCCGGTGCGCCCGGTTCTCTGAAGAAGATGGCCCCCCATTGGCCTAGCAGGAGACTCCGAACACCCCCTGGGCAGGACTCCCCGTCCCCCCCGGGCCGGTACGCCCGTTTCTCTGAAGAAGATGGCCCCCCCTTGGCCTGGCAGGAGGCTCCGAACACCCCCTGGGCAGGACTCCCCGTCCCCCCCGGGCCGGTGCGCCCGGTTCTCTGAAGAAGATGGCCCCCAATTGGCCTGGCAGGAGACTCCGAACACCCCCTGGGCAGGACTCCCCGTCCCCCCCGGGCCGGTGCGCCCGGTTCTCTGCAGGAGATGGCCCCCCATTGGCCTGGCAGGAGACTCCGAACACCCCCTGGGCAGGACTCCCCGTCCCCCCCGGGCCGGTGCGCCCGGTTCTCTGAAGAAGATGGCCCCCCATTGGCCTAGCAGGAGACTCCGAACACCCCCTGGGCAGGACTCCCCGTCCCCCCCGGGCCGGTACGCCCGTTTCTCTGAAGAAGATGGCCCCCCCTTGGCCTGGCAGGAGACTCCGAACACCCCCTGGGCAAGACTCCCCGTCCGCCCCGGGCCGGTGCGCCCGGTTCTCTGCAGGAGATGGCCCCCCATTGGCCTGGCAGGAGGCTGCGAACACCCCCTGGGCAGGACTCCCCGTCCCCCCCGGGCCGGTGCGCCCGGTTCTCTGAAGAAGAAGGCCCCCCCTTGGCCTGGCAGGAGACTCCGAACACCCCCTGGGCAGGACTCCCCGTCCCCCCCGGGCCGGTGCGCCCGGTTCTCTGAAGAAGATGGCCCCCCATTGGCCTGGCAGGAGGCTGCCAACACCCCCTGGGCAGGACTCCCCGTCCCCCCCGGGCCGGTGCGCCCGGTTCTCTGAAGAAGATGGCCCCCCATTGGCCTGGCACGAGACTCCGAACACCCCCTGGGCTGGACTCCCCGTCCCCCCCGGGCCGGTGCGCCCGGTTCTCTGAAGAAGATGGCCCCCCATTGGCCTGGCACGAGACTCCGAACACCCCCTGCGCAGGACTCCCCGTCCCCCCCGGGCTGGTGCGCCCGGTTCTCTGAAGAAGATGGCCCCCCCTTGGCCTGGCAGGAGACTCCGAACACCCCCTGGGCAGGACTCCCCGTCCCCCCCGGGCCCGTGCGCCCGGTTCTCTGCAGGAGATGGCCCCCCTTTGGCCTGGTAGGAGGCTCCGAACACCCCCTGGGCAGGACTCCCCGTCCCCCCCGGGCCAGTGCGCCCGGTTCTCTGCAGGAGATGGCCCCCCATTGGCCTGGCAGGAGGCTGCGAACACCCCCTGGGCACGACTCCCCGTCCCCCCCGGGCCGGTGCGCCCGGTTCTCTGAAGAAGATGGCCCCCCCTTGGCCTGGCAGGAGACTCCGAACACCCCCTCGGCAGGACTCCCCGTCCCCCCCCGGCCGGTGCGCCCGGTTCTCTGAAGAAGATGGCCCCCCATTGGCCTGGCAAGAGGCTGCCAACACCCCCTGGGCAGGACTCCCCGTCCCCCCCGGGCCGGTGCGCCCGGTTCTCTGAAGAAGATGATCCCCAATTGGCCTGGCAGGAGACTCCGAACACCCCCTGGGCAGGACTCCCCGTCCCCCCCGGGCCGGTGCGCCCGGTTCTCTGAAGAAGATGGCCCCCCATTGGCCTGGCAGGAGACTCCGAACACCCCCTGGGCAGGACTCCCCGTCCCCCCCGGGCCGGTGCGCCCGGTTCTCTGCAGGAGATGGCCCCCCATTGGCCTGGCAGGAGGCTGCGAACACCCCCTGGGCACGCCTCCCCGTCCCCCCCGGGCCGGTGCGCCCGGTTCTCTGAAGAAGATGGCCCCCCATTGGCCTGGCAGGAGACTCCGAACACCCCCTGGGCAGGACTCCCCGTCCCCCCTGGGCCGGTGCGCCCGGTTCTCTGAAGAAGATGGCCGCCCATTGGCCTGGCACGAGGCTGCCAACACCCCCTGGGCAGGACTCCCCGTCCCCCCCGGGCCGGTGCGCCCGGTTCTCTGAAGAAGATGGCCCCCAATTGGCCTGGCAGGAGACTCCGAACACCCCCTGGGCAGGACTCCCCGTCCCCCCCGGGCCAGTGCGCCCGGTTCTCTGCAAGAGATGGCCCCCCATTGGCCTGGCAGGAGGCTGCGAACACCCCCTGGGCACGACTCCCCGTCCCCCCCGGGCCGGTACGCCCGTTTCTCTGAAGAAGATGGCCCCCCCTTGGCCTGGCAGGAGGCTGCCAACACCCCCTGGGCAGGGCTCCCCGTCCCCCCCGGGCCGGTGCGCCCGGTTCTCTGAAGAAGATGGCCCCCCATTGGCCTGGCAGGAGACTCCGAACACCCCCTGGGCAGGACTCCCCGTCCCCCCCGGGCCGGTGCGCCCGGTTCTCTGAAGAAGATGGCCCCCCATTGGCCTGGCACGAGACTCCGAACACCCCCTGCGCAGGACTCCCTGTCCCCCCCGGGCTGGTGCGCCCGGTTCTCTGAAGAAGATGGCCCCCCCTTGGCCTGGTAGGAGACTCCGAACACCCCCTGGGCAGGACTCCCCGTCCCCCCCGGGCCGGTGCGCCCGGTTCTCTGCAGGAGATGGCCCCCCTTTGGCCTGGTAGGAGGCTCCAAACACCCCCGGGGCAGGACTCCCCGTCCCCCCCGGGCCAGTGCGCCCGGTTCTCTGCAGGAGATGGCCCCCCATTGGCCTGGCAGGAGGCTCCGAACACCCCCTGGGCAGGACTCCCCGTCCCCCCCGGGCCGGTGCGCCCGGTTCTCTGAAGAAGATGGCCCCCCATTGGCCTGGCAGGAGACTCCGAACACCCCCTGGGCAGGACTCCCCGTCCCCCCCGGGCCGGTGCGCCCGGTTCTCTGAAGAAGATGGCCCCCCATTGGCCTAGCAGGAGACTCCGAACACCCCCTGGGCAGGACTCCCCGTCCCCCCCGGGCCGGTACGCCCGTTTCTCTGAAGAAGATGGCCCCCCCTTGGCCTGGCAGGAGGCTCCGAACACCCCCTGGGCAGGACTCCCCGTCCCCCCCGGGCCGGTGCGCCCGGTTTTCTGAAGAAGATGGCCCCCCATTGGCCTGGCAGGAGACTCCGAACACCCCCTGGGCAAGACTCCCCGTCCGCCCCGGTCCAGTGCGCCCGGTTCTCTGCAGGAGATGGCCCCCCATTGGCCTGGCAGGAGGCTGCGAACACCCCCTGGGCATGACTCCCCGTCCCCCCCGGGCCGGTGCGCCCGGTTCTCTGAAGAAGATGGCCCCCCCTTGGCCTGGCAGGAGACTCCGAACACCCCCTGGGCAGGACTCCCCGTCCCCCCCGGGCCGGTGCGCCCGGTTCTCTGAAGAAGATGGCCCCCCATTGGCCTGGCAAGAGGCTGCCAACACCCCCTGGGCAGGACTCCCCGTCCCCCCCGGGCCGGTGCGCCCGGTTCTCTGAAGAAGATGGCCCCCCCTTGGCCTGGCAGGAGACTCCGAACACCCCCTGGGCAGGACTCCCCGTCCCCCCCGGGCCGGTGCGCCCGGTTCTCTGAAGAAGATGGCCCCCCATTGGCCTAGCAAGAGGCTGCCAACACCCCCTGCGCAGGACTCCCCGTCCCCCCCGGGCCGGTGCGCCCGGTTCTCTGAAGAAGATGGCCCCCCATTGGCTTGGCAGGAGACTCCGAACACCCCCTGGGCAGGACTCCCCGTCCCCCCCGGGCCGGTGCGCCCGGTTCTCTGCAGGAGATGCCCCCCCTTTGGCCTGGTAGGAGGCTCCGAACACCCCCTGGGCAGGACTCCCCGTCCCCCCCGGTCCAGTGCGCCCGGTTCTCTGCAGGAGATGGCCCCCCATTGGCCTGGCAGGAGGCTGCGAACACCCCCTGGGCACGACTCCCCGTCCCCCCCGGGCCGGTGCGCCCGGTTCTCTGAAGAAGATGGCCCCCCCTTGGCCTGGCAGGAGACTCCGAACACCCCCTGGGCAGGACTCCCCGTCCCCCCTGGGGCGGTGCGCCCGGTTCTCTGAAGAAGATGGCCCCCCATTGGCCTGGCATGAGGCTGCCAACACCCCCTGGGCAGGACTCCCCGTCCCCCCCGGGCCGGTGCGCCCGGTTCTCTGAAGAAGATGGCCCCCAATTGGCCTGGCAGGAGACTCCGAACACCCCCTGGGCAGGACTCCCCGTCCCCCCCAGGCCAGTGCGCCCGGTTCTCTGCAAGAGATGGCCCCCCATTGGCCTGGCAGGAGGCTGCGAACACCCCCTGGGCAGGACTCCCCGTCCCCCCCGGGCCGGTACGCCCGTTTCTCTGAAGAAGATTGCCCCCCCTTGGCCTGGCAGGAGGCTGCCAACACCCCCTGGGCAGGACTCCCCGTCCCCCCCGGGCCGGTGCGCCCGGTTCTCTGAAGAAGATGGCCCCCCATTGGCCTGGCAGGAGACTCCGAACACCCCCTGGGCAGGACTCCCCGTCCCCCCCGGGCCGGTGCGCCCGGTTCTCTGAAGAAGATGGCCCCCCATTGGCCTGGCACGAGACTCCGAACACCCCCTGCGCAGGACTCCCTGTCCCCCCCGGGCTGGTGCGCCCGGTTCTCTGAAGGAGATGGCCCCCCCTTGGCCTGGTAGGAGACTCCGAACACCCCCTGGGCAGGACTCCCCGTCCCCCCCGGGCCGGTGCGCCCGGTTCTCTGCAGGAGATGGCCCCCCTTTGGCCTGGTAGGAGGCTCCAAACACCCCCGGGGCAGGACTCCCCGTCCCCCCCGGGCCAGTGCGCCCGGTTCTCTGCAGGAGATGGCCCCCCATTGGCCTGGCAGGAGGCTGCGAACACCCCCTGGGCAGGACTCCCCGTCCCCCCCGGGCCGGTGCGCCCGGTTCTGTGAAGAAGATGGCCCCCCCTTGGCCTGGCAGGAGACTCCGAACACCCCCTGGGCAGGACTCCCCGTCCCCCCTGGGCCGGTGCGCCCGGTTCTCTGAAGAAGATGGCCCCCCATTGGCCTGGCAGGAGGCTGCCAACACCCCCTGGGCAGGACTCCCCGTCCCCCCCGGGCCGGTGCGCCCGGTTCTCTGAAGAAGATGGCCCCCAATTGGCCTGGCAGGAGACTTCGAACACCCCCTGGGCAGGACTCCCCGTCCCCCCCGGGCCGGTGCGCCCGGTTCTCTGAAGAAGATGGCCCCCCATTGGCCTGGCACGAGACTCCGAACACCCCCTGGGCAGGACTCCCCGTCCCCCCCGGGCCGGTGCGCCCGGTTCTCTGAAGAAGATGGCCCCCCTTGGCCTGGCAGGAGACTCCGAACACCCCCTGGGCAGGACTCCCCGTCCCCCCCGGGCCGGTGCGCCCGGTTCTCTGAAGAAGATGGCCCCCCATTGGCCTGGCAAGAGGCTCGGAACACCCCCCGGGCAGGACTCCCCGTCCCCCCCGGGCCGGTGCGCCCGGTTCTGTGAAGAAGATGGCCCCCCATTGGCCTAGCAGGAGACTCCGAACACCCCCTGGGCAGGACTCCCCGTCCCCCCCGGGCCGGTGCGCCCGCTTCTCTGAAGAAGATGGCCCCCCATTGGCCTGGCAGGAGACTCCGAACACCTCCTGGGCAGGACTCCCCGTCCCCCCCGGGCCGGTGCGCCCGGTTCTCTGAAGAAGATGGCCCCCCATTGGCCTGGCAGAAGACTCCGAACACCCCCTGGGCAGGACTCCCCGTCCCCCCCGGGCCGGTGTGCCCGGTTCTCTGAAGAAGATGGCCCCCCCTTGGCCTGGCAGGAGGCTGCGAACACCCCCTGGGCGGGACTCCCCGTCTCCCCTGGGCCGGTGCGCCCGGTTCTCTGAAGAAGATGGCCCCCCATTGGCCTGGCAGGAGGCTCCGAACACCCCATGGGCAGGACTCCCCGTCCCCCCCGGGCCGGTGCGCCCGGTTCTCTGCAGCAGATGGCCCCCCATTGGCGTGGCAGGAGACTCCAAACACCCCCTGGGCAGGACTCCCCGTCCCCCCTGGGCCGGTGCGCCCGGTTCTCTGCAAGAGATGGCCCCCCATTGGCCTGGCAAGAGGCTCCGAACACCCCCTGGGCAGGACTCCCCGTCCCCCCCGGGCCGGTGCGCCTGGTTCTGAAGAAGATGGCCCCCCATTGGCGTGGCAGGAGACTCCGAACACCCACTGGGCAGGACTCCCCGTCCCCCCCGGGCCGGTGCGCCCGGTTCTCTGCAGAAGATGGCCCCCCATTGG
The DNA here is from genome assembly GCA_964036045.1 of Eutreptiella sp. 'Long Island Sound 2002'. Taxonomy (NCBI): domain Eukaryota; phylum Euglenozoa; class Euglenophyceae; order Eutreptiales; family Eutreptiaceae; genus Eutreptiella; species Eutreptiella sp. 'Long Island Sound 2002'. The sequence goes on from OZ038382.1 coordinate 14,858,546, forward strand.
CCTGGCACGAGACTCCGAACACCCCCTGGGCAGGACTCCCCGTCCCCCCCGGGCCGGTGCGCCCGGTTCTCTGAAGAAGATGGCCCCCCATTGGCCTGGCAGGAGGCTCCGAACACCCCCTGGGCAGGACTCCCCGTCCCCCCCGGGCCGGTGCGCCCGGTTCTCTGACAAAGATGGCCCCCCATAGGCCTGGCAGGAGGCTCCGAACACCCCCTGGGCTGGACTGCCTGTCCCCCCAGGCCGGTGCGCCCGGTTCTCCGAAGCAGATGGCCCCCCATTGGCCTTGAAGGATGCGTCGACCACCCCCTGGGCTGGACTCCCTGTTCCCCCCAAGCCGGTGCGCCCCGTTCAAGAAGGATGATGGCTGACCACGGGCCTTGCAGGAGGCTTCGAACATCCCCTGGGCTGGACTCCCCGTCCCCCCAGGCCGGTGCGCCCGGTTCCCCGAAGATAATGGCCCCCCATTGCCGTGGCAGGAGGCTCCGAACACCCCCTGGGCTGGACTCCCTGTCCCCCCCTGGCCGGTGCGCCGGGTTCCCCGAAGCTGATGGCCCCCCATTGGCCTTGAAGGATGCCCCGACCACCCCCTGGGCAGGTCTCCCCGTCCCCCCCAGGCCGGTGCGCCCGGTTCTTGAAGGATGATGCCTCCCCACGGGCCTGGCAGGAGGCTCCGAACACCCCCTGGGCTGGACTCCCCGTCCCCCCAAGGCCGGTGCGCCCGGTTCTCCAAAGCAGATGGCCCCCCATTGGCCTTGAAGGATGCCCCAACCACCCCCGGGGCTGGACTCCCCGTCCCCCCTAGGCCGGTGCGCCCGGTTATTAGAAGAGGATGGCTCCGCGTGGGCCTTGCAGGAGGCTCCGAACACCCCCTAGGCAGGACTCCCCGTCCCCCCCGGGCCGGTGCGCCCGGTTCTCTGAAGAAGATGGCCCCCCCTTGGCCTGGCAGGAGACTCCGAACACCCCCTGGGCAGGACTCCCCGTCCCCCCCGGGCCGGTGCGCCCGGTTCTCTGAAGAAGATGGCCCCCCATTGGCCTGGTAGGAGGCTGCCAACACCCCCTGGGCAGGACTCCCCGTCCCCCCCGGGCCGGTGCGCCCGGTTCTCTGAAGAAGATGGCCCCCAATTGGCCTGGCAGGAGACTCCGAACACCCCCTGGGCAGGACTCCCCGTCCCCCCCGGGCCGGTGCGCCCGGTTCTCTGAAGAAGATGGCCCCCCATTGGCCTGGCACGAGACTCCGAACACCCCCTGGGCAGGACTCCCCGTCCCCCCCGGGCCGGTGCGCCCGGTTCTCTGAAGAAGATGGCCCCCCCTTGGCCTGGCAGGAGACTCCGAACACCCCCTGGGCAGGACTCCCCGTCCCCCCCGGGCCGGTGCGCCCGGTTCTCTGCAGGAGATGGCCCCCCATTGGCCTGGCAAGAGGCTCGGAACACCCCCTGGGCGGGACTCCCCGTCCCCCCCGGGCCGGTGCGCCCGGTTCTGTGAAGAAGATGGCCCCCCATTGGCCTGGCAGGAGACTCCGAACACCCCCTGGGCAGGACTCCCCGTCCCCCCCGGGCCGGTGCGCCCGGTTCTCTGAAGAAGATGGCCCCCCATTGGCCTGGCAGGAGACTCCGAACACCTCTTGGGCAGGACTCCCCGTCCCCCCCGGGCCGGTGCGTCTGGTTCTCTGAAGAAGATGGCCCCCCCTTGGCCTGGCAGGAGACTCCGAACACCCCCTGGGCAGGACTCCCCGTCCCCCCCGGGCCGGTGCGCCCGGTTCTCTGAAGAAGATGGCCCCCCCTTGGCCTGGCAGGAGACTCCGAACACCCCCTGGGCAGGACTCCCCGTCACCCCCGGGCCGGTGCGCCCGGTTCTCTGAAGAAGATGGCCCCCCGTTGGCCTGGCAGGAGGCTCCGAACACCCCCTGGGCAGGACTCCCCGTCCCCCCCGGGCCGGTGCGCCCGGTTCTCTGAAGAAGATGGCCCCCCATTGGCCTAGCAGGAGACTCCAAACACCCCCTGGGCAGGACTCCCCGTCCCCCCCGGGCCGGTGCGCCCGGTTCTCTGCAGGAAATGGCCCCCCATTGGCTTGGCAAGAGGGTCCGAACACCCCCTGGGCAGGACTCCCCGTCCACTCCAGGCTGGTGCGCCTGGTTCTCTGAAGAAGATGGCCCCCCATTGGCCTGGCAGGAGACTCCGAACACCCCCTGGGCAGGACTCCCCGTCCCCCCCCGGGACGGTGCGCCCGGTTCTCTGAAGAAGATGGCCCCCCATTGGCCTGGCAGGAGACTCCGAACACCCCCTGGGCAGGACTCCCCGTCCCCCCCGGGCCGGTGCGCCCGGTTCTCTGCAGAAGATGGCCCCCCCTTGGCCTGGCAGGAGGCTCCGAACACCCCCTGGGCAGGACTCCCCGTCCCCCCCGGGCCGGTGCGCCCGGTTCTCTGAAGAAGATGGCCCCCCATTGGCCTAGCAGGAGGCTCCGAACACTCCCTGGGCAGGACTCCCCGTCCCCCCCGGGCCGGTGCGCCCGGTTCTCTGACAAAGATGGCCCCCCATAGGCCTGGCAGGAGGCTCCGAACACCCACTGGGCAGGACTCCCCGTCCCCCCAGGCCGGTGCGCCCGGTTCTCCGAAGCAGATGGCCCCCCATTGGCCTTGAAGGATGCGTCGACCACCCCCTGGGCTGGACTCCCCGTTCCCCCCAAGCCGGTGCGCCCCGTTCAAGAAGGATGATGGCTGACCACGGGCCTTGCAGGAGACTCCGAACACCCCCTGGGCTGGACTCCCCGTCCCCGCCCGGGACGGTGCGCCCGCTTCTCTGAAGAAGATGGCCCCCCCTTGGCCTGGCAGGAGACTCCGAACACCCCCTGGGCAGGACTCCCCGTCCCCCCCGGGCCGGTGCGCCCGGTTCTCTGAAGAAGATGGCCCCCCCTTGGCCTGGCACGAGACTCCGAACACCCCCTGGGCAGGACTCCCCGTCCCCCCCGGGCCGGTGCGCCCGGTTCTCTGAAGAAGATGGCCCCCCATTGGCCTGGCAGGAGGCTCCGAACACCCCCTGGGCAGGACTCCCCGTCCCCCCCGGGCCGGTGCGCCCGGTTCTCTGAAGAAGATGGCCCCCCATTGGCCTAGTAGGAGACTCCGAACACCCCCTGGGCAGGACTCCCCGTCCCCCCCGGGCCGGTGCGCCCGGTTCTCTGCAGGAGATGGCCCCCCATTGGCCTGGCAAGAGGCTCCGAACACCCCCTGGGCACGACTCCCCGTCCACTCCAGGCTGGTGCGCCTGGTTCTCTGAAGAAGATGGCCCCCCATTGGCGTGGCAGGAGACTCCGAACACCCCCTGGGCAGGACTCCCCGTCCCCCCCGGGCCGGTGCGCCCGGTTCTCTGCAGGAGATGGCCCCCCATTGGCCTGGCAAGAGGCTCCGAACACCCCCTGGGCACGACTCCCCGTCCACTCCAGGCTGGTGCGCCTGGTTCTCTGAAGAAGATGGCCCCCCATTGGCCTGGCAGGAGACTCCGAACACCCCCTGGGCAAGACTCCCCGTCCCCCCCGGGCCGGTGCGCCCGGTTCTCTGCAGAAGATGGCCCCCCATTGGCCTGGCAGGAGGCTCCGAACACCCCCTGGGCAGGACTCCCCGTCCCCCCCGGGCCGGTGCGCCCGGTTCTCTGAAGAAGATGGCCCCCCATTGGCCTGGCAGGAGGCTCCGAACACCCCCTGGGCAGGACTCCCCGTCCCCCCCGGGCCGGTGCGCCCGGTTCTCCGACAAAGATGGCCCCCCATAGGCTGGCAGGAGGCTCCGAACACCCCCTGGGCTGGACTCCCCGTCCCCCCAGGCCGGTGCGCCCGGTTCTCCGAAGCAGATGTCCCCCCATTGGCCTTGAAGGATGCGTCGACCACCCCCTGGGCTGGACTCCCCGTTCCCCCCAAGCCGGTGCGCCCCGTTCAAGAAGGATGATGGCTAACCACGGGCCTTGCAGGAGGCTTCGAACATCCCCTGGGCTGGACTCCCCGTCCCCCCAGGCCGGTGCGCCCGGTTCCCCGAAGATAATGGCCCCCCATTGCCGTGGCAGGAGGCTCCGAACACCCCCTGGGCTGGACTCCCTGTCCCCCCCTGGCCGGTGCGCCCGGTTCCCCGAAGCTGATGGCCCCCCATTGGCCTTGAAGGATGCCCCGACCACCCCCTGGGCAGGTCTCCCCGTCCCCCCCAGGCCGGTGCGCCCGGTTCTTGAAGGATGATGGCTCCCCACGGGCCTGGCAGGAGGCTCCGAACACCCCCTGGGCTGGACTCCCCGTCCCCCCAAGGCCGGCGCGCCCGGTTCTCCAAAGCAGATGGCCCCCCATTGGCCTTGAAGGATGCCCCGACCACCCCCAGGGCTGGACTCCCCGTCCCCCCCAGGCCGGTGCGCCCGGTTATTAGAAGAGGATGGCTCCGCGTGGGCCTTGCAGGAGGCTCCGAACACCCCCTAGGCAGGACTCCCCGTCCCCCCCGGGCCGGTGCGCCCGGTTCTCTGAAGAAGATGGCCCCCCCTTGGCCTGGCAGGAGACTCCGAACACCCCCTGGGCAGGACTCCCCGTCCCCCCCGGGCCGGTGCGCCCGGTTCTCTGAAGAAGATGGCCCCCCATTGGCCTGGTAGGAGGCTGCCAACACCCCCTGGGCAGGACTCCCCGTCCCCCCCGGGCCGGTGCGCCCGGTTCTCTGAAGAAGATGGCCCCCAATTGGCCTGGCAGGAGACTCCGAACACCCCCTGGGCAGGACTCCCCGTCCCCCCCGGGCCGGTGCGCCCGGTTCTCTGAAGAAGATGGCCCCCCATTGGCCTGGCACGAGACTCCGAACACCCCCTGGGCAGGACTCCCCGTCCCCCCCGGGCCGGTGCGCCCGGTTCTCTGAAGAAGATGGCCCCCCATTGGCCTAGCAGGAGACTCCGAACACCCCCTGGGCAGGACTCCCCGTCCCCCCCGGGCCGGTGCGCCCGGTTCTCTGCAGGAGATGGCCCCCCATTGGCCTGGCAAGAGGCTCGGAACACCCCCTGGGCGGGACTCCCCGTCCCCCCCGGGCCGGTGCGCCCGGTTCTGTGAAGAAGATGGCCCCCCATTGGCCTGGCAGGAGACTCCGAACACCCCCTGGGCAGGACTCCCCGTCCCCCCCGGGCCGGTGCGCCCGGTTCTCTGAAGAAGATGGCCCCCCATTGGCCTGGCAGGAGACTCCGAACACCTCCTGGGCAGGACTCCCCGTCCCCCCCGGGCCGGTGCGCCTGGTTCTCTGAAGAAGATGGCCCCCCCTTTGGCCTGGCAGGAGACTCCGAACACCCACTGGGCAGGACCGCCGTCCCCCCCGGGCCGGTGCGCCCGGTTCTGTGAAGAAGATGGCCCCCCCTTGGCCTGGCAGGAGACTCCGAACACCCCCTGGGCAGGACTCCCCGTCCCCCCCGGGCCGGTGCGCCCGGTTCTCTGAAGAAGATGGCCCCCCATTGGCCTGGCAGGAGACTCCGAACACCCCCTGGGCAGGACTCCCCGTCCCCCCCCGGGACGGTGCGCCCGGTTCTCTGAAGAAGATGGCCCCCCATTGGCCTGGCAGGAGACTCCGAACACCCCCTGGGCAGGACTCCCCGTCCCCCCCGGGCCGGTGCGCCCGGTTCTCTGCAGAAGATGGCCCCCCATTGGCCTGGCAGGAGGCTCCGAACACCCCCTGGGCAGGACTCCCCGTCCCCCCCGGGCCGGTGCGCCCGGTTCTCTGAAGAAGATGGCCCCCCATTGGCCTAGCAGGAGGCTCCGAACACTCCCTGGGCAGGACTCCCCGTCCCCCCCGGGCCGGTGCGCCCGGTTCTCTGACAAAGATGGCCCCCCATAGGCCTGGCAGGAGGCTCCGAACACCCCCTGGGCAGGACTCCCCGTCCCCCCAGGCCGGTGCGCCCGGTTCTCCGAAGCAGATGGCCCCCCATTGGCCTTGAAGGATGCGTGGACCACCCCCTGGGCTGGACTCCCCGTTCCCCCCAAGCCGGTGCGCCCCGTTCAAGAAGGATGATGGCTGACCACGGGCCTTGCAGGAGACTCCGAACACCCCCTGGGCTGGACTCCCCGTCCCCCCAGGCCGGTGCGCCCGGTTCTCTGAAGAAGATGGCCCCCCCTTGGCCTGGCAGGAGACTCCGAACACCCCCTGGGCAGGACTCCCCGTCCCCCCCGGGCCGGTGCGCCCGGTTCTCTGAAGAAGATGGCCCCCCATTGGCCTGGCAGGAGGCTCCGAACACCCCCTGGGCAGGACTCCCCGTCCCCCCCGGGCCGGTGCGCCCGGATCTCTGAAGAAGATGGCCCCCCCTTGGCCTGGCAGGAGACTCCGAACACCCCACTAGGCAGGACTCCCCGTCCCCCCTGGGCCGGTGCGCCCGGTTCTCTGAAGAAGATGGCCCCCCATTGGCCTAGCAGGAGACTCCGAACACCCCCTGGGCAGGACTCCCCGTCCCCCCCGGGCCGGTGTGCCCGGTTCTCTGCAGGAGATGGCCCCCCATTGGCCTGGCAAGAGGCTCCGAACACCCCCTGGGCAGGACTCCCCGTCCACTCCAGGCTGGTGCGCCTGGTTCTCTGAAGAAGATGGCCCCCCATTGGCCTGGCAGGAGACTCCGAACACCCCCTGGGCAGGACTCCCCGTCCCCCCCGGGCCGGTGCGCCCGGTTCTCGGAAGAAGATGGCCCCCCATTGGCCTGGCAGGAGACTCCGAACACCCCCTGGGCAAGACTCCCTGTCCCCCCCGGGCCGGTGCGCCCGGTTCTCTGCAGAAGATGGCCCCCCATTGGCCTGGCAGGAGGCTCCGAACACCCCCTGGGCAGGACTCCCCGTCCCCCCCGGGCCGGTGCGCCCGGTTCTCTGAAGAAGATGGCCCCCATTGGCCTGGCAGGAGGCTCCGAACACCCCCTGGGCAGGACTCCCCGTCCCCCCCGGGCCGGTGCGCCCGGTTCTCTGACAAAGATGGCCCCCCATAGGCCTGGCAGGAGGCTCCGAACACCCCCTGGGCTGGACTCCCCGTCCCCCCAGGCCGGTGCGCCCGGTTCTCCGAAGCAGATGGCCCCCCATTGGCCTTGAAGGATGCGTCTACCACCCCCTGGGCTGGACTCCCCGTTCCCCCCAAGCCGGTGCGCCCCGTTCAAGAAGGATGATGGCTGACCACGGGCCTTGCAAGAGACTCCGAACACCCCCTGGGCTAGACTCGCCGTCCCCCCAGGCCGGTGCGCCCGGTTCCCCGAAGATAATGGCCCCCCATTGCCGTGGCAGGAGGCTCCGAACACCCCCTGGGCTGGACTCCCTGTCCCCCCCTCGCCGGTGCGCCGGGCTCCCCAAAGCTGATGGCCCCCCATTGGCCTTGAAGGATGCCATGACCACCCCCTGGGCAGGTCTCCCCGTCCCCCCCAGGCCGGTGCGCCCGGTTATTAGAAGAGGATGGCTCCGCGTGGGCCTTGCAGGAGGCTCCGAACACCCCCTGGGCTGGACTCCCCGTCCCCCCCAGGCCGGTGCGCCCGGTTCTCCGAAGCAGATGCCCCCCCATTGGCCTTGAAGGATTCCCCACCACCCCCTGGGCAGGACCCCCCGTCCCCCCCCGGCCGGTGCGCCCGGTTATTAGAAGAGGATGGCTCCGCGTGTGCCTTGCAGGAGGCTCCGAACACCCCCTGGGCTGGACTCCCCGTCCCAACCAGGCCGGTGCGCCCGGTTCTCCGAAGATGACGCCTCCCCATGGGCCCTGAAGAATACTGTGGCCACCGCCTGGGCAGGACCCCCCGTCCCCCCCAGGCCGGTGCCCCCGGTTCTTGGAAGATGTTGGCTCACCATGGGCCTTGCAGGAGGCTCCGACCACCCCCTGGGCTGGACTCCCCGTCCCCCCCCCCGGCCGGTGCGCCCGGTTCTCCCAAGATGATGGCCCCCCATAGGCCCTGAAGGATGCCCCGACCACCCCCTGGGCTGGACTCCCCATCCCCCCAGGCTGGTGCGCCGGGTAGTACATCCCCACAGGCCTTGCAGGACACTCCGAGCACCCATTGCAGGAGTTGCAGTGCCCACTGCCCCCAGGCAGTGAGGCAGTGCATTGCGGGAGTTGCACTGCCCACTGCTCCCAGGCAGTGAGGCAGTGCGTTGCACGAGTTGCGCTGCCCACTGCCCCCAGGCAGTGAGGCAGTGCATTGCAGGAGTTGCACTGCCCACTGCCCCCAAGCAGTGGGGCAGTGCATTGCAGGAGTTGCACTGTCCACTGCCCCCAGGCGGTGCGGCAGTGTATTGCAGGAGTTGCACTGTCCACTGCCCCCAGGCAGTGAGGCAGTGCATTGCAGGAGTTACACTGCCCACTGCTCCCAGGCAGTGAGGCACTGTGTTGCAGGAGTTGCGCTGCGCACTGCCCCCAGGCGGTGCGGCAGTGTATTGCACGAGTTGCACTGCCCACTGCCCCCAGGCAGTGGGGCAGTGCATTGCAGGAGTTGCACTGCCCACTGCCCCAAGGCAGTGAGGCAGTGCATTGCAGGACTTGCACTGTCCACTGCCCCCAGGGCAGTGAGGCAGTGTATTGCAGGAGTTGCACTGCCCACTGCCCCCAGGCAGTGGGGCAGTGCATTGCGGGAGTTCCACTGTCCACTGCCCCCAGGCAGTGAGGCAGTGCGTCGCAGGAGTTGCACTGTCCACTGCCCCCAGACAGTGCGGCAGTGTATTGCAGGAGTTGCACTGCCCATTGCCCCCAGGCAGTGGGGCAGTGCATTGCAGGAGTTGCACTGTCCACTGCCACTGCCCCCAGACAGTGCGGCAGTGTCTTGCGAGAGCTGCACCGCCCACTGCCCCCAGGCAGTGAGGCGGTGCATTGCAGGAATTGCACTGCCCACTGCCCCCAGGGCACAGAGGCAGTGCATTGCAGGAGGTCCACTGCCCACTGCCCCCAGGCAGTGGGGCAGTGCATTGCAGAAGTTCCACTGCCCAGCGCCCCCAGGCAGTGAGGCAGTGCATTGCAGAAGTAACACTGTCCACTGCCCCCAGGCAGTGGGGCAGTGCATTGCAGGAGTTGCACTGCCGAGTGCCCCCTGGCAGTGAGGGAGTGCATTGCACGAGTTGCGCTGCCCACGGCCCCCAGGCGGTGCGGCAGTGTATTGCAAGAGTTGCACTGTCCGCTGCCCCCAGGCAGTGGGGCAGTGCATTGCAGGAGTTGCACTGCCCACTGCCCCCAGGCAGTGAGGCAGTGCATTGCAGAAGTTGCACTGCCCACTGCCCCCAGGCAGTGCGGCAGTGCATTGCAGGAGTTGCACTGTCCACTGCCCCCAGGCAGTGGAGCAGTGCATTGAAGGAGGTCCACTGCCCACTGCCCCCAGGCAATGGGGCAGTGCATTGCACAAGTTGCACTGCCCACCGCCCCCAGGCAGTGAGGCAGTGCATTGCAGAAGTTGCACTCTCCACTTCCCCCAGGCAGTGGGGCAGTGCATTGCAGGAGTTGCACTGCCCACTGCCCCCAGGCAGTGAGGCAGTGCATTGCAGAAGTTGCACTGCCCACTGCCCCCAGGCAGTGAGGCAGTGCATTGCAGGAGTTGCACTGCCCACTGCCCCCAGGCAGTGAGGCAGTGCATTGCAGAAGTTGCACTGCCCACTGCCCCCAGGCAGTGGGGCAGTGCGTTGCAGAAGTTCCACTGCCCAGTGCCCCCAGGCAGTGAGGCAGTGCATTGCAGGAGGTCCACTGCCCACTGCCCCCGGGCAGTGTCGCAGTGCATTGCAGGAGTTGCACTGCCCGCTGCCCCTAGGCATTGCGGCAGTGTATTGCCGGAGGTCCACTGCCCACTGCCCCCAAGTAGTGAGGCAGTGCATTGCAGGAGTTCCGCTGCCCACTTCCCCCAGACAGTGCGGCAGTGTATTGCAGGAGTTGCCCCACTGCCCCCAGGCAGTGGGGCAGTGCGTTGCAGCAGTTGCACTGTCCACTGGCCCCAGGCAGTGAAGCGGTGCATTGCAGGTGTTCCACTGCCCACTGCCCCCAGGCAGTGAGGCAGTGCATTGTAGGAGTTGCACTGCCCACTGCCCCCAGGGAGTGCGGCAGTGTATTGCCGGAGGTCCACTGCCCACTGCCCCCAGGCAGTGGGGCAGTGCATTGCAGGAGTTCCGCTGCCCACTGCCCCCGGACAGTGCGGCAGTGCATTGCAGGAATTGCACTGCTCACTACTCCCAGGGCAGTGAGGCAGTGCATTGCAGGGGTTCCACTGCCCACTGCCCCCCGGCAGTGGGGCAGTGCATTGCAGCAGTTGCACTGCCCACTGCCCCCAGGCAGTGAGGCAGTGCATTGCGGGAGTTGCACTGCCCACTGCCCCCCGGCAGTGCGGCAATGTATTGCCGGAAGTCGACTGCCCACTGCTCCAAGGCAGTGCGGCAGTGTATTGCAGGAGTTACACTGCCCACTGCCCCCAAGTAGTGAGGCAGTGCATTGCAGGAGTTGCATTGCCCACTGCCCCCAGGCAGTGAGGCAGTGCATTGCAGGAGTTGCACTGCCCACTGCCCCAAGGCAGTGCGGCAGTGCATTGCATGAGTTCCAGTGCCCACTGCCCCCAGGCAGTGGGGCAGTGCATTGAAGGAGGTCCACTGCCCACTGCCCCCAGGCAGTGAGGCAGTGCATTGCGGGAGTTGCACTGCCCACCGCCCCCCGGCAGTGCGGCAATATATTGCCGGAGGTCCACTGCCCACTGCTCCACGGCAGTGAGGCAGTGCATTGCAGGAGTTGCGTTGCCCACTGCCCCCAGGCAGTGAGGCAGTGCATTGCAGGAGTTGCGCTGCCCACTGCCCCCAGGCAGTGAAGCGGTGCATTGCAGGTGTTCCACTGCCCAGTGCCCCAAGGCAGTGAGGCAGTGCATTGCAGGAGTTGCACTGCCCACTGCCTCCAGGCATTGCGGCAGTGTATTGCCGGAGGTCCACTGCCCACTGCCCCCAGGCAGTGGGGTAGTGCATTGCAGAAGCTGCACTGCCCACTGCCCCCGGGCAGTGAGGCAGTGCATTGCAGAAGGTGCACTGTCCACTGCCCCCAGGCAGTGAGGCAGTGCATTGCAGGAGTTCCGCTGCCTACTGCCCCTAGGCAGTGAGGCAGTGCATTGCAGGAGTTGCACTGCCCACTGCCCCCAGGGCAGTGAGGCAGTGCATTGCAGGAGTTGCACTGCCCACTGCTCCCAGGCAGTGAGGCAGTGCATTGCAGGAGTTCCACTGCCTGCTGCCCCAGGGCAGTGAGGCAGTGCATTGCAGAAATTGCACTGCCCACTGCCCCCAGGCAGTGAGGCAGTGCATTGCAAGAGTTGCACTGCCTGCTGTCCCCCGGCAGTGAGGCAGTGCATTGCATGAGTTCCACTGCCCACTGCCCCCAGGCAGTGAGGCAGTGTGTTGCAGGAGTTGCACTGCCCACTGCCCCCAGGCAGTCGGGCAGTGCATTGCAAGAGTTCCACTGCCCACTGCCCCAGGGCAGTGAGGCAGTGCATTGCAGAAGCTGCACTGTCCACTGCCCCCAGGCAGTGAGGTAGTGCATTGCGGGAGTTCCACTACCCACTGCCCCAGGGCAGTGAGGCAGTGCATTGCAGGAATTCCACTGCCCACTGCCCCCAGGCAGTGAGGCAGTGCATTGCAGGAGTTGCACTGCCCACTGCCCCCAGGAAGTCGGGCGGTGCATTGCAGGAGTTCCACTGCCCACTGCCCCAGGGCAGTGAGGCAGTGCATTGCGGAAGGCCCACTGCCCACTGCCCCAAGGCAGTGGGGCAGTGCATTGCAGGAGTTCATCTGCCCACTGCCCCCGGGCAGTGAGGCAGTGCATTGCAGGAGATCCACTGCCCCCTGCCCCTGGTGACCTGGCACCAGTCTAAAAACCCTCAGGATGGTAGCTGTGGGACGGATTGCCCACACGCACTGCCACGCTCGAAGCCAGTCGTGATACGTCTCGATTTCTCGTGCGTCTTCCCTGTGTCAGGCCGGGCCCACCCCGCCCGCCAACCGTCCAGGACCCCTCCCTGGGCCAGACATGCAGTCCTGTGGGGGACAGATGCACATACGTGGCCTCCCCCCGACCGCCACTCACTCACTCACTCACTCACCCACTCACTCACTCGCTCACTCACCCGCGTCAGCCCAGGGCCCACCCCTGCCACCCTCCGAGGGCCCCCCACCCGCCCAGGCTCACCCACGATCCCCCTTCACGCGCCGGCTCACTGGCAGGGTACCACCGTGGTGCCGTCGACAAATACGTGCGCTGCCGTGGCAAGATCTTCGGGGCAGAGCGCCATCGTGGCACTGCCCAGCCGTGACGCCAGTCCAGTGGCGAAGCGCCATCGTGGTGCCGCCAGCGTGCACGTGCGCCATCGTGGCGCGGCTGACGCACAGGTATGCCATTGCTGTGCCTCCTCTGGGGCCATGCGACACCAGCACAGTCGCAGAGCACCACCGTGGTGCCGCCAACGCCCGGGTACGCCGTCGCGGCGCCGACTGAACGCCCGTGCGTTGTCGTGGCGCCGGCTCAGTGGCAGAGCACAATCGTTGTGCCGCCAACACGCACGTGCGCCGTCGTGGCGCGGTTTCCGGTGCAGAGCGCCACCGTGGCGCCGCCCAGACCCGTGGAGCGTTTGCGCCAGCCTTGCCATGGTGTTTCCTCCAGGCCAATATTCGAGGCACCATGGTTGGGTCTGCACCTGGCGCTCCGCCAACCGTGACACCTCGTGCAGGGGTGCTTTGTCGTCGGCGGTGCTCACTGCCTCGCGTGACTTCGGCGGTCCTCACCGCCTCGCCCAGCCACCAGGCGCAATGGCAGGACACCGTCGTGGTGCCTTCGCCGTAGACGTACGCCGTCGTGGCGCGACCTCCAGGGCAGAGCACCACAGACGCACCGCCCCAACAGCCAAGCACCAATGTGCCGCGACAACGATGGCGGAGCACCACCGTGGTGCCGCCAACTCACCAGTGCGTCGCCACAGCACGACCTCCAGGGCAGCGCGCCACCGTGGCGGCGCCCAGACAACCGTGCGCCGACAAGGCGCTGACGCACGTCCCGCACCCACAGAACCCGGGGGTACCCAGGCCACCGGCGGTGCGCGTGATCGTGTAACGTGACCGTACTCGCGCCGCCGGCGGTACTCAGCCCGCCGGCAGTGCGCATAGTCGTGCTGGGCCGCGTTCTATTTAGCCCGGCGACGTTTTCAAGTCGGGGGTGATGCCCCGGGAGACCCACACCGTCCGTGCCCGTTGATCCTGGGACATCTCCTCGGGTGTTATCCAGGACAGTTCGGAGCGGTCGGTGGCCGGGACCGGAGAGCAGATCGGACCGTAGCGTGGTCGTACACCGGCGCTTAGACCCAGACGGCCTGCTGGGAGAGGCGTTCTCAGGTGTGCGACGAGATTCGTCTTACTCTAGCGGAGGTAAGACGGAGGACTCCCTCGGCAGAGCCTGCGTGGGGCCCCCGAGGGACGACGCCAAGGCTCACCGTACGTGGGACCGCGGCAGGCGCTCCTCCTCCTCCTCCTCCTCCTGCCCCCAGGCAGTGGAGCAGCGCATTGCAAAAGTCCCACTGCCCACTGCCCCCAGGCAGTGAGGCAGTGCGTAGCAGGAGGTCCACTGCCCACTGCCCCCAGGCCGTGGCGCAGTGTGTCGCAGGAGTACCACTGCCCACTGGCCCAGGCAGGGTGGCAGTGTATTGCAGGAGATGCCTGGCCCACTGCCCCAAGGGAGGGGGGCAGTGAGCGGCGGGAGTACCACTCCCCACTGCCTTCAGGCAATGCGGCAGTGCGAAGCACGATTTCCACTGCCCACAGCCCCAGGCTGCCTGGCAGTGCGTTACACTGCCAACTGCCCCCTGCCCACAACAACAGTGCAGCAGGGCACACACAGTGCAGTGTGGTACAGAGCACCAAGCAGTGCGGCACCACACAGAAGGCACTGGTGGTGCAGCGCGGCACGCAGGGTGCGGTGGGCAAATGAGACCCTGTGTGACTGCGCGCAGACGTCGGCAAGGCAGTGTCGGCCAAGTGCGAGAGTGCACTGGTCCGGCTATGCCACAACACACTTACACACAACGCGCACACAACACACACAGCCCAGCCCGTTTACCTGTACCCGTGGGTAGACATCCCGGCGTTTTGCCTTTTGGTAACAGCGCCTTCGGCACACCACACCACACCACACCACACCACACCACACCACACCACACCACACCACACGCCAGGTCCCCTCGCGGGCGACCCCAGCGAGCTCGGCCCACGTTGGGCAGGGCTTGGGGGTAGCTGTTACGCGGGGGGTTACCGGCAGCCCGCCCGCGAGTAGCTCCGCGAGGCGGTGGGGCAGCCCCAGGCAGGGCCCTCGTTGAGGCCCTGCCGGTTGAACGGGGTGTGTGTCCGGCCAAAATGGGCCAGAAACTGCACACGAGCTACCCCCCCCCCCCCGCCACCACAGCACAGCACGGCACAACACAGCACAGCACAGCACAGCACAGCACAGCACGGCACAACACCACATAGCATAGCACACCCTCCTGCCCTAAATTCAGCCCACAACCCTTCCCAGCTCTCTCTCCTTCTGCCCCTCCTGCCTTGCCCAGCGCTCCCACCCACCGCCCCTCCTGCCCTAAAACCAACCCACAACCCTGCCAGCACTCCCTCCCTCCACCCCTCCTGCCCTAGATCCAGCCCACAACCCTGCCAGCACTCCCTCCCTCCGCCCCTCCTGCCCTAGATCCAGCCCACAACCCTGCCAGCACTCCCTCCCCCCGCCTCTCCTGCCCTGAAACCAGCCCGTAACCCAAGCCACCTCTCCCCCTTTCTCTCTCTCCCTCTGCCCCTCCTGCCTTGCCCAGCGCTCCCACCCACCGCCCCTCCTGCCCTAAAACCAACCCACACCCCTGCCAGCACTCCCTCCCTTCGCCCCTCCTGCCCTAGATCCAGCCCACAACCCTGCCAGCACTCCCTCCCTCCGCCCCTCCCGCCCTAGATCCAGCCCACAACCCTGCCAACACTCCCTCCCCCCGCCTCTCCTGCCGTAAAACCAGCCCGTAACCCAAGCCACCTCTCCCCCTTTCCGCCCCTCCTGCCCTACATCCAGCCCGCAACCCTTCCCACCTCTGCCCAAGGAGGATGCCCTGCCTGGTGCAGATGCCCTGCCTGGTGAGGGAGGACCTGCCTGGTGCGGGATGCCCTGCCTAGTGCAGGATGCCCTGCCTGGTGCGGGATGCCCTGCCATTGCAGGATGCCCTGCTTGCTGCAGGATGCCCTGCCTGGTGAGGGAGGACCTGCCTGGTGCGGGATGCCCTGCCTAGTGCAGGATGCCCTGCCTGGTGCAGGATGCGCTGCCTGGCGCGGGATGCCCTGCTTGCTGCGGGATGCCCTGCTTGCTGCAGGATGCCCTGCCTGGTGAGGGAGGACCTGCCTGGTGCGGGATGCCCTGCCTAGTGCAGGATGCCCTGCCTGGTGCAGGATGCCTTGCACGGTTCATGGTGCAGGATGCCCTCCCTCCCTCCCTCCGCCCCTCGTGCCCTAAGTCCAGCCCACAACCCTACCCAACTCTCCCTCCCTCCGCCCCTCCTGCCCTAACACCAGCCCGCAACCCTACCTAGCTCCCCCTCCCCCCGCCTCTCTTGCCCTAAATCCAGCCCACAACATGACCCAGCACTGTCGGCACCAGCACAGCACAGCATACAGCACAACACAGCACAGCACAGCATAGCACAATACAGCAC
Source organism: Eutreptiella sp. 'Long Island Sound 2002' (assembly GCA_964036045.1). Classification (NCBI taxonomy): domain Eukaryota; phylum Euglenozoa; class Euglenophyceae; order Eutreptiales; family Eutreptiaceae; genus Eutreptiella; species Eutreptiella sp. 'Long Island Sound 2002'. The sequence continues at coordinate 14,874,211 of OZ038382.1, forward strand.
AGCACAGCACGACACAGCACGGCGCAACACACAGCACAGTACACAGCACAACACAGCACAGCACAGCAAAGCACGGCACAACCGCCGCCACCGCCGAGGACATCCCCAAGAGCCCTGCCAGTGTGAGGCCCCTACCCATGCAGGATGCCCTACCTGGTGCAGGATGCCCTGCCTGGTGCAGGATGCCCTGTCTGTTGCAGGATGCCCTGCTTGCTGCAGGATGCCTTGCCTTGTGCAGGATGCCCTGCCTGGTGCAGGAAGCACACTCGCACACAGCGTGCGCGCAACACACACAGCCCTGCCTGGTGCAGGATGCCCTGCCTGGTGAGGGAGGACCTGCCTGGTGCAGGATGCCCTGCCTCGTGCAGGATGCCGTGCCTGGAGAGGGAGGACCTGCCCGGTGCGCGATGCCCTGCCTAGTGCAGGATGCCCTGCCAATGCACGATGCCCTGCACGGTTCATGGTGCAGGATGCCCTCCCTCCCTCCCTCCGCCCCTCCTGCCCTAACACCAGCCCGCAACCCTACCCAGCTCCCCCTCCCCCCGCCTCTCTAGCCCTAAATCCAGCCCACAACCTGACCCAGCACTCTCGGCACCAGCATAGCACAGCACACGGCACAGCACAACACAACACAACACATCACAACGCAGCACAGCACAACATGACACAGCGCGGCACAATACACAGCACAGCACACAGCACAGCACAGCACAGCATAGCACAGCGCAACACGGCACAACCGCCGCCGCCGCCGAGGACAATCCCAAGAGGGGCCCTGCCCATGGAGGATGCCCTGCCTGGAGCAGGATGCCCTGCCTGGTGCAGGATGCCCTGCCTGGTGCAGGATGCCCTGCTTGGTGCGGGATGCCCTGCCATTGCAGGATGCCCTGCTTGCTGCAGGATGCCCTGCCTGGTGAGGGAGGACCTACCTAGTGCAGGATGCCCTGCCTAGTGCAGGATGCACTGCCTGGAGAGGGAGGACCACAAACTGTGGGCACGCACACAACACACACAGCCCAGCCCGTTTACCTTTACCCGTGGGTAGACATCCCGGCCTTTTGCCCTTTGGTAACAGCGCCTTCGGCACACCACACCACACGACATGACGATATACCATAGGGGGCAGCCCCTCCGGATTACCGCGGCCCTGCAGGACACCATGGAGACCGCGGGCTGGGCGCCTGAACTCCGGGTGTGCCAGCAGCCCCCGGGCACCCTGCCCAGCGACTCCAGGCTCCACCGCCTCCTGGTGGCCCTCCTGGATATCCAAGTGCAGGTGGATGCGCCACTGCACGCCCAGCTGTGGGGCGACCACCGGCAGGAGTCCCTGGCCCAGCTCCAGCGCACTGGGGTCAGGGCGCCCACCGTCGTGTGGACGGCGGCCCCCCCGACTGCCGCCTACTGGAACTGGGCCAGCACATCGCAGGCCCCTCTCGTGACAGTCACCTCGACGCTGCCGCCGTTTCCGTGGATCGCCATAGCCCCGGCGGCGGTGGCGCGCTTCCAATATCCAGCGGAGTGCATGGCGCACAAATGCCCGGGGCACCCGCACAAGGGGCCCCTCTATTACTCCCTCGATACGGTGGGGACAGTGCCAGCGGAGCTACACCAGGCCCTGCGCACCCACCTCAGGGAGCACCATGGGGACATGGCCCTCCTAGCGCCACACGGCCGGGCGACTAGCCCCCCGCGAGTGTTGGCCCCTGAGACTCGCCCGGGCGTCTGGTTCCATGACCTGCCTGCGCTGGCGACCCTCCGAGGCAGTGTCGTGGCGGTGGATGCAGGGGCCACGCAGGCGGGTATGGCCATGGCCGGGGTCGTCCAGAGCGGGCCTGGGGAGTATCAGGCCCAGGTGGCCTGAGGAGTGGGCACCTCCCAGGAGGGGGAGGCGATGGCCCTCCTCTCGTATGCCCGCCGGCTGGCGACACAGCAGGGGGTTTACTGGCTGGTGCCGGACTCGGAGGCAGCAGTGGGGGCCCTCCGCACGTACCAGGAAGGAGGGCACTGCGGAGATGGCATCCACCACCTCTACGCCACTGTCCTGGGGGGGCAGCGCCTCTCCCCGAGGTCTGCCATCAATGTGGTGACCACACCGTCGCACTGGATCACGGACCTCAACGTCCGTGTGGACGCAGCGACGCGGGAGCCGCCGGAGGTAGACCTCACTTGGCTCCTCAGGCGCCCCTACTCATTTATCCCCCCAGTGCCCTTCCGCGACCAGTGCCAGCTCTCCCCGACGGCGCTGAGTGACTGGTTGCAGGGTCGGGCCTCCATACCGGCGCAAGCCATCTACGAGGCCCGCTGGGGGGTAAACTTCATGCCAGGGGGGGGCCTCCCCCTGGACTGGTTCGACCACGACCAGCAGCGCCACATCACGGCGCATCGCATGGACAACGTCCCGACCATGGCCGTCCTAGCCCACCGTTCCTCCCACCGGGGCACGGTGCTGGATACAACGTGCCTCCTGTGCGGGACACAGCCCGAGACGGCGCCCCACCTGTGGGCCTGCTCGGCTCAATCGCACGAGTGGGGGCCAGCCCGCCGGCGCCTCGCAGCGTGGCTCGACCAGAAGGTGGGGCCACGGGCGGCCCCAGTGCGTCACCAGCTGTGGGAACCGACTGTGCTGGAGCAGTGGGCGGCAGCCCTGCGGACCCCCTCCATGCAGCTGGCCCACCTGGAGTGTACGGGGCCCCACTCGCTGGGCACGGAGTTCCTCCGCCACGTCGTGGAGGAGTCCATACGGATCTGGTACGCCCACGCCAAGGCGCGTGCCACACTGCTGAAGGCCCGCCTGGGCCCGGGCAGCACGATGGCGTGGGCGTTGCAGGGGCTGCGCCTGCACCAGCAAGCAGAAAGGGAAGGGGTGCAGCGGGAGCTCCTGGAATACGCGCGGTCGCCAGAGGCGAACTCACCAGGTCTCCCCGACTCCCCCTCCCCCTGCCGAGGCCTACACACTTAGGCACGGCGCGCACACAACACACACAGCCCAGCCCGTTTACCTTTACCCGTGGGTAGACATCCCGGCCTTTTGCCTTTTGGTAACAGCGCCTTCGGCACACCACACCACACCACACCACACCACACCACACCACACCACACCACACCACACCACACCACACGACATGACGATATACCATAGGGGGCAGCCCCTCCGGATTACCGCGGCTTTGCAGGACACCATGGAGACCGCGGGCTGGGCGCCTGAACTCCGGGTGTGCCAGCAGCCCCCGGGCACCCTGCCCAGCGACACCAGGCTCCACCGCCTCCTGGTGGCCCTCCTGGATATCCAAGTGCAGGTGGATGCGCCACTGCACGCCCAGCTGTGGGGCGACCACCGGCAGGAGTCCCTGGCCCAGCTCCAGCGCACTGGGGTCAGGGCGCCCACCGTCGTGTGGACGACAGCCCCCCCGACTGCCGCCTACTGGAACTGGGCCAGCACATTGCAGGCCCCTCTCGTGACGGTCACCTCGACGCAGCCGCCGTTTCCGTGGATCGCCATAGCCCCGGCGGCGGTGGAGCGCTTCCAGTATCCGGCGGAGTGCATGGCGCACAAATGCCCGGGGCACCCGCACAAGGGGCCCCTCTATTAATCCCTCGATACGGTGGGGACAGTGCCAGCGGAGCTACACCAGGCCCTGCGCACCCACCTCAGGGAGCACCATGGGGACATGGCCCTCCTAGCGCCACACGGCCGGGCGACTAGCCCCCCGCGAGTGTTGGCCCCTGAGACTCGCCCGGGCGTCTGGTTCCATGACCTGCCTGCGCTGGCGACCCTCCGAGGCAGTGTCGTGGCGGTGGATGCAGGGGCCACGCAGGCGGGTATGGCCATGGCCGGGGTCGTCCAGAGCGGGCCTGGGGAGTATCAGGCCCAGGTGGCCTGAGGAGTGGGCACCTCCCAGGAGGGGGAGGCGATGGCCCTCCTCTCGTATGCCCGCCGGCTGGCGACACAGCAGGGGGTTTACTGGCTGGTGCCGGACTCGGAGGCAGCAGTGGGGGCCCTCCGCACGTACCAGGAAGGAGGGCACTGCGGAGATGGCATCCACCACCTCTACGCCACTGTCCTGGGGGGGCAGCGCCTCTCCCCGAGGTCTGCCATCAATGTGGTGACCACACCGTCGCACTGGATCACGGACCTCAACGTCCGTGTGGACGCGGCGACGCGGGAGCCGCCGGAGATAGACCTCACTCAGCTCCTCAGGCGCCCCTACTCATTTATCCCCCCGGTGCCCTTCCGCGACCAGTGCCAGCTCTCCCCGACGGCGCTGAGTGACTGGTTGCAGGACCGGGCCTCCATACCGGCGCAAGCCATCTACGAGGCGCGCTGGGGGGTAAATTTCATGCCAGGGGGGGGCCTCCCCCTGGACTGGTTCGACCACGACCAGCAGCGCCACATCACGGCGCATCGCATGGACAACGTCCCGACCATGGCCGTCCTAGCCCACCGTTCCTCCCACCGGGGCACGGTGCTGGATACAACGTGCCTCCTGTGCGGGACACAGCCGGAGACGGCGCCCCACCTGTGGGCCTGCTCGGCTCAATCGCACGAGTGGGGGCCAGCCCGCCGGCGCCTCGCAGCGTGGCTCGACCAGAAGGTGGGGCCACGGGCGGCCCCAGTGCGTCACCAGCTGTGGGAGCCGACTGTGCTGGAGCAGTGGGCGGCAGCCCTGCGGACCCCCTCCATGCAGCTAGCCCACCTGGAGTGTACAGGGCCCCACTCGCTGGGCACGGAGTTCCTCCGCCACGTCGTGGAGGAGTCCATACGGATCTGGTACGCCCACGCCAAGGCGCGTGCCACACTGCTGAAGGCCCGCCTGGGCCCGGGCAGCACGATGGCGTGGGCGTTACAGGAGCTGCGCCTGCACCAGCAAGCAGGAAGGGAAGGGGTGCAGCGGGAGCTCCTAGGATAAGCGCGGTCGCCAGAGGCGAACTCACCAGGTCTCCCCAACTCCCCCTCCCCCTGCCGAGGCCTACACACTTAGGCACGGCGCGCACACAACACACACAGCCCAGCCCGTTTACCTTTACCCGTGGGTAGACATCCCAGCCTTTTGCCTTTTGGTAACGGCGCCTTCGGCACACCACACCACACCACACCACACCACATGACATGACGATATACCATAGGGGGCAGCCCCTCCGGATTACCGCGGCCCTGCAGGACACCATGGAGACCGCGGGCTGGGCGCCTGAACTCCGGGTGTGCCAGCAGCCCCCGGGCACCCTGCCCAGCGACACCAGGCTCCACCGCCTCCTGGTGGCCCTCCTGGATATCCAAGTGCAGGTGGATGCGCCACTGCACGCCCAGCTGTGGGGCGACCACCGGCAGGAATCCCTGGCCCAGCTCCAGCGCACTGGGGTCAGGGCGCCCACCGTCGTGTGGACGGCGCCCCCCCCGACTGCCGCCTACTGGAACTGGGCCAGCACATCGCAGGCCCCTCTCGTGACAGTCACCTCGACGCTGCCGCCGTTTCCGTGGATAGCCATAGCCCCGGCGGCGGTGGCGCGTTTCCAGTATCCGGCGGAGTGCATGGCGCACAAATGCCCGGGGCACCCACACAAAGGGCCCCTCTATTACTCCCTCGATACACTGGGGGCAGTGCCAGCAGAGCTTCACCAGGCCCTGCGCACCCACCTCAGGGAGCACCATGGGGACATGGCCCTCCTAGCGCCACACGGCCGGGCGACTAGCCCCCCGCAAGTGTTGGCCCCTGAGACTCGCCCGGGCGTCTGGTTCCATGACCTGCCTGCGCTGGCGACCCTCCGAGGCAGTGTCGTGGCGGTGGATGCAGGGGCCACGCAGGCGGGTATGGCCATGGCCGGGGTCGTCCAGAGCGGGCCCGTGGCGTACCAGGCCCAGGTGGCCTCAGGAGTGGGCACCTCCCAGGAGGGGGAGGCGATAGCCCTCCTCTCATATGCCCGCCGGCTGGCGACACAGCCAGGGGTGTACTGGCTGGTGCCGGACTCGGAAGCGGCAGTGGGGGCCCTCCGCACGTACCAGGAAGGAGGGCACTGCGGAGATGGCATCCACCACCTCTACGCCACTGTCCTGGGGGGGCAGCGCCTCTCCCCGAGGTGTGCCATCAATGTGGTGACCACACCGTCGCACTGGATCACGGACCTCAACGTCCGTGTGGACGCAGCGACGCGGGAGCCGCCGGAGATAGACCTCACTTGGCTCCTCAGGCGCCCCTACTCATTTATCCCCCCAGTGCCCTTCCGCGACCAGTGCCAGCTCTCCCCGACGGCGCTGAGTGACTGGTTGCAGGACCGGGCCTCCATACCGGCGCAAGCCATCTACGAGGCCCGCTGGGGGGTAAATTTCATGCCAGGGGGGGGCCTCCCCCTGGACTGGTTCGACCACGACCAGCAGCGCCACATCACGGCGCACCGAATGGACAACGTCCCGACCATGGCCGTCCTAGCCCACCGTTCCTCCCACCGGGGCACGGTGCTGGATACAACATGCCTCCTGTGCGGGACACAGCCCGAGACGGCGCCCCACCTGTGGGCCTGCTCGGCTCAATCGCATGAGTCGGGGCCTGCCCGCCGGCGCCTCGCAGCGTGGCTCGACCAGAAGGTGGGGCCACGGGCGGCCCCAGTGCGTCACCAGCTGTGGGAACCGACTGTGCTGGAGCAGTGGGCAGCAGCCCTGCGGACCCCCTCCATGCAGCTAGCCCACCTGGAGTGTGCAGGGCCCCACTCGCTGGGCACGGAGTTCCTCCGCCACGTCGTGGAGGAGTCCATACGGATCTGGTACGCCCACGCCAAGGCGCGTGCCACACTGCTGAAGGCCCGCCTGGGCCCGGGCAGCACGATGGCGTGGGCGTTGCAGGAGCTACGCCTGCACCAACAAGCGGAACGGGAGGGGGTGCAGCGGGAGCTCCTGGAGTAAGCGCGGTCGCCAGGGGCGAACCAACCAGGTCTTCCCGACTCCCCCTCTCCCCGCCGAGGCCTACACACATACGCACGGCGCGCACACAACACACACAGCCCAGCCCGTTTACCTGTACCCGTGGGTAGACACCCCGGCCTTTTGCCTTTTGGTAACAGCGCCTTCGGCACACCACACCACACCACACCACACAGCACCACACCACACCACACCACACCACACCACACCACACCACACCACACAGCACCACACCACACCACACCACACCACACCACACCACACCACACCACACCACACCACACCACACCACACCACACCACACCACACCTGGTGACCTAGCACCAGTATAAAAACCCTCAGGATGGTAGCTGTGGGACAGATTGCCCACACGCACTGCCACCCGTGAAGCCAGTCGTGATACGTCGTGGTTCTCTGTGCGTCTTCCCTGTGTCAGGCCGGGCCCACCCCGCCCGCCAACCGTCCATGACCCCTCCTTGGGCCAGAAATGCAGTCCCGTGGGGGACAGACGCACCTACGTGGCCTCCCCCGACCGCCGGACGCCGACGTGGCGCCGGCTCGGTGGCAGGGTACCACCGTGGTGCCGCCAACGAATACATGTGTCACTGTGGCGCGACCTCAAGAGTGGAGCGCCACCGTGGCGCTGCCCCGACATCCCTGCGCCGACGTGGCGCGGGCTCAGTGGCAGGGCACCACCGTGGTGCCACGAATGTACTCGTGCGCCGTCGTGGCGCGGCCTTCGGGGCAGAGCGCCGCCGTGGCGCCGCCCAAACAATCAAGCGCCAACGTGGCGCCACTTCAGTGGCAGCACACCATTGTGGTGCAGTTAACGTGCACATGCGACGCCGTGGCGCAATCTTCGGGGCAAAGCGCCGTCGTGGCACTGCCCAGACAGCCCTATGCCTCCGTGGCGCCAGTTCAGTGGCAGAGCGCCATCGTGGTGCCGCCAACGTACACGTGCGCCATCGTGGCGCGATCTTCGGGGCAGAGCGCCACCGCGGCGCTGTCCAGACAGCCCTGCGCCGACGTGGCGCCAGTTCAGTGACAGGGCACAACCATGGTGCAGTCAACGTACACGGGCGCCGTCGTGGCGCAACCTTCAGGGCAGAGCGCCACCGTGGCGCTGCCCAGACGGTTTTCGTGCGCCAGCCTAGCCATGGTGTATCCTCCAGGCCAATATTCGAGGCACCATGGCGGGGTCTGCACCTGGCGCTCCGCCAACCTCCGTGACACCCCGTGCAGAGGTGATGTGTCATCGGCGGTACTCACCGCCTCACGTGTCGTCGGCGAACCTCGCCGTCTCGCCCGGGCACCATCGTGGTGCCACTTTCTCGGTCACGTGCCGTCTTGGTGCGCATATCGTAGGGCTCGTCATTTGGGCTCGGCCTTTGCGGCCGGGCGTCGTTGGTGACCTCCACGGCGATGCACCAACGTGGTGCTATGGCTGCGACGCACGTCCCGCACTCACAGAACCCGGGGGTACCCAGGCCACCGGCGGTGCGCGTGGTCGTGTAGCGTGACCGTACTCGCGACACCGGCGGTACTCAGCCCGCCGGCAGTGCGCATAGTCGGGCCAGACTGCGCTCCTTGTCTGGCGGCGTTCTAAGTCGAGGGGGGATGCCCCGGGAGACCCACACCTTCCGTCACGTTGATCGTGGGACGCTAACTCGGGTGGATCCAGGACAGTTCGGAGCGGTCGGTGGTAGGGACCGGAGAGCAGATCGGACCGTAGCGTTATCGTACACCGACGCTGAGACCCAGACGGCCTGCTGGGAGGAGCGTTCTCAGGTGTGCGGCGAGATTCGTCTTGCTCTAGCGGAGGTAAGACGGAGGACTCCCTCGGCTGGTCTGCGTGGGACCCCCGGGGGACGACGCCAATGCCCATCGTCCGTGGGACCGCGGCAGGCGCTCCTCCTCCTCCTCCTCCACACCACACCACACCACACCACACCACACCACACCACACCACACCACACCACACCACACCACACCACACCACACCACACCCCACCGTATCGAGGGAGTAATAGAGGGGCCCCTTGTGCGGGTGCCCCGGGCATTTGTGCGCCATGCACTCCGCTGGATATTGGAAGCGCGCCACCGCCGCCGGGGCTATGGCGATCCACGGAAACGGCGGCAGCGTCGAGGTGACCGTCACGAGAGGGGCCTGCGATGTGCTGGCCCAGTTCCAGTAGGCGGACCTTCACCAGGCCCTGCGCACCCACCTTAGGGAGCACCATGGGGACATGGCCCTCCTGGCGCCACACGGCCGGGCGACCAGCCCCCCGCGAGTGTTGGCCCCTGAGACTCGCCCGGGCGTGTGGTTCCATGACCTGCCTGCGCTGGCGACCCTCCGAGGCAGTGTCAAGGCGGTGGATGCAGGGGCCACGCAAGCGGGTATGGCCATGGCCGGGGTCGTCCAGAGCGGGCCTGGGGAGTATCAGGCCCAAGTGGCCTAAGGAGTGGGCACCTCCCAGGAGGGGGAGGCGATGGCCCTCCTCTCGTATGCCCGCCGGCTGGCGACACAACAGGGGGTTTACTGGCTGGTGCCGGACTCGGAGGCAGCAGTGGGGGCCCTCCGCACGTACCAGGAAGGAGGGCACTGCGGAAATGGCATCCACCACCTCTACGCCACTGTCCTGGGGGGGCAGCGCCTCTCCCCGAGGTCTGCCATCAATGTGGTGACCACACCGTCGCACTGGATCACGGACCTCAACGTCCGTGTGGACGCAGCGACGCGGGAGCCGCCGGAGGTAGACCTCACATGGCTCCTCAGGCGCCCCTACTCAATTATCCCCCCAGTGCCCTTCCGCGACCAGTGCCAGCTCTCCCCGACGGCACTGAGTGACTGGTTGCAGGACCGGGCCTCCATACCGGCGCAAGCCATCTACGAGGCCCGCTGGGGGGTAAGCTTCATGCCAGGGGGGGGCCTCCCCCTGGACTGGTTCGACCACGACCAGCAGCGCCACATCACGGCGCATCGCATGGACAACGTCCCGACCATGGCCGTCCTAGCCCACCGTTCCTCCCACCGGGGCACGGTGCTGGATACAACGTGCCTCCTGTGCGGGACACAGCCCGAGACGGCGCCCCACCTGTGGGCCTGCTCGGCTCAATCGCACGAGTGGGGGCCAGCCCGCCGGCGCCTCGCAGCGTGGCTCGACCAGAAGGTGGGGCCACGGGCGGCCCCAGTGCGTCACCAGCTGTGGGAACCGACTGTGCTGGAGCAGTGGGCGGCAGCCCTGCGGACCCCCTCCATGCAGCTAGCCCACTTGGAGTGTACAGGGCCCCACTCGCTGGGCACGGAGTTCCTCCGCCACGTCGTGGAGGAGTCCATACGGATCTGGTACGCCCACGCCAAGGCGCGTGCCACACTGCTGAAGGCCCGCCTGGGCCCGGGCAGCACGATGGCGTGGGCGTTGCAGGAGCTGCGCCTGCACCAGCAAGCAGAAAGGGAAGGGGTGCAGCGGGAGCTCCTGGAATAAGCGCGGTCGCCAGAGGCGAACTCACCAGGTCTCCCCGACTCCCCCTCCCCCTGCCGAGGCCTACACACTTACGCACAGCGCGCACACAACACACACAGCCCAGCCCGTTTACCTGTACCCGTGGGTAGACATCCCGGCCTTTTGCCTTTTGGTAACAGCGCCTTCGGCACACCACACCACACCACACCACACCACACCACACCAAACCACACCGTACACCCTTCCCCTGGGCCCTGGCAGTCCAGCACCCTGGTACAACTCCTGGGAACCCCCCAAGGGACGATCCAGGGGGTCCATGCGGGGGCTACGGCGGCGCTCCCCTTCATGCGCTTCATGGACATCGTGTACAGGACTCATGCGGTGGAGCCGTTCCGTTTCCCGGGGCTGATGTGGGTGGACGACACTATCGTCGTCCTAGAGCAGGGCGACTCACGCCCCATATAGGGGGTCGTGCTGGACCAGCGGACCTACTATCAGGGGATCCTACGGGTGGATGTGCCAGACCGCAAGATCCAACATGGGTCGACGTCCGACCCGCAGCCCCTGCGGTCGAATGCAGCGGTAGCCCGCCATTTGGGCCGCACGTGGGTAACGGACACCCCGGACCAGCGCCAGGAGGCGTTGGCCGGGGCCCCGGAGATACAGCCCTCCAGCGTCCTGCGATACATGGGGACTGACATATATCTCCAGGGAGCACCCTTAGCCCCCCGCAACCTGCTGGAGATCCGAGCGGCCGTCTGGAGGCAGCTCCGCCCCCAGCGGCTCTCCCCAGACGCGGCCATGATGGTCCTCATGGCCAAACTCCCGAGCAAACTGCTCTCCCTGGCCAGCGTGTACCGCCCCACGGCCCGAGTGCACGCGGCCAATGACGCCCTCATGGTCAGGGCGTATAAGCACGTGACGGGCATCTCCCGCCACGCCCACACGGACCCGCTCTGGGGGCCGTGGGAGCATGGCTGTCAGGGCCTAACCCGGTCGGCACACTCGTGGCAGACCGCAGTGGTCCGAGAGTGGGTCCGGCAGGGGGCCTGGGCCAAAACGGAGTTCCGGGACTCCCAGGCCCACTTCCTACAGACGCACCAGGCGCTCCGGGGGGGGGTGCCCGGCAGTGCTTACCCCGGGGCAATACACCCACCATCCGAAATGCCCACACCTCATAGCCACGCTGCAGAAAGTCGTGGACGAGGTGGCCATGCCCATGTGGATGCCGGGCCCCTGCTCGGGGACAACCCCGATCTTGATACGGGGCCCCGGGGGGCCCCGGGCGGGGGCAGCGGCGGCCCCTACCCCCCTGGTAGAGGTGTACCCGACCCCGTATGGCAAAGCCGTACAGGTGATCATCCCCCCGGTCATATACGAGACGGTACATGCCCTCGGCTACCACCACTTGGGCGACCTCTACACGGCGGACCACCGCGTGCTGTGGGAACGCACCCTGAAGGAGCGGGCGCTGGCCCGCAAGGGAATCCCGGGACTGCGGGCGTGGCTAGCCCGTCATGCGGCCGTCCTGGTCCCCCTACTGCGGGAGCCCCCGCCGCGATGGCAGGCGGCGCCCAAGGACAGGATCCCGGCCGCCGTGCCCGCCTACCGGGCGGACGTGGTCATTGGCGGCCGGGCGGCCAAAACCACCTGCATGGCGACTATGTACCACAGGGGACAACCCCTCCGGGTTACCACGGCCATGCAAGACACCATGGAAGTGGAGAACTGGATCCCAGAGCTAAAGGTGTGCCAGCAGCCCCTAGACACGCTGCCCAGCGATACTAGGTTGCACCGCCTCTTAGTAGCCCTCCTGGGAATCCAGGTGCAGGTGGACACGCCCCTGCATGCCTGGCTGTGGAGCGACCACCACCACCAGTCCCTGGCCCAGCTGCAGCTCACCGGGGTCTGGGCGCCCACCGTCGTGTGGCTGGCTGCCCCCCCGACGGACGCCTACTGGCAATGGGCCAAGACGTCGCGAGCCCCTCTTGTGACGGTCACTACGGCGCTGCCGCCTATCCCCTGGATAGCCATAGCCCCAGCGGCAGTGGCTCTTTTCAAGTACCCGGTGGAATGTGTGGCGCACAAATGCCCGGGGCACCCGAATAAAGGGCCCCTCTATTACTCCCTCGACACGGTGGGCACGGTGCCAGCGGAGCTCCACCAAGCCCTGCGTACCCACCTCAGGGAACACCACGGAGACGTGGCCCTCCTGGCGCCACATGGCCGGGCTGCCGACCCCCCCAATGTGCTAGTCCCCAAGGCCCAGCCGGGAATCTGGTTCCATGGCCTACCGGCGTTGGCTACCCTCCGCGGCACTTGTCGTGGCGGTGGACGCAGGGGCTACGCGCGGAGGTATGGCGATGGCCGGAGTGGCCCAGAACGGGCCCGCGACCTACCAGGCCCAGGTGGCCTCGGCGGTGGGCACCTCCCAGGAAGGAGAGGCAATGATCCTCCTCTCCTATGTCCGCAGGCTGGCACAACAGCCGGGGGTCTACTGGCTAGTACCGGACTCGGAAGCAGCAGTGGGGGCCCTCCGCACGTACCATGAGGGGGGCCACGGCGGGGATGGTATACACCACCTCTACGCCACTGTCCTGGGGGGGGAGCGCCTCTCCCCGGAGTCCGCCATCAATGTCGTGACCACGCCGTCGCACTGGATCACAGACCTCAACGTCCGTGTGGACGCGGCGACGCAAGAGCCATCGGAGGTGGACCTGACATGGCTCCTCAGGCGCCCCTACTCTTTCCTCCCCCTGGTACCCTACCGTGACCAATGTCAGCTCTCCCCAACGGCGCTGAGCGACTGGTTACAGGATCGGGCCGCGATCCCGGCACAGGCCGGCTATGAGGCCCGATGGGGGCCGAACTATATGCCGGGCGGAGGGCTCCCCCTGGACTGGTTCGACAAGGACCAACAGCGCCACATCACGGCGCACCGTATGGACAACATCCCTACGATGATTGTCCTAGCCCACCGGTCCTCCCACCGCAACACGGTGCTGGACACAACCTGCCTCCTCTGTGGGGCGCAGCCGGAAACGGCGCCTCACCTGTGGGCCTGCTCGGCCCAGGCCCATGAGTGGGGGCCAGCCCGCCAACGGCTCGCGGACTGGCTCGACTGGAAGCTGGGTAGGCGGGCGGCCCCAGTGCGCCACCAGCTATGGGAGCCGGCGGCCCTAGAGCAGTGGGCGGTAGCCCTGCGGACCCCCTCTATGCAGCGGGCCCACCTGGAGTGCGCGGGGCCCAACACACTGGGCACCGAGTTTATCCGCAACGTTGTGGAGGAGTCCATCAGGGTTTGGTACGCTCACGCGAAGGCGCGCGCCACACTGCTAAAGGCCCGCTTGGGCCAAGACAGCACGATGGCGTGGGCGTTGCAGGAGCTGCGCCTGCACCAACAAGCGGAAAGAGAGGGGGTGCAGCGGGAGCTCCTGGGATAATGATGGCCGCCACGGCGGTGCCCGCCAGGTTTTTCCAGCCTCCCCCACTCTCCGCCCAAGAACCACATACCCACACACAGCGTGCACACAACACACACAGCCCAGCCCGTTTACCTTTGCCCTTGGGTAGACATCCCGGTCTTTTGCCATTTGGTAACAGCGCCTTCGGCACACCACACCACACCACACCACACCACACCACACCACACCACACCACACCACACCACACCACACCACACCACACCACACCATACCACACCCTGAGTACTCCCCAGCTCTACCCACGGGCTGGGTGCCGGGTGCGAAGCCCCGGACGACAGGGCCCGGGCACTGCCAATAGGCGGTGTACTAATAGTGTCGGGGGCGCGCACGTCCCAGTGCCAAGCACCATCCCCAGGGACCCCGCGGCCCCTAGTACCGGCCGCCTCGGCCCTGGGAACGGTTAGCGACCCCCCGTAGAGGACGGCTGACCAACCCTCCCCCTTCTCTCCTCCCCTACGCGCCCGCCCACGCACAGGGCCCAAACCGAAGCCCAGACGCGCGCCCCTCCTGGCGCTCCTGCCCCAGCCCCCCCCACGGCCGCCCCTCCGCATGCCCCGTCGCCCCCCCCCCCCCGTGTGCTGCCTCCTCTCCTCGCCCCTTGCTGCCTCACCCATCCCAAAACCCTCCCTGACCCTACTCCTCTTGCAGGCTGGCAGCGCCTGAGCGGCGCGCCCCCAGGGCCCCGCATCGGCGGCCGGCCACGTGAGGGTATCAGCCACACCGAGGAGGCCCCTATGCGGGGGCTTCAATGGCGCAACAGGGTCAACGGGGGTATGATGGGTGTGTGAGTGGGTGTGAGTTTATGAGAGACTACGGGACCCCCACGGGACGGCCTGCGCCGGGGCCAGTATTTTCCTGTTCTGGTTTTGTTTGTTCCTGTTCTTTCCTCCCTGTTATTTGCGCAACTGCCTGTAGGGGTGCAAGCCTCATGCAGGAGCCTCCGGGCCTGTTGGCGCCTTCCCTTCGGGTTTTTTCTTCTTTTGTTGCAGGCTGAGTGAGCAGAGCGGCACCGCAATGCCTGAAAGGCCCGTGGCCCGGACATGCGCGGGGGGCCTCAACAACGACCCCCCGCCCTGCAATATCCGCCTTCGGAAGCCTGCCTGTGAACAGCAGGCAGAACAGTGCCGGAAGGGCAGTGTGGCCCCGCTGGTGATGGCGTTTGGAGGCCACGCTGCCCTTGTATGCTCGTGGCCCGACGGCCGGTGGTTTGACACGAGGAAAGGTGGTTAAAGTACTGAAGGAAATTGATTGCCCGATGACCAATGTGGAAGAAACAGTCCCTGTCCCCGTCCGGCTGGACGCCCCGGTATCGGTATCCAACATCCTTTAGGTACGGTATAAGGCCCCCCGGCCACCACCCCGGCCCCAACACCAGGGAGGGCGTCCGGGAGGGGTAACAGCCCCCGATCCCCCAAAGGCAGCCCCAAAGGTGTGCGCACCACTGGAGGGGCATGTCTGCGGGGTAAACCAAAGCGCTGAGTAAAACCCTAATGTAATAATTAGTGCCTACTGCCGTAAATAATGCTTCAACGGGTAACATGGCCCGCGCCCCGTGCCAGTTTTAGTGCGTAGCCCCCAGAGCCGGACCCGACCGGCCGTACTGAGGCGAGCCCGGCAATGGGTATGGCAGGCCAGACTTTAAGTGCTGGTAGCCACGCCTCAGTACACTCCGTGGGCTAATAAGGCCCACGGGGGCCCCAAACACCGTTACGTTCGGGAGTTAAGCCCCGGCGGTGTTTGGGGTTGTTCCTGGTTAAGAGGACTCACGTTGAGTCCCAGATACTGTTACCCCGGGGTTATGACCCCCGGTACTACCTGCTTACTTGCCTGCTGCCGCTAAGAGGTAGGAGGGAATACCCACGAGTCCTGCAAGAGGCTCCCAGCACCCCGTGAGGGGGACTCCCTGTCCCCCCCAGGCCGGTGCGCCCGGT
Source organism: Eutreptiella sp. 'Long Island Sound 2002' (assembly GCA_964036045.1). Taxonomy (NCBI): domain Eukaryota; phylum Euglenozoa; class Euglenophyceae; order Eutreptiales; family Eutreptiaceae; genus Eutreptiella; species Eutreptiella sp. 'Long Island Sound 2002'. Next base: position 14,890,001 of record OZ038382.1, read on the forward strand.
TCTCAGCAGAAGATGGCCCCCCATTGGCCTGGCAGGAGACTCCGAACACCCCCTGGGCAGGACTCCCCGTCCCCCCTGGGCCGGTGCGCCCGGTTCTCTGAAGAAGATGGCCCCCCATTGGCCTGGCAGGAGGCTCCGAACACCCCCTGGGCAGGACTCCCCGTCCCCCCCGGGCCGGTGCGCCCGGTTCTCTGAGGAAGGTGGCCCCCCATTGGCCTGGCGGGAGGCTCCGAACACCCCCTGGGCAGGACTCCCCGTCCCCCCCGGGCCGGTGCGCCCGGTTCTCTGACAACGGCGGCCTCCCATAGGCCTGGCAGGAGGCTCCGAACACCCCCTGGGCAGGACTCCCCGTCCCCCCCGGGCCGGTGCGTCCGGTTCTCAGAGGAGGATGGCCCCCCATTGGCCTGGCAGGATTCCCCGACCGCCCCCAGGGCTGAACTCCCCGTCCCCCCCGGGCAGGTGCGCCCGGTTCTTTGGCGGAAGTAGCCCCCCATTGGCTTTGCACGATCCCCCAGCCACCCCCTGGGCTCAACTCCCCGTCCCCCCCAGGCAGGTGCGCTCGGCTTCAGGGGAAACAATGGCTCCCCACCAGCCTAGCGGAGGGCTCTAACCACCCCTTGGGCTGGACTCCCCGCCCCCCCAGGCTGGTCTGTAGAGGGTGACAGCCCCCCCACGGGCCTGGCAGGATGCCCCGACCACCCCACTGGGCTGCGCACCCCCCTGCTCCCCCCGGCCGGGAGTGCCCGGTGGACGTGGAGGCGCAACCCCCCGGCAACAGATCTCCCCCCCCCGGACCCAGGTGCCCCAGTGTGCGAGGCAGCGGCCAACGAGTAGCGCGCAGGGGCGCGTTTCCGGATAGATTCTAGTGTACGGGCCCGTAAGGCCGGCCGCCGTAGGCCACCAACGCGTGAGCGAGAGCAGGTTCCGGCGCCTGAGCACTGGGCGACCCGGAGGAAGGGATACGCAGTGCCCATGCATGGGCTTCCGGCCTGCGACTCCCTGCTCTTGCTCTGCAGCCCAGTGACACAACATGTTCCCGTCGACGCCCGCAACTCCTTACATGCAGCGCCCTCCTGTCCCCGGAGGCCCGCCTGCACCACACCCCGCGGGGTCCCCGGCTTTTGCCGCCCCCCCCCTCCCCCACTATACCCACACCCCATACACACCCCACCAACCGCTTGTGGAGGTCATACCATACCCCCGACCGCCGGGATAACCGCTCTTGTCGTGACCCGCCCGGATCAGCCCCCGGGCCGGGCCGGGAGCGACGAGACCCCGGCGACCGGCGCCGGTACCGCTCCCCCAGCCCGGATACCGCTAGACGCCTGAGGTATTATGCGCCAGATACGGGGCGCCGGCCGCAGTGGGAGCCCCGTACGGCTCCCGACGCCCAACCCCCGCATGTCCCGAGGGACAAGCCCCCGCGCAAGCGGCAGCGCAAAAACAAGGAAAGCAGACAGCCTGCGGCGCAGTCGCCCGCGGGCACCCCGCACAGGCTACCGGTGCACGCTCTGGCGGGGACCCAAACGACGCCGGGCCTCCTGGCCCCCCGTGCACAGCAGTCACGGCTGCCACAGGACGGCGCCCCCCGCACGCCCCAGAAGCACCGTACCGGTGTCACGCAGACCACCCCGGGCCTCCGGGGCCCGGGCTATGCCTCCCCGAGCGGGGCAATGCAAGCCCCCCAGCAGCCCCGCGCCGCGGACCCTCCGACCGTCCTGCATATCCGGCGCCTCCCCACAGGGTGGTCCCGCCGTCATTTGGCGGACCGTTTCATGTGGCTGGATGGGGCGGAGGGGGTGGCGGAGGCTTTTTATGGAGGAGAAAACCACGGGTACCTGACCTTCCGCGCCCACACACAGGCGCTGGCGGCGTGTGCGGTAGTCAGCGCTGCCCTGGGTACGGTAGCGCCCCCGCCCGGCCGCCTGCCGGCGGCAGTCCACTGTGTCAACCACAGTGTCATCCGGGACCTCACCGTGCACACACAGCGGGACGCCCCGGGCGAGGAGCGGCACGACACGCCGTCCGCCGGGGCTGCCCCCCCGCGCATGGACCGCCCCTCCCTCACCGAGGATGACGTCCGGCGCCTCATAGCCGATGCCGTGGGCGGAACGCAGCGGGTGGTACATCCACGGCCGCAGGAGCCCGCCCGGGCGCCCACAGCCGACGCGGTCGGTGGCGCCGGCCGCCCCCTACCCCGAGGCCCCCCTCCGGCGCAACAGGCGCCCATCTCCCGGGAAAGAGACCCAGCGTTGCCCGGGGGCGGGGCAGCCCCTGAGCGAAGCCCAGAGGTCACCGCGGCTCGGGTGAGCCCGCCTGCGCGGCCGCAAGCCGCAGCCAAAGGCCGTACTAGCCAGCTTAGCCGGCGTATCCTGGCGGCTACCGGGACGCCTAGTGACCCCGGCCAACCGGCTGCCGGGCATGCCAGCGCAGGGCCCCCCCGGCCCGGCCCCTCGGATGTGGCGACTGAAGGCGTGTCCCAGGACCTCTTGGGCGCAGATTGCCGGGAGGAGGGCCATCAGCAAGCCCTCGCCAGCGCCCCAGAGGCCCCTGCGGCCCACACCCAGGCGCCCGCTGGCAATCCCATGACCGCCCAGGCCCATGACGGTGCTGAGGCCTCAGCTCCCCCGACGGGGGGCCACCCCCCGGAGGGACCCGCCCTGGATTGGTGTACAGTCTGTCGCTTCTGGCGCCCCAGCCCATGCAACCAGTGCCCCCCGCAGGGGGCCACCCAGGAGGAAGACGAGGCTGCGGAGCTGGCCCCGGAAGGAGAACGGGAGCTAGGGCCCCGTGAGACCTCGCCCGCTCTCGAAACTCCCACTCCGCACGCGGCGGATGACCCTCCGCCCCCCCCCATCGATGTGGATGCTCCCAGGGCACGGCCACCCAGCTGGCTGGCCTCCTGGATGATGAAGCGGGCGCCCTCAGCCCGCTGGAGCCCCTATCGCCGGCGGTAGAGTTGGATGACGACCCTGCACCGCCGGCAGCCGGCCGCGCCGACAGCCCGCCGGGCGAGCTGGGCCCGCACGAGTCCCGCCTGGCGGCGCTCATCGCCGATGCTGCCCTGGAGGAGGCGAACCCCTGCAGGGCCCTGGAAGTCGCTGTCTTCCGGGACAGCGAACGCCTGTCGGCGGTGGGACGCCGCATGCGGGCGGCGGGCCAGGACACCACCCCCGTCCCCGGCCCCCATTCCCCGGAGGGAGACGGCCTCCCTCCCCTCCTGGCCCAGTATGCCAAGAGGACCCGCGAGCTGCTCCAGCTCGTGGGCTATACCCTGGGGGTCCCCTCCTTCTCCCTCTCCAGCTGGGAGGGAGATGCCATCCCGGCTCCTCACCCGCCGGGACTTGGGATCACGGTGTATTACGTGATCGAGGGGAGGGTGCAGCTCCGCCTCCCCACCACCGAGGGCGGCTCGCGCCCTGGGTGGTGGCTCCAGGCCATGGCATATGCGTATTCCTGGTCTGCCCCACCCCCGCCCCGGGCGGCCCCCCCGGATACCAGGGCCCTGGTGCTGATATGCCAGTGCCCGGTACATGTCCCCCGGGGCACGCCGGCCACCGCCCCCCCCCCCGGTCCAAATCTGCGTCAAGCGCGGGGAACGGTACACCCCGGTCGACACGGCGAGCATGGACCTCGGGGACCATAGGGCCACCCTCACCCCACCCGGAGGCAACCCCCTGGCCATCGCTACGCCCATGGTGGCCAGGGCCACCTACGACAGGGCTCGGGGGGGACTCGTCATCGTCCCCTCGGCCCTGGGGGCCCAGCAGCTCCGCGACGCCGACTGGAAGGGATGGAGCGCCTCGTGGGTTAGCTACGCCCGGGCCCTCCAGCCGGCCAAGCCGGTCGGCTTCAAGGTCCTGGGGGCGCAGGCCCTGGCCCTACGAGACTGGGTGCTCCCCAGGCTCACGGGCGAACGGCCAGCGGGGACTCCCTCCCTGACCACGGTGTTTGGCCTCATCGGGCGTGACCTGCGGGCAGCCCAGGAGGCAGCTGGCGGCTCGGCCACACACGCCGACCCCCAGGGCGGGCCCACTTCCTCAGAGCCGGACCCGGAGCCGGAGCACCCCACTCCCTCGCAATCCCAGAATTGAGGGCACCCCGGAGGACGTGCACGCTATGGGGTACCTGTGGCTCAACGTCCGGGGCCGGTACCTCCGGCAGCGCCTCCTGGCGCAAGCCCTGCACATGGCAGCGCGCCGCCCTACCCTCCTCATCCTGGCTGAGGCCCAGTCCCGGGCAGGCCCCGAGGACCCCCCCTTCGAGGACTACGCCCGTCACGTCGTGCTCCCCGCCCAAGGCAAGACGGGGGCGGGCCTGGAAGTATACGTCCGCACCGGGACAACCACCCGGGCTTCCCTCCTCTGGGGCGCGGAGGATGCCAACGCCCTCCTCGTGGAGGTCCTCACCCCGTGGGGTCGGCATCATGTGCTGGCAGCCCATGCCCCCCCGATCAGCATAGGCGTGGAGCCTTACGTGAGATGGTGGGCCGCCGTCTAGAGGGAGGTCACCTGCCTGGTCGACCCGACGACCAGCCTGGTTGTCACGGACACCAACTCGGCGGCCCGACCGGCAGATAGAGGGACCCCGCGCCCCGAGGACACGGGCTACCGCACGTTCCTGAGGGCCTTCAACCTCAGGGACTTAGTGGACCTTCACCCGGTCCCGCAGGACACATACTCCTGCTTCCAGGGAGCCGCGCGCTCCCGCATCGACACAGCCGCCTGCCACAGCGAGGCGCAGTTCACCATCGCCTCGTACCACTACTGGGCGAGCACCCTCCTCTCGGACCACCACATCCCCCTCCTTCTCACCGTCGCCTTCCCGGTGAACCGGCTGGACAAGCCCAGCCCCCATACGGTCTCCCGCACCCCGGAGTACCACGTGGGCCCAGTGGCCCTGTCCCCGGCCGACACGGCCGATTTCCGCAACTCAGTACTCCGCAGGAGAGCCGTGGACCCCCAGCTCGCCCCGAAACGGTGGCTGAAAGGCCTGCAAAGGGCCATCTACGATTGGGCCCACGCCACGGGCAGGGTCCGAGCCCTCCGCTTCCGGCAGTACCGCCTCAAGACGCGCCCGGCGGAGCGAGCTCCCCCCTCGCGGGCTCCCCAGCAGCCCTTCCCAGCGCGCAGCATGCTCCCCACAGTGGGGCGTTTTACAGTGATGGCCCAGAGCATATTGGGCACCTCAGTGACGGCGGGGCACACCCTCAAGCGGAGCCTAGTGGCCTTGGGAGAAGCCCAGCGCCAGCAGAGCCTCCGGGGGGTGAAACGCAGGGCCCTCCGACGCAAGCAGGAAACCCTCAACTTGAAACGCACCCCGGAGCAGTGGAGGGAGGTGCAGCGTCGTAGCAGGGGCCCCCCGCGCGATGACTCGGAAATCCCCCTAGACAGCAAGGCGCTCCTCAACCCCAGGGAGACGTTGTTTGCCCTTTACTTGAGCCGCCTACGGCTCCAGGGCCATAGCTACCGGATCCGGGATGACCCCGACCGATGGGCCCACTTCCAGAGGTACCTGGGGCTGCTGCCGCAGCATGCCCTGCCAGCCCGCGGCGACTATGTCCAGCCCCGCCACCTCTGGGAGGTGCAGTCGGGGAAGGCCCGCGGCCCCGACCTCCGCCTACCCGAAGCAGACGTTTGCATCGATATAGCCTGGTACCGACACCTGACGGAGGCGGACCAGAAGACCCTGTGCACCGTGGTGCGCAGCCCCCCAGTCAGCCGCACGGTGGGCAGGCGGGGGCGGGTTACCCTGCTCCTAAAAAACCCGGACTAGCCGGTCGAGGAGGCGAACCTCCGGGGGATAACCATCTCCTCCCACGTCTCCAAACTCGAGCCCACGGCCTTCTATGCCGTGGCGACAGCCGTCTACGAGCGGGCCCTGGGGGGCCCCTACCTAGTGGGGGGCATGCGGGGGATATCCCTGCAGGAGGTCGTCCGCACGGTGCACATGAAGCTGGACCTGGCCAGGCTTCAAAACCGGATAGTAGACGTCCTGATCACGGATCTAGCGAAATTCTTCGACGTGATCGCGCAGGACATTCACCCTATAGTGGGAGCCCGGGTGGGCCTGGGAGAGGCCGACCACCTCGCCACCCATACCGAGGGTTTCTCCTACACCCCGCCCTTGGGCCCTTGGGAGTCCCACACCCTGACGCAACTCCTGGGTACGCCCCAGAGTACCGTCCAGGGGGTCCATGCGGGGGCGACGGCGGCGCTCCCTTTCTTGCGATACATGCACATCGCATACCGGTCCTCGGCGGTGGAGCCCTTCCGCTTCCCGGGACTCATGTGGGTGGACGACACGATCGTCCTCTTGGAGCGGGGCGATTCCCACCCCATACAGGGGGTCCTATTGGATTAGCGGGTATACTACCAGGGAATCCTGCGGTCGGACGTCCCTGACCGCAAGATCCAGCACGGCTCCACGTCAGACCCGCGGCCCCTACGGTCGCCTACGCCAGCAGCCGTGGCCCGCCACCTAGGCCGCGCGTGGGTGACGAGTACCCCGGACCAGCGGCGGAAGGCACTGGCAGGGGCCCCGGAGATACAGCCCTCCAGGGTCCTCGGATATATGGGAACCGACAGTTACCTCCAGGGGGCGCCTACGGCCCCCCGCAACCTGCCGGAGGTCAGGGCGGAGCTCTGGACACAGCTCCGCCCCCAGCGGCTCTCCCCGGACGCGGCCATGATGGTACTCATGGCCAAGCTCCCGAGCAAGCTGCTCCCCCTGGCCAGCGTGTACCGCCCCACGGCCAAGGTACACGCGGCAAACGATGCTCTCATGGTGCGAGCATACAAGCACGTGACGGGCATCTCCCGCCACGCTCATACCGACGCGCTCTGGGGACCCTGGGAGCATGGGTGCCAGGGTCTCACTCGGTCAGAGCACTCGTGGCAGGCGGCGGTAGTTCGAGAGTGGGTTCGGCAGGGGGCCTGGGCCAAGCAGGAGTTCCGGGACTCCCAGGCCTACTCCCTTGCAAACGCACCAGGCGCTCACGGGGGGCTGCCCGGCGGTGCTTACCCCGGGGCAGTACACGCATCACCCCAAGTGCCCCCACCTCATAGCCACGCTGCAGCGGGTCGTGGATGAGGTGGCTCTGCCCATGTGGATGCCGGGCCAGTGCTCAGGGACCACCCCCATCCTGGTCCGAGGTCCCGGTGGGCCGCGATCGGCGGCAGCGGCGGCCCCTGCCCCCCGGGTGGAGGTGTACACAACTCTGTATGGCGCCGTCGCGCAGGTGGTCGTCCCCCCGACGGTGTACGAAACGGTACAGGCCCTGGGCTACCATCACCTCGGCGACCTCTACACAGGGAATCACCAGGTGCTACCGGAGCGAGCCCTAAAGAGACGAGCGCCAGCCCGCAAGGGGATCCCGGGGCTACGTGCGTGGCTGGCCCGCCACGCTGCGGTACTAGTCCCGCTCCTGAGGGAACCCACGCCGCGATGGCAAGCGGCACCAAAGGACTGGGTCCCGGGGGCCGTGCCCACCTAAGCGGAAGTCATAGTGGGGGACCGGGCGGCCAAAACCACCAGAATGGAGACGATATACCATAGGGGGCAGCCCCTCCGGATAACCGCGGCCCTGCAGGACACCATGGAGACCGCGGGCTGGGCGCCAGAACCCCGGGTGTGCCAGCAGCCCCCGGGCACCCTGCCCAGCGACACCAGGCTCCACCGCCTCCTGGTGGCCCTCCTGGATATCCAGGTGCAGGTGGATGCGCCACTGCACACCCAGCTGTGGGGCGACCACCGGCAGGAGTCCTTGGCCCAGCTCCAGCGCACTGGGGTCAGGGCGCCCACCGTCGTGTGGACGACAGCCCCCCCGACTGCCGCCTACTGGAACTGGGCCAGCACATCGCAGGCCCCCCTCGTGACAGTCACCTCGACGCTGCCGCCGTTTCCGTGGATAGCCATAGCCCCGGCGGCGGTGGCGCGTTTCCAGTATCCGGCGGAGTGCATGGCGCACAAATGCCCGGGGCACCCGCACAAGGGGCCCCTCTATTACTCCCTCGATACGGTGGTGTCGGTGCCAGCGGAGCTACACCAGGCCCTGCGCACCCACCTCAGGGAGCACCATGGGGACATGGCCCTCCTGGCGCCACACGGCCGGGCGACCAGCCCCCCGCGAGTGTTGGCCCCTGAGACTCGCCCGGGCGTCTGGTTCCATGACCTGCCTGCGCTATCGACCCTCCGAGGCAGTGTCGTGGCGGTGGATGCAGGGGCCACGCAGGCGGGTATGGCCATGGCCGGGGTCGTCCAGAGCGGGCCTGGGGAGTACCGGGGCCCAGGTGGCCTCAGGAGTGGGCACCTCCCAAGAGGGGGAGGCGATGGCCCTCCTCTCGTATGCCCGCCGGCTGGCGACACAGCAGGGGGTTTACTGGCTGGTGCCGGACTCGGAGGCAGCAGTGGGGGCCCTCCGCACGTACCAGGAAGGAGGGCACTGCGGAGATGGCATCCACCACCTCTACGCCACTGTCCTGGGGGGCAACGCCTCTCCCCGAGGTCTGCCATCAATGTGGTGACCACACCATCGCACTGGATCACGGACCTCAACGTCCGTGTGGACGCAGCGACGCGGGAGCCGCCGGAGGTAGACCTCACATGGCTCCTCAGGCGCCCCTACTCATTTATCCCCCCAGTGCCCTTCCGCGACCAGTGCCAGCTCTCCCCGACGGCGCTGAGTGACTGGTTGGAGGACCGGGCCTCCATACCGGCGCAAGCCATCTACGAGGCCCGCTGGGGGGTAAATTTCATGCCAGGGGGGGGCCTCCCCCTGGACTGGTTCGACCACGACCAGCAGCGCCACATCACGGCGCATCGCATGGACAACGTCCCGACCATGGCCGTCCTAGCCCACCGTTCCTCCCACCGGGGCACGATGCTGGATACAACGTGCCTCCTGTGCGGGACACAGCCGGAGACGGCGCCCCACCTGTGGGCCTGCTCGGCTCAATCGCACGAGTGGGGGCCAGCCCGCCGGCGCCTCGCAGCGTGGCTCGACCAGAAGGTGGGGCCACGGGCGGCCCCAGTGCGTCACCAGCTGTGGGAACCGACTGTGCTGGAGCAGTGGGCGGCAGCCCTGCGGACCCCCTCCATGCAACTGGCCCACCTGGAGTGTACGGGGCCCCACTCGCTGGGCACGGAGTTCCTCCGCCACGTCGTGGAGGAGTCCATACGGATCTGGTATGCCCACGCCAAGGCGCGTGCCACACTGTTGAAGGCCCGCCTGGGCCCGGGCAGCACGATGGCGTGGGCGTTGCAGGGGCTGCGCCTGCACCAGCAAGCAGAAAGGGAAGGGGTGCAGCGGGAGCTCCTGGAATAAGCGCGGTCGCCAGAGGCGAACTCACCAGGTCTCCCCGACTCCCCCTCCCCCTGCCGAGGCCTACACACTTACGCACAGCGCGCACACAACACACACAGCCCAGCCCGTTTACCTGTACCCGTGGGTAGACATCCCGGCCTTTTGCCTTTTGGTAACAGCGCCTTCGGCACACCATACCACACCACACCACACCACACCACACCACACCACACCACACCCTGAGTACTCCTCAGCTCTACTCACGGGCTGGGTGCCGGGTGCGAAGCCCCCGACGACAGGGCCCGGGCACTGCCAATAGGCGGTGTACTAACAGTGTCGGGTGCGCGCACGTCCCAGTGCCAAGCACCATCCCCAGGGACCCCGCGGCCCCTAGTACCGGCCGCCTTGGCCCTGGGAACGGTCAGCGACCCTCCCTAGAGGACGGCTGACCAAGCCTCCCCCTCCTCTCTTCCCCTACGCGCCCGCCCACGCGCCAGCCCACGCAGGAGCCCGGACGTGCGCCCCCCCCGCGCCTTTGCCCCACCCACAGGGCCCTCTGCCCCAACTCCGTCCCACACACCCCCATGCAGCTCTCGGTGCCCCCCATGCACTACCTCCCGCAGCCACTCCGTGCCGCCTCCCCTGCCCACTGCCCCTCCCCCCGTCCCCTTCTCCTGCCCTTGCCCCTCTCGCAGGCTGGCAGCGCCTGTGCGGCGCGCCTCCAGGGCCCCGCATCGGCGGCCGGCCGCGTTAACAATCTGGACCCGGGCGCGCCGACGAGAAGCCTCCAATACGGGGTCTTCATGGCAAGCGTCCAGGTGTGCAGGTGGAAAGGGCCCTGAAGGGTGCATGTGAGGGGCCCCCGCCCTAGCAGAGGCGCGGTGCCTGGGAGGAGGGGATGGCCGGTGGCGCGGACATGCGCGGGGGGCCCCTACAACGACCCCCCGCCCTGTAGCATGTGCGAGGGTACGAGGAGGGATATAAAGCTGGCCTGAGGACTGGAGTGGAGCAGTCCAGTGGGTCAGTCGATTGCGGGCCAGATGACAAAGCCCGGACACGCCGCCCCTGTCCCCGTCCGGTTGGACACCTTGGTATCGGTATCCGACATCCTTTAGGTAAGGTATAAGGCCCCCCGGCCACCACCCCGGCGCCAACACCAGGGAGGGCTTCCGGGAGGGGTAACAGCCCCCGATCCCCCAAAAGCAGCCCCAAAGGTGAGCGCACCACTGGAAGGGGCATGTCTGCGGGGTAAACAACAGCGCTGAGTAATACCCTAACGTAATGAATAGTGCCTACTGCCGTAACTAATGCTTAACACGGTAAATGGCCCCCCCCCGGGGCCAGTTTAGTGCGCAACCCCCAGAGCCGGACTCGACCGGCCGTACTGAGGCGAGCCCAGAAATGGGTATGGCAGGCCACAGTCCAGCTGGTAGCCACGCCTCAGTACACTCCGTGGGCTCATAAGGCCCAGGGGGGCCCCAAACACCGTTACGTTCGGGAGTTAAGCCCCGGCGGTGTTTGGGGTTGTTCCTGGTTAAGAGGACTCATTTTGAGTCCCAGATACTGTTACCCCGGGGTTATGACCCCCGGTACTGCCTGCTTACTTGCCTGCTGCTGCTGGGAGACTCCGAACACCCCCTGGGCTGGGCTCCCCGTCCCCCCCAGGCCGGTGCGCCCGGTTCCCTAAAGAAGATCACCCCCCATTGGCCTGGCAGGAGACTCCGAACACCCCCTGGGCAGGACTCCCCGTCCCCCCCGGGCCGGTGCGCCCGGTTCCCTACAGAAGATGGCCCCCCCTTGGCCTGGCAGGAGACTCCGAACACCCCCTGGGCAGGACTCCCCGTCCCCCCCGGGCCGGTGCGCCCGGTTCCCTGAAGAAGATGACCCCCCATTGGCCTGGCAGGAGACTCCGAACACCCCCTGGGCAGGACTCCCCGTCCCCCCCGGGCCGGTGCGCCCGGTTCCCTAAAGAAGATGGCCCCCCATTGGCCTGGCAGGAGACTCCGAACACCCCCTGGGCAGGACTCCCCGTCCACCCCGGGCCGGTGCGCCCGGTTCCCTGAAGAAGATCACCCCCCATTGGCCTGGCAGGAGACTCCGAACACCCCCTGGGCAGGACTCCCCGTCCCCCCCGGGCCGGTGCGCCCGGTTCCCTAAAGAAGATGGCCCCCCATTGGCCTGGCAGGAGACTCCGAACACCCCCTGGGCAGGACTCCCCGTCCCCCCCAGGCCGGTGCGCCTGGTTCTCTGAAGACGATGGCCCCCCCCTTTTGGCCTGGCACGAGACTCCGAAACCGCAACAAGTGGTTGGGCCCGTTCTCTGAGGGTGCCACCCCTGCATACCTGACTGGTGAGTACCCTGGTGACTACGGCTGGGACACTGCTGGTCTTGCCGCCGACCCTACCACCTTCGCTGCCTACCGCGAGGCTGAGCTGATCCACGCTCGTTGGGCCATGTTGGGTACTTTGGGCTGCTTGACCCCTGAGCTGTTGGCCAAGTACGCCGGTGTGCCCTTCGGCGAGTCCGTTTGGTTCAAGGCTGGTGCTCAGATCTTCTCTGAGGGCGGTCTGGACTACCTTGGCAGCGACCATTTGGTGCACGCCCAGTCCATCCTTGCCATCCTGGCCTGCCAAGTTGTGCTGATGGGTGCCGTTGAGGCTTACCGTGTGAACGGAGGTCCTCTGGGTGAGGATTTGGATCTGCTGCACCCTGGTGAAGCTTTCGATCCTCTGGGATTGGCTGACGACCCTGACACGTTCGCTGAGTTGAAGGTGAAGGAGATCAAGAACGGCCGTCTTGCCATGTTCTCGATGTTCGGCTACCACGTGCAGGCCATCGTGACTGGTGAGGGCCCTGTTGAGAACTGGGCATCCCACATTGCCGACCCATTCGCCGTGAACGGTTTTGACCAGTGCCTACGTGACGCAGTTCGCCCCCAGCCCTGTTGCCATGTTCGCTGCGTCTGGCCGTGTCTCTGACAATCTGGCGGCCTGGTATGGCCCTGAGCGGAACAAGTGGTTGGGACCATTCTCTGATGCCTCCACCCCTGACTACCTGGCTGGTGAGTACCCTGGTGACTACGGCTGGGACACTGCTGGTCTTGCCGCCGACCCTACCACCTTCGCTGCCTACCGTGAGGCTGAGCTGATCCACGCTCGTTGGGCCATGTTGGGTACTTTGGGCTGCTTGACCCCTGAGCTGTTGGCCAAGTACGCCGGTGTGTCCTTTGGCGAGCCTGTGTGGTTCAAGGCTGGTGCTCAGATCTTCTCTGAGGGCGGTCTGGACTACCTTGGCAGCTCCAACTTGGTGCACGCCCAGTCCATCCTTGCCATCCTGGCCTGCCAGGTTGTGCTGATGGGTGCCGTTGAGGCTTACCGTGTGAACGGAGGTCCTCTGGGTGAGGATTTGGATTTGCTGCACCCTGGTGAAGCTTTCGATCCTCTGGGATTGGCTGACGACCCTGACACGTTCGCTGAGTAGAAGGTGAAGGAGATCAAGAACGGCCGTCTTGCCATGTTCTCGATGTTCGGCTACTACGTGCAGGCCATCGTGACTGGTGAGGGCCCTGTTGAGAACTGGGCATCCCACATTGCCGACCCATTCGCCGTGAACGGTTAGACCAGTGCCTACGTGACGCAGTTCGCCCCCAGCCCTGTTGCCATGTTTGCTGTGTCTGGCCGCAAGTTCCAGAAGTCCGTCACCCCTCTAGACCTCTGGTACGGCCCTGGCCGGAACTTGTGGTTGGGCCCCTACACCCAGAACGTGCCTGCATACCTGGCTGGTGAGCTGCCTGGTGATTACGGTTGGGACACTGCTGGACTGGGTGCTGACCCCGTCACTTTGGAGAAGTACCGTGAGGCCGAGCTGATCCATGCCCGTTGGGCCATGTTGGGCACTTTGGGGTGCATCACCCCAGAGTTCCTTGCCAAGTACGGAGGAGGCATCTCCTTCGCCGGGGACTCCGCTGTCTGGTTCAAGGCTGGTGCCGCCATCTTCAGTGAGGGTGGTATCAACTACTTGGGTGACCCTCAGCTGGTCCACGCCCAATCCATCCTGGCCATCCCGGCCTGCCAGGTTCTGTTGATGGGAGCCGTTGAGGCTTACCGTGCAGCTGAGTCTGGCCCATTGGGTGAGGGATTGGATAAGCTGCACTCTGGTGAAGCCTTCCATCCTCTGGGATTGGCTGACGACCCTGACGCGTTCGCTGAGTTGAAGGTGAAGGAAATCAAGAACGGCCGTCTTGCCATGTTCTCGATGTTCGGCTACTACGTGCAGGCCATCGTGACTGGTGAGGGCCCTGTTGAGAACTGGGCATCCCACATTGCCGACCCATTCGCCGTGAACGGTTTTGACCGCTGTGTACGTTGCATAGTTCGCCCCCAGCCCTGTTGCCATGTTCGCTGCGTCTGGCCGTGTCTCTGACAATCTGGCGGCCTGGTATGGCCCTGAGCGGAACAAGTGGTTGGGACCATTCTCTGATGCCTCCACCCCTGACTACCTGGCTAGTGAGTACCCTGGTGACTACGGCTGGGACACTGCTGGTCTTGCCGCCGACCCAACCACCTTCGCTGCCTACCGTGAGGCTGAGCTGATCCACGCTCGTTGGGCCATGTTGGGTACTTTGGGCTGCTTGACCCCTGAGCTGTTGGCCAAGTACGCCGGTGTGTCCTTTGGCGAGCCTGTGTGGTTCAAGGCTGGTGCTCAGATCTTCTCTGAGGGCGGTCTGGACTACCTTGGCAGCTCCAACTTGGTGCACGCCCAGTCCATCCTTGCCATCCTGGCCTGCCAGGTAGTGCTGATGGGTGCCGTTGAGGCTTACCGTGTGAACGGAGGTCCTCTGGGTGAGGATTTGGATTTGCTGCACCCTGGTGAAGCTTTCGATCCTCTGGGATTGGCTGACGACCCTGACACGTTCGCTGAGTTGAAGGTGAAGGAGATCAAGAACGGCCGTCTTGCCATGTTCTCGATGTTCGGCTACTACGTGCAGGCCATCGTGACTGGTGAGGGCCCTGTTGAGAACTGGGCATCCCACATTGCCGACCCATTCGCCGTGAACGGTTTGACCAGTGCCTACGTGACGCAGTTCGCCCCCAGCCCTGTTGCCATGTTTGCTGTGTCTGGCCGCAAGTTCCAGAAGTCCGTCACCCCTCTTGACCTCTGGTACGGCCCTGACCGGAACCTGTGGTTGGGCCCCTACACCCAGAACGTGCCTGCATACCTGGCTGGTGAGCTGCCTGGTGATTACGGTTGGGACACTGCTGGACTGGGTGCTGACCCCACCACTTTGGAGGAGTACTGTGAGGCCGAGCTGATCCATGCCCGTTGGGCCATGTTGGGCACTTTGGGGTGCATCACCCCAGAGTTCCTTGCCAAGTACGGAGGAGGCATCTCCTTCCCTGGGGACTCCGCTGTCTGGTTCAAGGCTGGTGCCGCCATCTTCAGTGAGGGTGGTATCAACTACTTGGGTAAGCCTCAGCTGGTCCACGCCCAATCCATCCTGGCCATCCTGGCCTGCCAGGTTCAGTTGATGGGAGCTGTTGAGGCTTACCGTGCAGCTGAGTCTGGCCCATTGGGTGAGGGATTGGATAAGCTGCACCCTGGTGAAGCCTTCGATCTTCTGGGATTGGCTGACGACCCTTACACGTTCGCTGAGTTGAAGGTGAAGGAGATCAAGAACGGCCGTCTTGCTATGTTCTCGATGTTCGGCTACTACGTGCAGGCCATCGTGCCTGGTGAGGGCCCTGTTGAGAACTGGGCATCCCACATTGCCGACCCATTCGCCGTGAACGGTTTGACCGCTGTGTACGCTGCACAGTTCGCCCCCAGCCCTGTTGCCATGTTCGCTGCCTCTTCCCGCAGGAGTACGGCCAGTGTCCCCTCCTCTGCCTGGTACGGCCCTGACCGCAACAAGTGGTTGGGCCCGTTCTCCGAGGGTGCCACCCCTGCATACCTGACTGGTGAGTACCCTGGTGACTACGGCTGGGACACTGCTGGTCTTGCCGCCGACCCTACCACCTTCGCTGCCTACCGCGAGGCTGAGCTGATCCACGCTCGTTGGGCCATGTTGGGTACTTTGGGCTGCTTGACCCCTGAGCTGTTGGCCAAGTACGCCGGTGTGCCCTTCGGCGAGTCCGTTTGGTTCAAGGCTGGTGCTCAGATCTTCTCTGAGGGCGGTCTGGACTACCTTGGCAGCCACCATTTGGTGCACGCCCAGTCCATCCTTGCCATCCTGGCCTGCCAGGTTGTGCTGGTGGGTGCCGTTGAGGCTTACCGTGTGAACGGAGGTCCTCTGGGTGAGGATTTGGATCTGCTGCACCCTGGTGAAGCTTTCCATCCTCTGGGATTGGCTGACGACCCCGAGACCTTTGCTGAGTTGAAGGTGAAGGAGATCAAGAACGGCCGTCTTGCCATGTTCTCGATGTTCGGCTACTACGTGCAGGCCATCGTGACTGGTGAGGGCCCTGTTGAGAACTGGGCATCCCACATTGCCGACCCATTCACCGTGAACGGTTTGACCAGTGCCTACGTGACGCAGTTCGCCCCCAGCCCTGTTGCCATGTTCGCTGCGTCTGGCCGTGTCTCTGACAATCTGGCGGCCTGGTATGGCCCTGAGCGGAACAAGTGGTTGGGACCATTCTCTGATGCCTCCACCCCTGACTACCTGACTGGTGAGTACCCTGGTGACTACGGCTGGGACACTGCTGGTCTTGCCGCCGACCCTACCACCTTCGCTGCCTACCGCGAGGCTGAGCTGATCCACGCTCGTTGGGCCATGTTGGGTACTTTGGGCTGCTTGACCCCTGAGCTGTTGGCCAAGTACGCCGGTGTGTCCTTTGGCGAGCCTGTGTGGTTCAAGGCTGGTGCTCAGATCTTCTCTGAGGGCGGTCTGGACTACCTTGGCAGCTCCAACTTGGTGCACGCCCAGTCCATCCTTGCCATCCTGGCCTGCCAGGTTGTGCTGATGGGTGCCGTTGAGGCTTACCGTGTGAACGGAGGTCCTCTGGGTGAGGATTTGGATCTGCTGCACCCTGGTGAAGCTTTCGATCCTCTGGGATTGGCTGACGACCCTGACACGTTCGCTGAGTTGAAGGTGAAGGAGATCAAGAACGGCCGTCTTGCCATGTTCTCGATGTTCGGCTACTACGTGCAGGCCATCGTGACTGGTGAGGGCCCTGTTGAGAACTGGGCATCCCACATTGCCGACCCATTCGCCGTGAACGGTTTGACCAGTGCCTACGTGACGCAGTTCGCCCCCAGCCCTGTTGCCATGTTTGCTGTGTCTGGCCGCAAGTTCCAGAAGTCCGTCACCCCTCTTGACCTCTGGTACGGCCCTGGCCGGAACCTGTGGTTGGGCCCCTACACCCAGAACGTGCCTGCATACCTGGCTGGTGAGCTGCCTGGTTATTACGGTTGGGACACTGCTGGACTGGGTGCTGACCCCACCACTTTGGAGGAGTACTGTGAGGCCGAGCTGATCCATGCCCGTTGAACCATGTTGGGCACTTTGGGGTGCATCACCCCAAAGTTCCTTGCCAAGTACGGAGGAGGCATCTCCTTCCCTGGGGACTCCGCTGTCTGGTTCAAGGCTGGTGCCGCCATCTTCAGTGAGGGTGGTATCAACTACTTGGGTGAGCCTCAGCTGGTCCACGCCCAATCCATCCTGGCCATCCTGGCCTGCCAGGTTCTGTTGATGGGAGCCGTTGAGGCTTACCGTGCAGCTGAGTTTGGCCCATTGGGTGAGGGATTGGATAAGCTGCACCCTGGTGAAGCCTTCGATCCTCTGGGATTGGCTGACGACCCTGACACGTTCGCTGAGTTGAAGGTGAAGGAGATCAAGAACGGCCGTCTTGCTATGTTCTCGATGTTCGGCTACTACGTGCAGGCCATCGTGACTGGTGAGGGCCCTGTTGAGAACTGGGAATCCCACATTGCCGACCCATTCGCCGTGAACGGTTTGACCAGTGCCTACGTGACGCAGTTCGCCCCCAGCCCTGTTGCCATGTTCGCTGCCTCTTCCCGCAGGAGTGCGGCCACTGCGCCCAGGCAGTGAGGTCGTGCATTGCAGAAGTTGCACTGCCCACTGCCCCGGGGCAGTGAGACAGTGCATTGCAGGAGTTGCACTGCCCACTGCCCCCAGGCAGTGGGCAGTGCATTGCAGGAGTTCCACTGCCCACTGCCCCAGGGCAGTGAGGCAGTGCATTGCAGGAGTTGCACTGCCCACTGCCCCCAGGCAGTGAGGCAGTGCATTGCAGGAGTTCCACTGCCCACTGCCCCAGGGCAGTGAGGCAGTGCATTGCAGGAGTTGCACTGCCCACTGCCCCCAGGCAGTGCGGCAGTGCATTGCGGGAGTTGCGCCGTCCACTGCCCCCAGGCACTGAGGCGGTGCGTTGCAGGAGTTGCACTGCCCACTGCCCCAGGGCACTGAGGCAGTGCATTGCAGGAGTTGCACTGCCCACTCCCCCCGGGCAGTGAGGCAGCGGATTGCAGGAGTTGCACTGCCCACCGCCCCCAGGCAGTGAGGCAGTGCGAAGCGCTATTTCCATTGCCCACAGCCCCCAGGCGGTGCGTAACACTGCCCACTGCCCCCTGCCCACAACAACGGAGCAGCAGGGCACACACAGTGCAGTGTGGTACAGAGCACCAAGCAGTGCGGCACCACAGAGAAGGCACTGGTGGTGCAGCGCGGCACGCAGGGTGCAGTGGGCAAATGAGACCCTGTGTGACTGCGCGCAGGCGTCGGCAAGGCAGTGTCGGCCAAGTGCGAGAGTGCACTGGTCCGGCTATGCCACAACACACTTACACACAGCGCGCACACAACACACACAGCCCAGCCCGTTTACCTTTACCCGTGGGTAGACATCCCGGCCTTTGCCCTTTGGTAACAGCGCCTTCGGCACACCACACCACACCACACCACACCACACCACACCACTGAACAGGCCACAATACACCACAAAAAATGCAGTTTTCTCAAGAGCAACACGAACTACATCAACAGGGTCCGAAATTGGAGGGCTTTTTTGCCCTTGGACCAATCCGCCCCCCTGCCCTCTGTGTGGAAAATCCGCCGTTCCGCAAAACCTGATACGGTACGTTGTGTCCTGCGAGGGCCAAAGCTGAAGCCACAGGGCACAAGCAAAAGCCTGCAGCGCGCTCTGTGCAAGAACACACTCTCTCTCCAAGAAAGCACAAGCATGCTCCTCCTCGTGCAGCCTCCCTGACCCCCTTGCAGTGCAAAATTTGCACCAGCCTGAGACGAAACGCATAATTCGATACAACCATAGCACAAGGCGTTGTCCCTTGTGTTTTCTCGGGCCAGTACACAATTTCGTTGGATCCAGGGAGGGGCACGCAGCACACAACACAGGCCCCCTCGCGTCCACGAGGCTGCAGGGCCCAACAGTCACGGCACATGACGCCTGGTCAAGGCTTGAAGCCCCCCCGTGGGGCATAACAACCATCGCAGCGCCTCTTCAGTGCCCCCGAGCTGCGGGGGGAATTGATATTGGGCCTCTGGGGCTCAGGGATCGATGGGGAGGTCCACCTCTGCCTCCACCAGCCGCCCCATCAGCCCATACCAAACCTGTTGTCGAACGTCGTCTGGTTTCCGGCGTAGACGATGTCCGCCTGTTGCTCCAAGGTGCGTCGCGACGGGCCATGGGTCGCCCGTGTCGGCGGCCCCTCGCGCTTCGCCCTGAGCCCCGATGGCGCTCCCCCGCCAGCCCGTGGGTTTGGGCCGCCCAAAGGCGCCGCCTTTGCATCAGCACGGTCCGCGCACCGGCTGTCGCAGGTTCCCTCGCCGGCCATCTCCGATGAGGACTCGCGCGTCCAGCTGGACGCGCCCGGCGGTGGCTCGGGAGGGGCAGGGAGGGTGTCGTTGACCACCACCCTCTTGACCCCCGGGGCCACGAGGTTGATGAGGCTGTACGTACCCACGCGCTCGAATTGCTGAGTAAATTGGGTATACCCCGTGAGACCTGTGGGCAGGACCGTCTGCGCTGCCAGGCCCGATAGGACGCCCGGAGAGAAGGGGTTCATCCGGTACCGGATGGCATTCTCGATGGCGCCCGCGTAGGTGTACAGCGCGTCCACAGCGAAGGCGTAGATGACGCGGACCGGGGTGCGGGGCCCCAGCTGCGCCGGGTCCAAATACGGAAAGCTCCAGCACAGGCCCACGTGCTCGGGCCCATCCAGACCTGCCAGCTCCCCGGCGTCACCTAAAAACAGTGGTTTGCTGTGCAACAGCGGGGCGTACTCCACAAAGGCATGGGGGAAGTCGGTGTATGTCCGCGGTACAACTACCGGCACCATGTTCAAGCGAGAGTAGGGCAGGCGTGAGGGGCTGGTGCACAACCCATGTGGATGGGACCTCCGGAACACGGACTGTGGTTTGCAAAGCGGTGCTTCAAGAATCATCCAATCCACGGTGCGGTTTTGCTGCCGAGAAGACCGAGAAATCGAAGCGTGCCAAAGCGCTCTACGCCTACATTAATCATCTTCCCGTTACTGGTGCCAGTGCCCCAGCTCTGCCAGTCTGGAGCTTCTTACGACAGAGATGGATGAGGGGGAATCATAGACAGGCACAGAGAGAGGGCGAGAGAGAGAGAGAGAGAGAGAGAGAGAGGAAAGAGAGAGAGTCAGGCAACCCCTTTCCCTGCAACCCCAATCCCTCTCGCTTTCCATGACCAAACCCCCCTCCCCCCAGTGAGCCCTGCTGCAAGTGACCTCAGTCGATGATCCCAACCCAACACCACCCCAAGGGTCATGATCCTTCCCTCATGCCAGACACTCTCAGTGCTCCACTTGTGGCTTTGGCAGCCCATGGAATGTTGCCTTCATCAGGGGGGGGGGAGGAATGCGGTCGCCGGGATTGGCGAAAAATGCGGAAAAATGCGGAAAAAATGCGGAAAATGCGGCAAAAATGCGATAGAAAATGCGGTTTTGTTAGAATGGTGTTTGCCCCTCGAAACCCCTATGTTTCGTCTCGTCTTGCACAATTGGGCGCTCAAAGCATGGACGGTTTGACAACTTAGTGCAGTAGTTCAACTCAAGAATATCACGGACTAGGCTCAAAACCGCTAGGGGCAGAAGCTGCAGCTACTTGGTCAGGCCGGACCGCTAAATCTCCGCGCCGCATCAGGTGCTCCCCCATTGACCCAAACCGCCGGGCTCCCTGGGGGGGGGGGGGATACCCCAACATACATACCTCAAAATGATCCCCATGACACGCTGTTCATTTTGAATATACACAATTGGGGAAAACATTTTTCAAAAAAAATTGCCCATCAACTCAGGCTCCCATCAACGAAGGTCCGACCCAGGTCGGGGTCAATATCCTTTTTTGTGTTTTTCATCCATTTTTGAATTCTCCACAAAATTCTGAGTATTTTGAGCATGGACACATAGGGTCAAACAAAAAAATTTCCCCCTGCCATCTGCCTAAAAAAAAATCTCCGGCGCCTCTGGCGCCCACAAAACCCATTGTTCCTCACAACTAACTGACTACAAGACAATGCCACTAGAATGTTTCCTCTTGAACATTACACTAAGGGACCTGCCCGGAAAATGCGAAGAAAAATGCGGAAAATGCGGAAAAATGTGGACCGCATCCCCCCCCCCCCTCTGCTTCATGCGACTCACGTCGCTACATGGTCATGCTCACGGTGCGTTTTGAAGAGGAACTTGCACACACTTCTGAAGCGTCCGGCTGGTTCAGACATTAAAGCGCCCGGTAAGGTACATGTAAAGTGCCCAGCTCCCAGGAAAATGGGGGAAAATGGGGGGAAATGGGGGAAATGGGTGGAAATTACCACAGAAGTTGCCTCTTTGCGTCCCAATGCAGTGTCTTGGCTATGTGTTGCCCCCAAAACCCATACTTTCACTAGCTAGATTCACCAGGCATCCCAATCGAAAGTGTTTGATAGTGCTGCCATCCCTCATGTAGGCTCGGTGTGGCACTGAAAAACCGTTCTTGTACCAGCCAATTTCACCAAGCATTCCGATCAACAGTGGCCTTGGGAGCCCACGTGTGGGCAAAGTGGCTACATCACCCCTGCCGTCTCGGGGGTCCCCAACGCTCAGTACGGGGACGGAAATCAGAAATGGCTACCTCATCTCTGCCGTCTTGGGGGCCCACGTGTGGGCAAAGCGTTGGAAAACTTTTTGGTTTGAAAAATTTATGTTGGAAGAGTGTCGGGCAACAATTAGCGAACATTTCCCTCCCTTTCCCTCCCTTCCCCCCCCTTTCCCCACCATGTTTCCTTGTGGCCGAATGGGAAAAAACGGGAATTGCTTGCCCCTCCCGTGAGATCCCCCCCCCCAAAAAAAGTGCATTTTTGGGATTTTCGGCCCAAGAATCTCCCATTCTTCCATCAAAATCCCAGAAAATTTCCCATTATCCCCCTTTCCCCCCAGTTTCCCTATCCCCCCCCCCCAATTTCTAGAATAGTGTACTTGTAACGTTCCCGTAGCTGGGCGCTTCTTGGCCCTGCTGACAAACATTCTTTAGCCCAGAACGGTGGTGAAATGTACCGTGGAACGCAAGAGTGTGGCAGTTGTCAAATGGCTCACAAGGGCAGTATTAGGCGTGCACTCGCCTGCCAGCCCCACAACAGGGGGGAGT
>OZ038382.1:14916927-15066769 GCA_964036045.1 Eutreptiella sp. 'Long Island Sound 2002'
TCCAAGCCGCAGTTGCGCTTTGGATGCAGCCGCATCGCGAGGCAAAAAAAATGTCCTGTCTCCACGTCAGGCTTAAGCCCAGCCCGGAGCATCAACAATGCCATAATGCTGGGGCCCCAGCTTACTGCCGATGTATGGTGGCAGCGATGCAGCCTTAGGGCTCATGAGCGTAAGACTGAGCATACCTCCTAGTCCAGTGTCCTTGGGGTTAGGCAGAAACATCTGCCTTTCTTCTTGTGACCCCAAGTACATTGTACTGTTGGTACTAAAATTACACATCTCGGAGGCCCCGTCACGACTATTCTGGTCCACCTAGTCCTGAACTACAGTGGCCTTGCCGACCAAGATGACGGGGGTTCCCCTGTTGGCGATGCGGAGCAGTTCCTCGCTAAAAGGAACATTGTGTTCACACTCCACCAGTACACAGTGGGTGTTTCTGCCGGCTGCAACAGTACCCGGATCAGCTCCCCCAATCACCATCTTCCGCCAGTCCCCAAACTCTGCTTGGAAGGTGATGATGTCCTTGGAGCCAGTCTTGGGTTCTCCTGCTGCTGCTGTCCCACCCTGAGGGTTGAGCAGCCACTGGCGCAAGGTGGCAAAGGCCGGGTCAGACCATACGGGGCTCTTAAGTAGGGAGCCCCACTCTGGCCAGTCGGCCTTGCCAATGCGCAACTCAGTGTATGCCCTCCCCCCAAGGCCACCCCTAGGGATGAATTGGTCCGCATGCTTCTCATACAGCTAGTTTGCCAAATTATGGCAAAGAACCAGAGTCTCTAAGAATGAGGACAAATACAGAATGAAGGCCATGGCCTGCACTGAGTACGAGTAGACACACAAAAAATGACAGGTAACATATTGTTCTCAGGTGCTACAAGGTCATTTTTTGGGTGACAAATATTCCAAATCATGTTCCTCCGGCACTTGAGGAACTTCAGAAAGTTGTTAAGTTTGGAAACTGTCACAGACAGAGGCCGATCTACTAACCACTGCGTCAGTTCCTGAACGTTGGCAATGGTTAGACCAGTACTGTAGTCTCTGAAACGGGAAGCCCGGACGGGCTCGTAACCAGGCTCGTAGCGGATATTGATGCTCCAAACAGCATCCACGAATGTATGATCGTGGCTCGAAGCGGCTACGACAAATGAGAAGCGGCTACGACAAATGCGATACCATTGTATCGCCTGATAGCATCCCCTCTCTATGTAACACCAATAGTGGCTAAACATATAGCTAGGACACAAACGTCGCGTACAGTGCGAAACAACGTACTTGTTTACTCAACATTTCTTTTTGTTGAGCAGCAGCTCTTTTTTTGACCTCTTCACTGGTACCAAGGTCCATTATTTTTACTCCATTGGCAAAATGGCCGCAAACAACGTATCCCCAACCAAGTGAGGAATGCCGGTAGTGGCAGCCTGTCGTACGACCCGACGGTATAGGAATAATGCCAAATCAGCTCTAGTGAGCTCCGAAATCTTGTGCTGCTGCATGTGATGCCTCCTTGCAGCTTCTTCAAGAATTTCGAGCGGCGTATTAGATGCAAATATTGTTGCTAATACATACTTTAAATGTGCTGAAATATGGTGGGGTTGTAGCCCACTATCCAAGAGAAAATTCTTGCGCATCTTTAAGGCCTTTGTAATATGCTGTGCTCCAATTACAAAGGGAAGGTCACCTAAAAGGAAAATATGTATAATTTACGGCGACAAAGCCGTAAAAAATTTACGGCGTAAAATTTTACGGCGGCACCGTAAACGACGCAAAAACGATCCATTTAGGCGGTCATACCTGCCATGTCTTTCAAAATCACTTGAATCCTCTGGATAGGATCCCCATGCGCCAGGCTATCCACATATTGCTCCATTGTCTAGTGTACGGCACTGGTTGTGTTCGCAGTTGATGTCCCACGCAATGTCGTCCACGCTGACCTGAACTCCTGCCTTCAAAATCCACCGGTTGAGGTCGGTTCCGAAGGCCTCATTCACCTGGATTTTTGGATCCAGACTAGTGGTGTCGCCTTTCCCTTTTTTGCCACTGGCCTCTAAAGGAGGCTCACCCTCTTTTTGAGACGGGATACCGTACTGCGGAGCAGCTGTCTCCCGCAGCCGGTGTCCCTTTGGCCCGATCTTTCACGTCATGCCGACGTCACCCTCGTCGTCCTCGTCCCCGTTCTTAGTATCCTCCCCCAGTTGGAGCCCGGCGTACTCCGGTATGTAATTTCCAATGTCTGCATGCTGCCCTGCAGACTGTTCATCTAGGTCACTGTCGTCATCCTCAACTAAGTTGATTCGCTCATCTCCGCCACTATTGGAGCCGTCGTAGTCGTCGTGTGCGGAGCCAGTTTTCGTGTCACCCACAAAAGGGGGGGCGGGGCATCTACTGCATCTAGTTGGTCCTCTGGTTGCTGTGATTCTGCAGCGAGGACTGGAGGGCACCGTTTTCCGCTGCGGGTTGACATTTTGTGTCCTACGAGACAGAAAAAGGCCCACGCCAGCCTTGTGGCAGCAGTATTCGCTGCACCTGACGCCCCCATCCCCATCTGCCCCCTCCTGGATGCATCCCAAAATGGCACCCCAAAACGTATCCCTGTGCTATCCACAGGGGAGACCTACAAGCGCTGGAAACCAGTTTCTAGCTGAGCATAGAACAGGACCCAAATCTAGGCTGCGTAGGATTGCGGGATTGCACAAAAAAAGCACATGGTGCCACGGTGGCATTTCCATGTGGAGCAATGTAAATAAAAAAAACCAAAAGACTAGTAAAACCAAAAAACAACACCTAACAGACATGGTACTCTGAATCCGAGATTCTGGCTTATCGCCGTATCAGGCAGTGAACCGTCAGTAACTGCTAGGTGAACACAACAAACAATGGGTACCAGCCTCAAAGGGGGGTAAATCCCCTCCTAAGTGTTTGGGCCCAAAAACTCATATGCCTCATTCTTTCTCAGGACCCCTTTTTTGCATTATGTATGCTCAAAGACCTATTGACAAGTTGGAGCACTGCAAGCGATAGGGTGCTTTTTCGGTATCAGAAGCGAATTGTAGCGGTTTACGGCGCCAGAGCCGTAAATTTATTTACGGTGCCGGCGCCGTAAACGGCGATGCAGCAAATGAAAAAGCCCAAAGGACGGCGTGCAGGTCCCATTGACGGTACAATACGGCCTCTATTTGTAGAGTACCTACAAGGATTGAGTGATATGTCAACCCTTGAAACTGTTGAAGACATGGTACAGGATGCCCTACATGGTGGAGTAGCTATGCAATTTGTGCAGTGGTTCCTCAACTTGAGGGAGGCAGATTCCAAATCCACTCAGGGAATGCAGGACCTACGGACCGATTGGCCCCGGAGAGGGACAAGAAACGGACCACGTTGGACAACACTGTTTTCCCAAAGCATGTGGACCTGTTTCCTTTCTCTCAGGAAATGGTGCATTGGTGCTCGGATTCAGCATGTGGATGCCCCCTTGGAGAGTCTATCCGGGGAGCAAGCATCCCTACTTGCTGGAACAGGACTTGTAAACAGTCGAAAACCGAACATTGCAGAGCACACGCTGCTGTACGCCCAGAAAATTGTACAGCTAGCCAAAGATAACACCAGGGTTACTTGGGTGGACAACTACAATAAGTGGCGGTACAGTAGGAACGTTGTCGGCAACGGAACATTTCCATTAATGCATCCTGTGTCGCCATGCTACCTGTCGCCCCCTCTGATGGAGTACCACGATTCAGGGGGGGTTAAGACGATGCCTGAGTTACTGTCTGCCATTGAGCAACTCCCTACTGTGCTGCGGCAGGCAGTTCGTTCCTTCCGTGGGAAGGTTGACGAGGTACGGTCCTAGCACCTGCAATTTGACTTAGTGTGTGTGCCGCTGGATGTTCGGCGATACAATGTGACTATGGCGCCACGGTGGACATGCGATGTCCTACCCATCAAAATATCCTCCCGTGACGGACTGTTGGAGGTCTGCTCCAACGTGGATGAATGGAGAACCAGGACTGGCAAGAGCACCAGTCCGGTTCTATGTGACGTTGGCCTATACTACAGAATGCTAAAATTGCAATACAGTGTAACGTATGTGTCAGTGGCTACAGACAGCTTTTTTGCACACACGCCGCTGCTCTTTGGTGTGTGGCATTCATACAAATACTGTGTCACCGAACGTTATCGGCAATTTCTGCCCCTTTGGGCAGCATTGGAATACAAGGACTTTCTTACGGCACCTAGAACGGTGCATATTGTAACAAACTTCAATCTCTCCATGATGGAGCATTGGTGCTGCCGCATTTCTGGCAGCTGGCAGAGTGCTACCCCTGCTACGGGATGCCCAGTTGAACATCTAGCACCGAAGAGAAATTTACGGCGGCCCTCACTACACTATTCCGAGACTATGCTCCTGCACTCTTCTACATTGGCTACCGGGTGCGGACCCTGCACTGGCGGAGACACGCACCATGGTCTGGGAAAGAGGCCTACGAAGTGGTACAATTCTGCACCGTTCTCCTTTATGCATTGCGGCCAGAGGGGGTCGATGGCAGTACATGGATGCATTACTATTGGCGCTACTGCAGTGGGGTCCCCATATGGATGCCCTTCCTAGTGTAGCTTTCAGTGAGGAGAAACTGGAAGCTACGCTGAGTCTACTGCAGCAAGCTAAGGAAGATGATCCCATGATTGTCACTATTCATGATCATCAAAAACAATGCCGATTCCTTAACACGAAGCCTAATGAGCCGAAGGACCTTACGGACCCACACGTACCGAGGACCTTTCCATCACGGGTTGTCATCCGGGCACAGAGATTGATCAATGCTATACAAAATGGCACGCCCCCGTTCATGCCTTTACCTGCGGGTGTAACTACCACTAAGGGAGTACCACCAGCCGAGTGGCCAGCGGACTATGTTTTCCCAGAAAGACCGTGGAATAACCCCGATGACACAGAGGTAAAAATACTCGGAGTAAAAATGGTCCGAAACCTGCTGTCACGTATTGTGATCAAAGATGGCACCCCTGAGGCGCAGATAATACAGGATAGCCAAGAAGTGTTTGGCAAGAAACCCTCCGGAGAAGCAAACCGCATGAGAGACAACATGCAACATTTGCTGAACCAGATTGATACCAAGCTAACCCAGCTGACACGGCAAAGGCCAAAGCCAGCCCCAAAACCCAGACCCAAGCCTGGTCCACAAAGGGTACGAGGACCTAAACCCAGGGCGGCAGTACACAACCCTGTGCCCGCACACCCTGCACCACCAGCTAAGCGGAGGGCAGAAGACCCTCTTGATGCTCCTATTCCCAAGCGACCTCGTGCAACTTAAGCAACAAAGAGGCTTCTGATAATGCACACGGGCTACACACATAATGTAGCTCAGTACAGTAGTGGAGTAGTGATGGGCGAAAGTAAAAATCCAACGAATACCGTTTAGACAAAATCCCAGAGCCGGCATCATTGGAAATTTTACGGCGCTACCGCCGTAAACGGCAGCGCCAAAATCCCAAAAGGGTATTTCCTTGGCCTTATCACCATCATCATCATCATCATAGCAGTAAGTAGCTAGGCAGCTTCATGTAGGTAGGGGCAGAGCCACACTCCGTGCAGAGCCCCGGACTCACAATCCGTGCCAAAATACATTGTAAGTCATACAACCCGTTGGTAATCCTTGTTACCCCGTCTCCTAGCTCCTTTACCGCCTGTCGGCGGGGCAGATGAGCACCCCTGATGTGTGTTTTTTCTGTGTGTTCCGTGGTGGTGGCTGCACGACACCAACCCAGCCCCACTCTCCAAACCCCGAAAGCGGGGAGTAATGGAGGCATCCAGCGGGGAAATCCCATTGCTATCTGCTAGGGGAGAGCTTTCGCAATCCTCGCAAGCCGGGTGGCCGAACCATGATTGACAAAGCCGCACAGGCAGAGCCCAGGGGCTAGTTCAAGTCCTCCTAGGGTGGCCGGAGCCTTACCGCCCGGTACCCCGTCAAGTCTTAACCCCCCGTTCCAAACCACGATCATCAGCCGGGACAAGAACAGCCTAGCCCCTTTATCCGCAGTGGGGCACGATTCCAAAGCACGAGCCCAATGGTACATGCTTGCGGTGGGGTCCGCAATGCAACAGAGCCAAAAACTAGCCCCCTTATGGCCCCATTGGGGCACACTGCAAACCGACAAGTGGACGTTTCAGGAGAAGGACATGGTCCTGCCCCTTTTTTTGTTTTTTTGGGCAAACACAGCACAGCACATCGTAGGTAAACCACAACAGATGCAGCATGCAGTAGCATGCAGGCTACAGTGAGGCACAGTACACCTCCACAAGGTGCCAGTGTAATAAAACTGACCACAAAGCAGTCACCCTGTGCCTCTAGTGTGATACGTGGTTCTCCCCAACCCCAAATCTAACCCCCTAGAACCCCTTCTCAACCCCATTGATGTAAAGCCATGGAATCAGGTCCCCCCTTTTGAAACCCCCCCCCTTGCTTGCCTGTCCTGTCCCTACCCCTCAGCTACCCTGGCACCCTTGCACCTCGCCGGCCTGAGGCAGGCCTCTTGTCCTGTTCTCTTGGTGAAGTCTTTCGGACATTTCTGTAATTCCTGTGGGAAAGAACATGCAAATGGGGAGGGCGGGGTAGCAACTGTTCTATTGTTCCCCCAGACCTCACCGAACCCTTCCTGTTCTGTGAATCACATGGAAGTTTACGGCGCCGTCGCCGTAAAAATTTTACGGCGACGCCGTAAACGGCACCACTAAATTGAGTTTCTGGGTTCTGGACCCCTATATTGATGTATGTTTGACATACTGCTATCATCCTGTTTGGTCTGCTGCATTTTTTGTGTTGCGTGCACCACGTTTACGGCTCTGACGCCAGTGCACCCCAAGATGAGGGTTGCCCTGCCCTCATGGGGGTGCCTCAAGCGAAAGACGGACCTAAAATCCAGTGGTATCCCCGCAGCAGGTCCCGCTGCACGGCGGAATTGACAATCTGCCGCGCCGCTTCGATGCCCGTCGTGACCACCACAACCTTGCACTGCGCGCGGGCAAGGGACTGGACCGCGGCGTCGATGTCCCTGTCCTTGCGCCCCAGAATGAGCTTCGTCTCGGTGCTGAGGAGCGTGAACACCGTGGTGTTGGCTGCAGGGACGTAGGACTGGATGCGCACGGCCAGGCTGGTGCCGTAGCTGCTGCTCTCTTGGATAATGCAGAGGGGCATCCACTGGAACTGCTGGATGAGCCGCCCCAAGAAGTCCCCTTGCACATGGGTGGAGGGCATGAGTCGCACGAAATAGGGGAACAGTTGCGGCGACGCAAGGTTGGGGTCACCACTGTACGAGAGGACGGGCAGGTAGTACTTCTGCTCGACGATCGGCGTGAGAAACCCAGACCAGAACGACGAAGCGGGCCCCATAGCCCCCAAGGAGAACATGGAGATGTTATCAAGGCCAACCCTCCGGGACGTGAAAGCGCGAAGGTTGTCGACGGAATTCACCACCTGTAACACAGCACTGTGGCACAGCACCCCTGCGGCACAGCAGGTCAGGGCCAAATATCCTCGCTGCCAGAGGGGAATACGGACAAAGGCTAGGTCAAAAGAGAGAGGAAAGTTAGTGGCCCAGGCACCCCCATAGGGAGTTGGGGGGGGCTACTCGCTGCGACTGCACCCGGCCAGACTATGGGAGCTACCCCGGCCACTCGTCACCTCAGGGATGGTCCGTCGATGGCCAGGGAGTGCATCTCATATGGCATGGCCGGCCGATGGCCGATATGCAGTGCCGTCAGGAACGCCATCGTGCACCCCTGGGGCGTCCTGTGAGCCTTAAGATCGGCCACCAAATCCAAATCCAAACTGTCTCCTTGCCCCGCCCCGCCCTTTTCGTGGTGCCATCTCTGCAGCATCGGGCTGGGGAAAATTCATTCGCAGGGTTTGGGGGTCACTCAAGCCCCTTTTCGCAACCCCCCCTTGAAAGGGGGCTCCTGTGACTGAGCCTATTTCCGGTCCCCGCTTTACAAAGGGGGATGGTCATTGCGACTCCTGAATAAGGAAACCTGATGCAGAGTTCCTGGCGTCCTCAGTCATCAGTTTTTCATGCGCCCCAAAAAGAAGGCCACAAAAGCCCTTGAGATACTCAATCCATACAAAAGAAAGGAAGTCTGACCCTTGGGGGCACTACCAGCTTTACACTCTTAAAGATGCTAAGCGAGCCATTGCCTGCCCCTCAGCACGCTCGAATAGCAAAAGGCTGACACAAAAAAGCCCTGGTTTACCCAACAGCACTGCTCAGTTACGGGAGCCCCTGACCACAAAATCCTCCACTCCTGTTTTCTGGGGCTCGAGCGACCTCCGCCCCCCGCAAATGAAATTTTCAGCCGCCCAGCGCCCCTGCCTCACAGCACCCCTGCCGCACAGCACCCGTTGGATGCGTATTGTCTTGTTCCGCCCCCGGCGCAGGAAGTGGTCTCCGTCTTCATTGAACCGCTGCACCGCCTGCTGGTACGCGTTCCGTACGCTATCACCCACTGTGTCGTCCAGCACCACAAAATCCAGATGCGCTCCGAGGCCGTCCGGGAGCGATGCGGCATCCAGGGCCTCGTGGGTCACGTTACTGCGGTACGGCTCGCCGCCGATGGCGCCGAGGGGCTGCCAATCGTGTACCGGAAAACGGTGGAGCCAGAAGGTCTGGTTGACCCGCGTGTATAGCAGCTTCTGCCCCGCGACGTTGACCTGCACGCGCCCCGTGTACCCCTCAAACGCCACGCCATCCGCCAGGGACGACAAGGTGCCGCCCCGTTGAAGGGTCGCGTTGACGTTGGAGGGGGTGGCGTTGGCGTAGGCCGCTGCCCAGAGCGCGTCGAGCACGAACGCGGCCTGGAAGGCGTGCTCGAGCGCCCCGTACCGTTCCAAGAAATACGCGGGGATCAGGGGGCTCACCCAGAAGGTCGCAGCGGCGCTGGGCATCCCCGTGAGGTTGCGGGCGGTCAACTCATTAAGGATCTGGTCCAGCAGGAAGAGCATCGCGTACTGGTGCGCGCGACCCTCCGCCTCCAGAAGGTCCAGGACCTCCCTGACCGCCGAGTAGAACTCCACCGTTGTGGCATCCACCACAAACACCTACGGAGGTTGCGTAGCTGAGCTCTCGTGCATCTGACTCCGGAACGAGAGCCGCCTAAGGGCACTGGGCAACGAATACTCGGACTAATATGGCACCATTATAATACCATGGTCGTCATAATTGTAACCCTCACCTCACCTCACCTATCACCCACCGCTCACCGCTCAACTCTCACACACCCCTCACCTCTCACACCTCTTACACCTCACCTGCCAAATACCTGCCAGCCTTCGGCGATGGAGGCCCAAAGCGTCTGCACCATAATGGCCTGTGTCCACGTCGGATTGACCACGACCACATTCGGGACGCAGCCGCTCCGGGCGTTCGCCCGGTTGCAGTAAGGCGTCTGGCGCTCGTCCCGGATGCGCTCGTTGTCGGCCCAGACCACCATATGCACCCAGGCCAGGCTCCCGAAGCTCTGCGTGATCGCCTCGAGGCGGCGGATGCGGGAGTTGAACGGCACAAACCACTCGGGGGACTCCCTGCGGCCGTAGTCCTCCGACGAGGCGGAGAAGGAGATGGTGAGGATGGGGACGACACGGCCCGGCCCGGACAGTCCGGAGAACTCCGGGAGGATGAGCGTGTCCACTTTGTCGGAGAGGATGCGTTCAATCGCCGACACTAGACTGCCATGATGAGGAGAGGGCAGGGATACGCTAGAGGGGCGAGGGGGGGTCGGGGCTACCGGCGGATGGAGGAGCGGTTGGGTAGCAATTTCCGGCGGTGCAGACCGGTTGGAGGGCCGTTGGGACGGACCAAAGTGGTTGGCAGGGCTGACCGTTACAACCAAAGAGGGAGGCACCCCCGCACCATAAAGCGCAAGCATGGGAGAGGGGAAGCCCCCGCCGGGCAGAGGGACGGTATTGAAATGGCGTTACGGAGCCATGAATACATTCAAAGATAACATAACCTGCGAGGTTCCACGGGATGCAGCGCACCAGATCGAACTGTTCAGGCCTTCCGGCCCGCCAGGCTGCCTGGTCCATGAACTGCAGGACCAGCCACTTAAGTCTACTTGCTCGGTTCATCGCATGGAGGGCCTCAAAAGCCAGGTGTGGACCCACCACTTAGCTCCAGCCGCGCCTGCCTGACCACAGCCTTCATAGCCCGCTCAGCCCCATAGTTTCTCCCTGTTTTGTGCATCTGCTGAGTTCTACTCCCTGTCCTCGTCGGCTGGGGCAAGGGCATTGCTCGCACAGTGGGGGGAGGGGGTGGGGATTGCACCGGAAAACTTGCAACAATTTGTCAATCGGCAAACGCATGCAAGAAAGGCAAATGTGCCACGCACTACCGCTATTTAGGAAAATTTTAAAACAGCATAATTCAAATTGAATTGAATCCAAAATTTCTCACGACACATCACTCAAGTGTACTCATGAAAATTTGACAAATCTCAAATGAATGGTAGTTGTAAACATGTGCCAAGGTCACTCCTTGGACTTGTCAAGGAGTCCCCTCATTCCCGAAGGGCATGTGTGGTGGTGTGTTGGTCATTTGCACACACTTACCATACACCAGACAGCACTTAAACAAAGGCGTCAGAAGCGTCGATGGCACATTGTCACAATGTGTTCCACCCTTTCCCTGCCAACGACACACACACACACACACACACACACACACACACACACACACACACACACACACACACACATGCCGAACCATGGTTGCCGAAACTAGACAAGTGACAGTCCAAAGGGGCCATGAACAATTCACTGTGTGGCCAGTCACCACGCAATGCTCATTCAACTCTCACCTGTAGGAGTCCGAGGCGAAGTAGGCCCGCACGGCCAAGTACGTATCCGTGCGCCGGAGGATCGCGGCCGTCTCATTGCAGACGTGGTCCGTGAACATCCCCATCGCCGCGGTGCCAAGGGGGGAGATGAGAAGTCCGACCGTGAGGCGCGTGGCGGCGTCCCCCAGCTCATGCGGGCACTCCAATGCGTGCCCGATTGCCGCGACCGTACCGTTGCAGTCGGCAGTGCCGGTGATATCCTCAAGCACCTGGAACTTGGCGGCGAGGGGGGCGGCCGGTGCAGGACCCACGGCCTGGGACAGGGGCAGGGGAGTGAGGGAGGGCCGCGGCACCACTGCGCGGACCCACTGCGCCGGGAACTTGGGGGACATATGGGTGGGCGACTTGAGGCGCGGCGCCGGGACCGGGGTCTTGGGGGCCGGGCCTGCCGGAGCGCGGCTGGCACCGCGAGGCAGAGACTCCCCGGTCCGGGGGCTCTGCCCATGAACCAACGCATCCAACAGCGTCAACGACAAATCCGTGAGGAGTGGGCCGTAAGCCCCCGCGAGGCCCATAATGAGGACAGTGTCCACATTGTCCTTGGTGATGCCCTCCGCTGCAACGGCGAGACTGTCCGGGTCGTCCGCAGAGTACAGCCTCACGGTAATGTGCGTCCCAGTGCGCTGCTCAATGGCTGCCGTCTCGTTGCACACGTCCTCAGCAAAAGGCACGTACGCCTCCGGGCCGAGCGGCGAAGTCAAGCAGGCCATCACCAACCGCAATGCTGTGTCATCAGACTCATGTGGGCACTCTATGGTCTGCACTGGGGGAATTGACAATAGGCTTTCACTTGAGCCTGCACTGATCAAGACATAGCAGAGTAGCGCCGGAATAAAACGAAGACACATGACCCGCTGTACAAAAACGGAGACGGAAACGATTACACAAAGACTGATTGGATACCGACCCCCGTCTCGTCCGTCATCTCATATTCTGTTGCTTTGCGCCTCCCGTTTGCCCTCAAAGAATGCTTTTCCCTTCTTCTCAAGCAGCAGATAGTTGCCGCACTGCCAGCGGTGGTTGCCTTGCTCGCGTCGACTAGTTGGAGCTGTACCAACATTTCGAATGCGAATTGCGATTGCACATCCGGTTAAACATGTCTATCGTCGTCACCGCTATTCGCCCCGAGTGTCCCACTTTACTATATGTAATTCCAACATTTCAGTTGGACACGCTATGTTAATTTGCATACATATTAGATGCTTGGGTCCCCTAGGTTGGACTTTGCATGGCCCTGATGTCGTTTGGTCTCTATCCCCCGGGGGGTACTTTGGGACCCTATTCGAATTCGGGCACATCTCATCGCATACTAGCGTCGAGTGATTTTTGTTTGCGCCCGACTTTGACACCTTTTGTGCTCAGCCTTAGATTTCAGGCTGGTAAAGACAGCAGGCGTGCACAACACAAAGAAAACTGCTCACAGATGCATCTGAGGCGAAAAAAATAGACACTCAGAAAATGACCCCATGCCCATGTCCGTACCGAGGTGGTCACCCAAGGAAAAATGGAAGCACCACAGTCCATGTATTATGGGGGCCTCGGGCTTGAGATCCCCAAATTGCCCAAGTTTGCCAAGGTCTGCATCTGCATTGCTACAGCAGGTCAACGACATATCAAGCTTCAAAGAATTTTCCCTCTGATGAACACTTTTTGCGTCGGTGCCCGTGATTGGTTGTTGGTGTCAGGCTTCAATATGCACTTGTCCTTGTACGTGTGTACCCGGTCAAAGAATCAAAGCGAGAGCAACAAAACAACAAACCAAAATCACACGAGGCCGGGCCTTGCTGCAAAAAGCGAGGAGTGCACATGTGGGCATAGTGCGCAAGCGCCCATTCCCGAGCACAAAAGTGTTCGTGTGGTCACCTGTGTTCCGTGTCTGTGTGCACTACTTGGGGATGAACTTCGTAAGTGTCCGTCTCAGTTTTTCTCTCTATTCTCGGGGCAGTGCAGCTGTGCATGTGCCAGTTGAATACCTGACCGTGCGTGCTGTTGAAGGCCAATGGATTCCGCTTTAGCTAGAAGCAATGGGCGCCACCAGTTCGAAGGGTAACCTTTCCGGAGCAAGAGGGAAGAAACCTTACGTATATTCTGTATAAAACTACATGTGTCAAAACGGTACCAGGCACATTTCTTAACCAGGTTAGGCACAAGTGACAGAAGCATTCTTTGGGTGTTTGGCGACTGACAATCAAGCAAACGTCGGTGTGCTGCCGGCTGTGAATCCCCAGGGGCAGTTTCGAACACAGGCGATTTGACTTCAATATTTGGCGGGCCCTTAGAGATAAGGACCTCGGAATCCAGGAAAGGCATGGAGCGTCCCCACCCCTCTACAGTAAGCTTCAGTGTTGAGTCACGGGAAATGGTGAGTTTTACTTGGGTCAAAAATTGCTGGGCAGAATCGATTGTGGGTCGGGAACGTACAAAGGATGGGGATGGAGGGGACCAGAGAGGAGACACATAAGCAAGGTAATTGTCCCTATACCTGACAATGGGAGGAACAATGGCACCTCTAGGGTGAATTGATCGGTTGGGGTTATGTGTGATCGGGGGGGGGGGGGCTTGGAGCACGATATGGTGCCCGGGGCCCAGGGTTATCGGTTGTTGGCAGCCTAGGCCGGAACTTAAATTAGCTCGTTGCTCTGAACAAGGATGCTACTCTGGTTCGTCAAGCTAATAGTTGCGTGCTTCAACTCGCAAGCTTTGGTAGACACAGCACAAATCGGACGGTGCAGCAAAGCCAACAAAAGAAAGACACGGCTACCACATGTGGTTTCTGCAGAGTAGCGGGCATGCACTGTTTTCAGGAAACCATGACACACGTGACCCTGTTAGCGTTCAGTTGTCACACCCACACATACACAATATACTGTAGCTCCCGTAGCATGTAGAACATCATTGTTTCACATTCATCGCATGATTTCAACGTCCCAGGGCTTGGATTTTCACCTGCATTCCCGTGCTGTCACCAAGTCCAGGCCCCATACCATTGCTCCTTTGCGCAGGAGTGGCTGCCACATGGGTGAGTGGTAGCCCTTTGCTACAAACAGATGGTTTAGGAAGGTCAGGTTTAGCTTTGCGGTCTCACGAGAAAGGCGGTAGTGGGCTGCCTTTTTTACCCAACTGGGCACCAGTGACCTAAGCATGGATGCTGTTCCCGGCGCCTCTGGGTCCATCAGTTTTTCCAATTGTGGGGGTGTGGACTCGGAGACACAGTGCACAAAATCAGGTAGTGACAGCGCGTGAGGTCCTAATGGGTCCTGCAACATACACTCTAGAAATCTCATAGACAAACTGTTCTGTTCTAGTGTAATTTCCATTCTTGTAAGTTCTCTGAGGTCCTGGCGCACATTTTCAAGCATTTGGTCAGACAGCGATCGGTCACTTGGCAGTGCCAGGAGAAACAGAAAATTATCTCTGTAGCGCAACCACTTACCCACGCTCAGTGTTTGTCCCAATTGTTTAGTTTTTTCTCGAAAGATCGAGGTGTCCTGCGATGTTCTACAATGTCCTAACGTGTCCTGCGGTGCCCTGAAGTGTCCTACAATGTCCTAAACCGTCTTGTGGTGACACAAAATGTCCTAAAACGACCTTTCATGTCCTGCGATGTCCTAAAATGTCCTGCCCTGTGGCTGCGCAAAGCCCAAGTCCTGAGTTCCAATCCAAGTGGAAGCATGATACCAAGCGTCCCGGCATCGAAGTACAAGACTTGCAAGCTGGGCGGAGCATGAGCCACCGATCGGGATGCCGGTATTTTGGCTCAGCACAGAAGACAAATTGAGAAAACAATCGCTGACAAATGTATCAAACAGCACATACCTGACGACATCGGAGAACGTGAAACAGTGAACGGAGCCACGGGCCCCCCTCAAGCAATTATCTAATTTTCAGTTTCCGTCTTTAGAGATGAAAAAACGCAAAGTTCCCCTAGTGGTTTTGTTTGTCACCAGTTGCTCATGGATCCAACACAAGGCAGGCAGCAGGTCATTTCTGTGGATTTCCGGGAACATTTCTTTAATATCAAATTCAACCCACTGGTATTGGGACTGGGGTGGGGGGTCCGCCAAACGCGACAGCCATTTCTTGACTGGGTGTAAAATATCCCCCATGGCCACAATTTCAGTGGAACGTAACACGGCGACGGCCTCTTTCCACAACAGTGACAGGCATCTTCCCATCAGTTTCCCCAGGCACCTATATGGGTGCTTGTCGTGAGTTAGTACTTCACGTGCCTTCATTTTTGCTTTGCGTTCCTGGGACTTGAATTTCACAAGCAGTTGGGAGTTGGGGACAGGGTATAGTTTAGTTTGGTGCCGAGTACATGGTGCTGGCAGTGCAGACAGGGGACTGGTCACCCATTCCACCGGGTTCATAGAGCTTTCGCCCACCACTGATGCTCGGAAAATGGGGCAAAGGACCACTGAGTAGATCCTGGCCGCCCATCGGAAAACTGGCTGCAAACTAGACCACATGAAATCAGCAAATTTGATGAACAGGATTGAGCGGTACAGAAAGAACTTACATGTACTGAGCAGCAGGAGTGTGTGTTGTGACCCCAGATACACACAGACATACTGCATAACGTCATTGGGTAATACAAACATATGAGTCACGGAACCCGTCGTGGGTCTGCACGTGCGCTTCGTTCCAGTGACATGCATATGTGTGGGTGGGTGGTCGGGTGGGGGTTCTGGTGGGGGTCGTACCCTGGAACTGCAATCGCACACAGGGGTAAGGGGCTCGCATGTAGACACCCTCCTGGACACCCCGGGGTATTTGACTGCTGGGTTACGCAGGCCTCTCGTCAGCTTGGGGTTTGCTCGGGGCGGTTCATATGGTTCTCGGACCTGCTTAGCCGTACCCATTCTTATTTTTCGGACGCCCTGATCCACCAGTTTTTGCCAGAACGTCCGGCACTCGTTAGACATAGCAGACACCAACTGGTGTGGCTTCCCCTCGGTAACACACTGTGCATTGTGCTCATTGATGAGGGTGGACACATGGGATAATCGCTCACTGATTCTGTCCCGGAGTGGTTCGCACAGAGGTGCAAGGGGTCGAGGTGTTATCTTATCGGCCATGAAGGCTTGAGCACCAGACACCAAGTAATTAAACAGTTCCATGGAGGCATGTTCTGCGGACGAGGATCGGACGATCTCCGTAAAACGGGCGGGGGATTGGTAGAAATTGGAATAGAACTAGGGGTACAAGTAACCCTCGCAGGCCATCCACAGGCGGGAGGTTCCCTTGTCGAAGGGGCCCAGCACAAAATTAGCCGGGAGAAGACCTAGCTGGAACAAAAAAGGTGCACCGGGCATGGGTGATGCTGGCCAGCTGGGTTGCTCGCTCTACATGGCCGGGTCTTGCGTTTGAAGGGTTGCTGGCTGGCTCACTGGCTCTACAGGGGTGGGTCACTTCACAAAGCGGCATTTTGCACATGAGTTCTCACACTTGCATCAACCTACTTGCAGTCTGTAGGATTTGGGCCATGGGGTCCCGTGCGCCACTTCATCTCGTGCAAAGTACTTTATCTCCAAAAAAGTAGTTCAAAGCTCCCAAAAAATTGTTGTCGTCTGCTTTGGGAATTATTGGCATCCATATATAAAAGACCCTAGCAGGGGGTGTTGCAACTAGGGTTTTCTGGGGTTGTATGGGTTGTTCGGGTGGGTACATCTTGGGATGGTTCACCGGTGTTTGACCACAAGTACTCTAGTCCTAATTAAATAAATAAAAGACCGGTGGCTAAAAAGAGACCGGGGTGGGTTTTGGAGGCCTTGCACGGGCACTTCATGTTCGCAACCGGGTTCCTATTAACAGACCGGGATGTCACCGGAGGAGAGGCGAGCAACCAAGCATGCAATGCATGGGCAACAACACAAGACTAAAACGATGCGTGTTCATTGAAACTACATCAACTTGGCCGCTTGATGGAGTTCTCATCTTGTACGTGACCCTTGTAGAATAGAGCAAACACATCCGAAGGCAATATAAATCCGGGAGGAAGAGGTGGCAACTCCGGCAAGGGGGGGAAGTGGTGATTGATAGGTGCCATGGAACCCGTAGCCGGGTAGTTGCCACGGTGCCTGCGCGGTGCAACAACTCCCACTTCCTTATATTAATTTCAGACTGGTCGTCGTCGTCGTGTAAAGGTCGGCGCGACGCGCGCGCACAGTCCCGAAAAAGCTTTTTCCTGCAGCAGAGGATTCCGAATTCTTTGCATAGACCAATGCGTAATTTCAAGGCACATCCAGCGTTGTACATATAGTACAGCTGGAGATTGTCACGACTTGGGGTGTGTATAACTGATCCCCCGACCGCCAAATGCAACTAACCATTGCCAGAACCACATGTAACCACATTTTGATAGTGTCTGTCGATGGTGCCCTTGTGTCGCACGTCATTATCTTAATGTAATGAAGGACAATTTCTGGCCCTACGTGTAGGCATGGGTGCAAAATGTAGCCATGAGTGTAGCCATGAGTGTACAATGTAGCCATGAGTGAGTGCAGGCATGAGTGTAAAATGTAGCCATGAGTGTAGCGATGAGTGTATAATGTAGCCGTGGGTCTCGCACTGAAGCCCCCCACCTGCACCGCGTCGATGGATGCATCGTTGAACGCACCATTAAAGGCATTCACACACTGGCCCCACAATATGTAGACGTCTTGGCCCAGAATATGACAGATGCAGTACTGGGTGACCCAGAGATGCACATTACTAAAGCCCAGCGTGCCCTCACACCCCTGCACCGTGCCCTCCCAGACACCCCACGTGACTGGATATCACTGACACGGCACCAAATAAAAACCATTGTATCAGACATGTATGCAGAGACTCTAACCTCTGCGGCTCCCAGCTTGCCAGGAACACCGCATAAAAGCTTGCAAACGCCACCTGGGACGAAAATATGTTATTCAACCGATTGACAAGAATAACGGGCGTGCGTCATTCTCTATCGCCGCCTGTACTACTCCCTGATCATCATAACATACAGTGACACCACACAATTTGAAGTCCTCAGCGACCATGCAACACCTGAGGACGCGGACCGGGCTGTGCTGCAATTCTTGTATTCTACAGCGTCACAGCTAGGTCTCAGCCAGCACTTCAGGCTGAACCCCTCATTCCATGCCCCCATTTCATTCCTATCTTTTAAGAATAAGAGCAACGAACACCTTGGTGAACTGAAACTACGAGTCCTGTTTTCCTATTTTGCTCACCCCATGAAAAAGTACTGTCAGCTGATGGGAAGATGTTTCTCTGTACTTATTGATGAAGCACGCAAAGTGCTCCATACATTCCAGAATTCCAAGACCATGGATATCCTAACATGGGCCGATACCATGAACAAGGCGATCCAGGTATGGAAGGAGAAGCACCCCAGATTGCAAAGCAACCACCACCTGAAACTCTGGGAACTTGACGTTAAGGAAATGTTTCCCAGACTGCACCATGGAGACTACACAAACACGAACCCCAAGCCCCCAGACACCACAGCGAGAGCAGGGACAGCCAGAAAAAACCAACAGGTGAAAACAAAATCCAAAACCACGGAAGGAGTGTGGGAAGCCGTTCACTACCTCATGCAATGGGTGTGCGAAACTAACAAAATTCGCACATGCACAAGAGGGCCATGGTTCGGGGTACACAAACAATGCAGAAAATTTGATTGCATGCGCAAGGCATACGGTGAAATGTGGACCAATGTCTCTTGGCCACAAATTCAAAACTTTATGCGCTCGGAGATCTTTTACAACGACGTCTTCGTCGTTGGGACCCGCGTCCTGCGCCAGGTCCGTGGCGTTGCAATCGGTGCCATGTGTGCCGCACACTTTGCAAATATATATTGTATGAGCAAGGAACATCTCC
Organism: Eutreptiella sp. 'Long Island Sound 2002'; assembly: GCA_964036045.1. Taxonomy (NCBI): domain Eukaryota; phylum Euglenozoa; class Euglenophyceae; order Eutreptiales; family Eutreptiaceae; genus Eutreptiella; species Eutreptiella sp. 'Long Island Sound 2002'. The sequence goes on from OZ038382.1 coordinate 14,935,688, forward strand.
TCCACATTCAGAACCACACACCCTGGCCACTGCCATCCACAGCCCCCCCCCCCCACCACACCATGCCTGCCACAGACACCAGAAAACAGTTACCACAATCTGTACATGGCTTGGGCCTATGGGCACACCCATTCAGGTATGTTGACAACATTGTGGGTATACGCTCAGGCCATAAAAGCCTGGACACAGTCCAGAAGTACTTCGAGACTGTCCTAGGTATCACTCTGCAGATTGAGGGTGAGGGACAGCACTGGACCTCGCTGGAAGCTGAACTCAGCATAGACCCACAGACAGCCCTAATCCAGATCGCCATGAAACAGAAAGGAGGTAAAAAAGACCCAGTACACAAACAACTCCTGCGATTCCCCGATTGCCACTCACCTAACGCCAAATGGGTCCTCCGCTCACTTGCAGGTGCGCTTTTTCAAAAGACAGTCATTTACTCCTCCTCCCTCGAAATTGCAAGCAGGAATGTACACCGTGTATGCACTGAGCTCAGCGCGAAGGGTTACCCACTGCCCTGGTGGAAACCCTATGCGCCGAAGGCCCTGACTACCATGAGGCTCAACCCCCTGAGCCCGAAATGGGTAAACAGGGACCCACAACATTTGCTGGTATTGAGGAGTAAAATCCTGAATTGGCGCTGACCCATCCTTGGAATCACTGCCCACCAGAGCACGTACAATGCACACACAAAACACAATCAGTCAGTACACCGCAGGCCCCATATGGGGCCTTCTGGGACACACTGTAATGCATTGTGTTTTTATTGTGCATGAAATTGGGCCCAAATGACAATTTGTGAACGAAGGATCAAAACTATATGCATTGTTCCTACAGATCTATTGGCAACATTCTTCTGCATGCTTCGCCGTGCTTGTTGTAAGCCCAATTGAGAAGTTCACCCTTGTCAACGCCCAATTTTAGCTACGTATTGAACACCAACTTTGTGTAAGAGTGTTAAATGTAGCCTTGGGTGTAGCCGTTTGCGTACAATGTAGATCTAACTGTTGCCATGAGTGCGAAATGTAGCCCTGTGTGTGGCCATGAGTGCAAAAGGTAGCCATGAGTGTAGACATGATTGTACAATGTAGCCGTCGGTGTACTGTTAGTGTAAAATGTAGCCATGGGTGTCATTAAATGCTAGCACCAAATTTTCTACCCTCGCATTTGCACGGGCAATATAGCCAGGTGCTAGCCATGTAGCCATGTGTGTCAAAATGTAGCCATGAGTGCAGCCATGAGTATAAAATCTAGCCCTGAGTGTAGCGAGGACTGTGAAATTTAGCCTTGAGTGTAGCCATGAGTGTAAAATGTAGCCCTCAGTGTAGCCATGAGTGTAAAATGTGGCCTCAAGTGCAGCCATCAGTGTAAAATGTAGCCCTAGGTGTAGCCAAATGTAGCCATGAGTGTAGCCATGATGTAAAATGTACCCATGAGTATACCATTAGTGTAAAATGTGACCATGAGCGTAAAGGCTGGGGCCAATAACATCTAACAAAGAAAGTCAATGGTAGCACCAAAATTTCCCCCGCGCATTTGCGCGGGCCAATGGCTAGAGGAGTATTACTCCGTTCCTCAGTAGATAAGCAGCGTTGCTTATTTTGATTCGGACCTGCCTCCTGGCCAAGCGTTGCTTATAAAGTGCACGTGCGCAGGCGACCATGCAGCGTTGCTTATTTTTTTGGCACTGCCAGTGCCAGTGCCAATGGCAGCGAGCCGATCGTGCAGCGGTCGCCGATCGATCGTGCGCAGAGGACAAGACAGCAAATCATCCTAAAAAACAAAGAACAACAAACAATCCTCCACCTTCTTTTTTCAATCCGGTTTCTAGCTCCTCCTCCGTGGCAACCTCCAGCAATAGCTTTAACTCCAGCTCCAGTTACAGCTCGACTGGTCTTCCTCCGCTCCCATTCTACCGCCTCTTCCAGCATCATTGAGTAACTCATTGCTTGCGAATTCCTTTGCCATGGGTGTGGTACCACAAGTGCCAAGTTTTCCTACCATGCATGCCTCACAACACTTGCAACATTTGATGTTCCAGTTGGGTAACTTTCCAAGCCCGCAGTGAGTATGAGATGAGGACGCAATGTGCTTCGTGTCGCGCCATTGTTACGGGAAGCTTCGGGAAGGATTGGTTATTTGTGCATGGTATTGAGAAAAAAATTAAGATTTCAGATTTTTTCTCGACAAAAAGGGAAAAAAAAAAAACAACCCAAAATGTGTCCATTTTGACCCTCTTTTAGGTCTCAAAAAACTCGCCCAACTCGTTAAGATTTTAGGCACTGCTTATGTCATCGGGCACTTATGTCATTGCTTGTCCCGGCGAAACTTGGGTACTGCTTATAAAGCACACGTAGAAGCACTGCTTATCTACCGAGGAACGGAGGGCACTGAGTTCACTGTGGTAGGGGATTATCCGTGGTAGGAAAGTACTTCGAAGTGCCGCAGAACAGTGTGCGCAGATCCTAAAAAGCAGCCTGATTCCAGGAGGGTTAACTCGCCGCCGGGAACCCAGCGCTAGCTGGGTGGCGGCGAGTTAACCCTCCTGGAATCAGGCTGTTTTTAGGATCTGCAGACAATATTCATTGTGACAGGGTTGGCGAGTTTTGGTCAGCAACCCTAACCCTATTCCCTCTGATAATGGGGTGAATCCTAGGCAGTCATGCGGCAAAGTACTTCGAAGTACTTCCCTACCACAGTGAACGGCTTGCTGAACGGAGTAGGACACCATGGTGTGCAACGTCGCGCGTGTGGCAGTCCGGCGCAGGGATTTGGGGCCAACGGAGAATTATCTTTTTACTGCTGAAAGGTATGGATACCTTTTTCATACCAACCTGATCAGAATTTCTGTAGTTTTATTCTGATTCATTAATTTGCGAGATTCTGCTTGCTTTCCGGGTGGCGGATGATCTTTGCTTTATATTGAAGCTTTGAAGGTGGATAAGATCCGGAGCTTTTGGTTGGTTGCAGGATGATTTGCATGTTTTCGTGTGGGAACTCCTCACCCGTTCTTGTTCTTCCTTCGAGAGCCTTTTCTTGTAGCCACAAGTTGGGTGTTGGCACATTTGGAAGAGTGGGTGGAGGACGGGGTTGTCATGTGAGCACCCCATGCTTTTGTTGTGCTTTTGTGCCTTTGGCAAGGGAGGGAGGGTTGGTTCCATGCAAGATTTTGGTTCGCAGAGGTAGGCAGGTATGCAAAAAAACAAATCAAACGATGAAATCGGCTCCGAACACGCACTCACAGAGCCACGAGGCGCCCCCAAAACAGCCCTTTAACCATAGCGGCGACAAATTTGGGTCCCAACGAACGGGTAGCAACTTTCAAGGGGCTGTTTTGGGCCGTTTGGCCAAAGGGGGGGCGACGGATGGGTACAGCTGACTTGTATTCAGAATTATCTTTCCTGTTGTGCTTCGTAATGATACTGAGCCAATCGCTGAATGCCATTCAGTTATGCATGTTTACATGTTCTCGCAAGTTCCTTACCTGATGAAAATTAGAAAATCTTTAACGGGAAATGCGAAAGCCTACTGAACCCCAAATGCAAGAACATTCTTGGAAAGCTCTGAACGGGGAAATGCGAAAGCCTACTGAACCCCAAATGCAAAAACATTCTTAGAAAGCTCTGAACTTGTTCGAGTTGACTGCTGTGCTTTGCTTTCTACAAACTTAACGTTTGCTTTTGTTGAATGTGCTGAACTGCACTTTGGAGACTCCGATTGCCGGTTTGTCCGCTACTTTGCCTCTCCTCTTCATAGACGGCGCAGATGCCTCATGTTGCGTGAAAAAACTGATGGCTCAACGATGAACAGAAGAAATGGATTATCTCATTTCCAGAGGTTGGGCTTGCCGTGGTATTCATAAGAGTCTCGTTGACCTGTTGTATAGAGGCTGCGCGACATGGCGAATAAAGTTGGGTACACGTTGACGCTACTTTTTACTTCGTAGGACCCGGTGGATATACCCCGTCACGCATCCCGAAACCATCGAGAGAACGGAGGTACCTATGTTCGCAATGCAACTCTCGTCGTTGTTCGAGAATAAAGATGCATATCCATGCATGTAGGCAACTTTGCATGAGGCAAGGGAGAGGGAGACCCAAACTCATGAGTGGTTTCTTCAGTCACGAGAAACGAAATTGGAATTCCTCTTCCCTGCCCCTCGGAGCCCGCCGTTTGAGGTCGACGGGGCTAGTTGAACCCCTTTTTCTCCTACGATGCAGTGAGTAAAGCGTCAAACATGCATGAATGATGCATGGCGAATGATGCATGATTTATGGCAAAACCCTCGTTAGCTTGCTCTCTTCCGTCCATTTGCTCTACCGCATGAGTTTCATGCATGTCGATTAGAGGCGGGGTCGGTCAGAAACGGGTCCCCACGCAGTGCCACCCATCTCTTTAGATGGCCGGTGTATTGTGGATCCAAACTCATGGGAGGTGTGCCCCGAAATGCATGTTTCCGTTCGTGTGCCGCTGCTCCACTGCAGTGCACCATGTCGCAAGATAGTCTCGTTTGCTTTCCCGTGAGAGTGTAAGCGTGTGCCAAAATCTCATTAGGACCATATTACTCTAATGGGATGGTCACTCTACCGGGAGAGGAACAAAAGGTGAAGAGACACCAAGTTGGACATATGAGGTATGTGGCGACGCGCGTTTGCCCAAACACCTTCAAGCAAGGACGGGTGCGGTGTATGTGTGTGTTTCGGCGGCTTGAAGCCCCGGAGCCCACCCCCCTATCTATGCGAATGCCTTCGTGTGTTTTGCAAAACATGTTTGTACAAATTTAGTCGTCGTCTGCGTGGTATGCAACGTGGAGTTCGTGTGGCTATGTTTGATTTGCGGTGTTTGTGTGGTCCGCATGGTATCTTCGGTCTCTTGAGTGAGCGTGGTGAGTGTGGTTTGCACGGTATTGTATTTCGAGTGACCGTGGCACGATGTTTGGTGTGTGGCTTGCGTTAGCATGAATAGTGTGCGCTCAAGACTTCTCCTTGAGTGACACCGTTCACCCGTTGCTTGGACCTATGTCCTCCAAGCGCGCTAATTCGTATGTAGTGGTTTGCATGGTCTTTTCTGTGTTAGTGTGCGTGATTATTATTCGCACAGCATGTTGGGAGTGCAGAGTTGGTGTGGTATGCAAGCACAGGGTACCAAGGCTAGGCCGTCAAAAAAATCGACATGAAGAATAAGCATAAATGCCTTGGACCGGAACCAATAAGCCGAACTCTCTCAATTTCGACCGGCATTGTTTTGTGTACGATTGTTGAAACGCGGCGAGTTTCGGCTCGAAATGAGGAGACGAGATTGCGCCCTTCCTTCGAGCCGCACACCACGTTCAGGCCGGAAGGGCTCCAACTTTGTTCGGGCGGTGCTTTTTGCGATGATGCACTAAAACGGGTGGAATGTTAATACCGTGGCATTATTTCACCGCGCGTGAAATATTTTTTGAGCTTGGGTTCTTGCTTGGGGAGCAAGCAGAATGTGAACAGCCGAGACCTCCTTGACAACCACACATGACTTGCAACATTAGTCGCCCAAATGGGCTTTACACATTAAAAAAATTGAAACCCTCGAACACGCTCGCTTATGAAGGGCACATTGTGCACAAAGCTGCACACAGGATTGCACGTATCTTCGATTCGAAGTCCGAGCAATGTAAGTCACCGATGCGATGCCCCACACTCCCGCATTTTCGTAAAGGAGTGTCTCGCGTCTCAGATGGAGTGCAACAATACGGTTTTGCCTCTGTATGGAAGAACTTCGCTCCATTTCGTAGGTGGTTGAGTGGAATTCCAAGACCGTTGAGCAAGATCAGGGGCAGACGGAAGGCGTTGGTGATTGGAATCAATTATGAGAAGACGCCTACCAACACTCTCAGGTGTCGTAGCCCTAGTTGCACATGTGTTTGAACGCACATCCGTGCTCAAATTATTAAGCGGCTTTTTTTTCCTTTGTCGGCGTAGACACGCTAAGCGCAAGGTGAAATGGTGGTAATTATTTCTCCACCATACGTCCAAGAAGGTATTCGTCTCCCAAAACCAACCGAGGTATTTATATCGCGCCCGAGGGTGGCCAAAATGGGCCAAACCAATGTCAAACGGTTGTTGCCCCTCAAGAATGGGTGTTGGCACTATCAAAGAGGGTCGTTGGTTCAGTAATTCTGTCCTAAATGTATTTATTGCATGTTCCCCACCCTTATCAAAGTTGCTTGCACAATGCAACATCCTATGCATGCTTGCTCAGGGGTTGCATCAACGATGCAATGCGGGAATATAAATGGCTGCAAACCCAAGGATTTGAGAAAAAGGACATCCAGCTGCTCACCGACCACACGAAGGTTAGACCGACACGGACAAACATTATTTTAGGTGTTGTGCTAGGTGCCATGCTACAACCCTTAGAATCTGTCATTAGTGTGGAGGCTTGGACAAATCCGTGGTGCATGGGCATATGTGCATGGAGTTTCCCTTTTGAGGTCATGAGTGGCCAATGAAAATGCAAGCTCAAACATTGTTCGCGCGTCCTCGGGGCCAATTTGGGTTAACAATTCACGCATGGGGAAAGGATGATCCACCACCCCCACTTGCACGCCCTCCGTGAGTCACCCCCCACCAATCTCAACTACTCCTCAACTCCTCCTTGCCTATTTGGTATAGCCAAAATCTTGCATGGCATTACCAACCCCCCCCTCCTCTTGGCCACTACATTGAACCCAATATGCACGGCATACCAGCTTCATCGCCCCACTCACATGCAATTTTACTGCTAGTATTTTTGGGCACTGGTCGGGAGATAGGATTTCAGGCAGCGGAGCCACAAAAAAGTTCTGATTCATGAACAGTCCCAGTCATGCAACAAATTTTCGTTGAAGGGAATTTAGGAAAACGAAGCAGAATTTTCACTGAGCTTGTGCAACCATCAAGGCCTTATAACCCGATTTCACCGAGCTGCTATGACCGATGAGGTTCTGTAACCAAGTTTGCCAAGCTAGTGTAACCAAGAAGGGTTTCTAGAGATCTTCTTGTCTAGAGACCTAGGTCTCCTCCCAGTGGAGGTTTTGCAACCCATTTTAGGTTCCAAGGTGTTTGAGCAGCAAGCAACAACAAACGATTAGAAAATGTTTGTGTGGAAAGTGTGGTTCAACATCGGCATCCAAGTAGCTCAAAACAATAGCGGAGCAAATGCACATCACCTGAAACAAGTTTTGTGTGGCTCGAGTTGTTTGGCTCATTTTATGGCCATTTTTTTTCCACGACGATTGGGCTATCAAATGATTGCAAATGGGTGTTCAATGAGGCGTCTCTCACGCGTGGTGTCATATTGTGGTCGATTTTGAAGTGAAAATGGGTTTTCTAGCTTGTTCGTGGGATGATTGACCTGAAAGTGCAAGACGTTCACCATTGTGTAATGTTGGTGTCTCCAATGGGGGCTTTTGGCTTCAAATGGGTGCCCAGTGAGCCGTCTCCTACGCCGTGGTGCATTGTGTTGGTCAATTTTTGAGGTGAGAATGAGCCGTTTTTCAGGTTCAGGATGGTCACCAGTGTGTGTTGTAGGTGTCTTCAATGAGGGCCATCTTCTTCCATAGGGTGATTGGGCTATCAAATGGTTGCTAATGGGTTCCCCATCAAGACTTACAACTAAGACCAAGCTGGGTCCTAATGTTGCTCAATGCATAGGAAATTGGTGTGGAAGAAAAACGGCCTATTTTGGAGATGGTCCTGAACGTTCAAGACGGTGGTCCTGAAAAGCGGCACCAAAATGCCTCATTTTCACCTCAAAATGGGCCACCGCATGGCACCAGGGCGTGAGAGACGCCTCATTGAACACCCTTTTGCAATCATTTGACAGCCCAATCGCTGTGGAAGAAGTACCGCCCTCATTACAAACGCCTACTTCACACACACTGGACAATTCAGGACGATCGGGACGATCCCGAAAACATGCTACAAACGGCCATTTTTGGACACTAAATCGGCCATAGAACAAGCTAGATGGCGCAAAACCACACCAAATTTGTTGCCGGTGATGTGCATTTGCTCTGTGGTTTTTGAGCCACAGTCCAGGGGCCAGGCGTCCCCAACGAAGATTTTTGACCCACCTGCTAGCTACCGTTGCTTGCTGCTTGGAGTTGGCGGATTTTCAATGCGGGGGGGGGGGGGGGGGGGGGCTCAATTGACAGGACCACTCATCAGTTTTCATGAAGTTTGGCGCCAAAGGCACAGCCAATTTTTTTGACCATTGAAAATGGTCCAACCCCCCCACCACCACCAAACACATGGTATGGTTAGGATCCTACTAGTCGGGACATCATACCCTATTTTTAGCCGTTGCGAGCCCTTCATAGGGGCAAATGCCCACTAATGGCCGTACAATTCACTTCTAAGACATGCCTTTTTTTTAGTGTTTCCCGACCCCAAAATAGGGGGGATGGGGTCCCTCTTTCCCTCCCAAAGTTCACCCGGTCGCACATACAGGGGCGCAATATTCTGTCCAAGGTATGCCGTATGTATGTATACAGGTATGTATGAAACGGCCTACGAATGCAGGTGGTGGGTTCTGATCAATTTGTCAAATTGACAGAAATAGCCAAAAAAAATGCTGGTGTTTTTTTTTTTCACGGTTCATGGGACATAGAATGTATGTGGCGGGGGCCATTTGCATTTTTTAGGTCTTGGATGGAGGTACCATTTCTACCAAGCAGCAAGCAGCAGCAAGCATGCATGAAATGGCTAAACATTAGAATTCCGTAGTGGTGGTTCGGATGTAGCTGAATTTTTGTCGGATGATACTTGTAAGTATGAAGTATAATCAACCCTGGGCCCTAGAATGTTGTTTTTTTTTCTTGGAAAAATGTGGTTGGTCCCATGACTGTCCTGAACTTTCAGGTCGATCGTCCTGAAAACTGGCTGAAAAACGGCTCATTTTCACCTCAAAAAGGACCAACGCATTGCACCACGGCGTAGGCGACGGCTCATTGGGCACCCATTTGCAATCATTTGATAGCCCAATTGCTGAGGAAGGAGAACGGCTCCCATTGGAGACACCAACATCACACAATGGTGAACGTCTTGCACTTTCAGGACAATCGTCCTACAAACAAGCTAGAAAATGGCTCATTTTCACTTCAAAATGGACCACAGCATGGCACCACAGCATAAGAGACGCCTGATTACCTCAAAAACATTTTTCCAAAAGTGAACACAGACCACTGGGATGCTTATGCAAGTGCGTTTGGCATATTTGGAGTCCACATCAACCCTCTTCAGCCTTTTGGCCCATGCATGAACACATGATAGGCGCTGCCGATGTCAACCATTGTTTTTGCCCTGAAACAGCCCATTTTCAAGCCATTTTGGGATATGCTCAAAATGGGCTTAATAAACTTGTTTGGGGGACCCAAAGGGTCAAAGATTTGTTTTGGGAAAATGTCTGTCTTGCCCCTTTTGGATTTTGTTTTGGTTGTTAATTGGCCCATTTTCATACTTTTTTTGGAACTGCTTGGGGGCCAAAATAGGTCACCGTGTGCACAAACAGGCGTTCTACACTTGTTCTGGCATCCCAAAGGGGTTTGGATTTCTTTTTTTTTTTTTTTTTGAAAAAAGCGTCCCTCACCCTGCTTTGGTCCTGAACATGGCCCATTTTGAAGCCGTTTTATACCTTTTGGTGGGCCAAAATAGGTCGCCATGAGCTCAACAACAGGCTAAAACCACTTCTTTGAGGATCCCAAATGGGCTAGGAACAACTTGGGAAAAAATCATTGAAGGCCATCGAGGTCAGGTGGGACTTGAGAAAGTAGGCATATTTTCCGGGAGTATTTTGGCCATTTTACTCCAAACGACAGTCGTTGAGACTGCTAGATGGGTGCAAAAGCTGCTACAAGGTGCCCCAAGGTGTTAAGGACCCCCCTCAAAAACCCATTTAAATGCAATTGGTCAGAATTGGTCAGGTTTGGCATCACAAGAGTGGCCAAAATTTGTGAGTTGTGCGCAGAGTGCCATTTCTTGTGTCGGGTCTCATTCCGCACATTGAGCGCCATTTTAACGTCATTTCGCCTCATTTCGCGTCATGCCTGTCACGCGCGTATCCTTCTCATCTGTGATCTCATGCAGCGATACGAAGATTAGTACATGGAGCGCAGCCTGGTGACAGCTTATTCTTCCATTTTTCAGGTCGTGTTGGCAGTAAGGTGGAGGTGGAGGTAGCGAGAGATATGCACAGCCAGGGATAGACGCAGTGCGTGAGCTGGCCCATGCTTGTGTGGCATCTGCCCTCGGTGGGATGAAGAACGCCTCTGGGCAACCGAAAACAGCAGTATTTGCGCGTGAACTATAACGTCTCCTGCAATGCTCTTGTTGGATTTTATTTGCCCGGATATTGATGCAGAGCCCCCGAACGCACTGTCGTGGTTGCCATCGGTCGTGAGTGTGCAACTGACGGCAATTGATATCCCACCGATGACGTCCGTCGTTTGCCAGTGGCAAAGTTTTCGGTTGGCCGATGGCCGTTGGCAATCGACCGACAGCAGTCTGGTTCACTGACGGCGATTGGCAGCGTTTCTCCTGGTGGACGCGCATTTGTGTGGGAAAATCGTCCTAGACCATCAAATCAAGGGGACTCTGTTGTTGCAGACTAATATTTGGTTGTAGTCACTCTTTCTTGTCCTCAAGCAGGGCCATGGGCTTGGGTTGCAAGACAAGGTGCCCCAGGGCCAACCCCATAATTGTCCGTTTCCTTTCATACCTTTTGGGGGTGGAATTTGGCATCAGAAGTGTTTTACAAGGGTTTCCCCTTATTGCATGTCGTTGTGGAGGGTATGATGGTTGCAGAGGGACAGGTGCCAATAGCGTCATTTCAGCAAGAGATGCAGATGTAGATGTCATCGTGCATGGAAGGAACTGCACAGAAACCCCTTGCCACAGAGCAAAGTGACGCTGTGAGGAAACAGGTCGTTCCTACAGTGGAAAAGGACCAGTTTTGAGAGTGGGTGCAATGCGTCATTGCAGGGCATGGACTGTCCGGAATCATTGACGTCTCTGGCGACGAATCTGATGGGTTTGACGAGGCAATTATGGTATGTTTGCAATGTCCGATTTCTGGGCTGGGCCAACGTTGGCAGCCGTCTCGGAGTGTAGTAGTCTTGTATATTTGCTTCTCGGTTGTGTTCCCAGGCCCTGGATGGTATTATTGTGGATGATTATTTGTGTAAACTACTTGTGCATCCTCTGCCACCTTGGTGCCGGCTCTCTGTCATTATGGATTGTTGCCACAGTGGGACTGGCTTGGTATGCCATCGCTTGTTTTGCCGTGGGTGTCCGATAAACATGCATCCACACGTACGCACGCACGCACCTATACGCACGCGCGCGCGCGTAGCCCTGACGACACCGAGGCGGCAAAGGGCGGCCGACAACTGCCGTTGGTGGGGCGCGAAGCAATGCTACGAATCTGTGTTTGTGCCGAAATGAGTTGGTTACCGCCACAGTTTTTTTTTTCAATTTTCCTGAAATTAAAGACCATCGCGGGCATGTATTTTTGAAGGTTTGCGCTGGAAAGGACGGTTTTATATGCAAAATCGAAACATGCTGGATTGCTCGGGGTCACTTAGGTTGGTTTTCATGGACCGCGTGCCCCAGAAGGTCCCTTTCCGTAGTATACGCAATGGCAACAGTCTGTCGGCGCACCGGGGGGGGGGGGGGGGGCAGACGCAAGTGGCGCACCGGGAAGGCAATGTAGTGCCGCACAGGGGCGGGGTCAATTTGCAGCCGGTGACGGCGGTTTGCAGCGATCTGTGGCAGCCATGGGCGCGAGCCCGATAGTTTTAGGCCTTCTCGTGAGTTGGTCCCGGGCCCCTGAGCGCCAACAGGTTTGGTGCGCAATGATGTGGATACACAGCCGTTTTCGCATTTTCCGAGGCCTGTCCCTTGGGGTGGCCCTTGTGTACAGCCAACACATTTGCTGAGCGCTTGGTGGTCCAGGGATATCTGGCCCAGAGAATGGTATGGCGTTCTGGGTTGTTTGCATCAGTTGTCCACGCTCTGAAAGACAGTGTCCTGTGGCATCCCCGTACGACCTCAGAGGTGAGGGTAGTAAGGGCGGTTGTGGACGCTGATTTGTGTTCTTTGGGTTGGTCGTTGGTTTGGGGGGCAGGTGGGTGGGCGGGTGGGAATAGTAGACTGGCCAAGGGCCCCGTTTCGCAGAGCGGCTGGGATGTTTCGACCTCCCCAAAAAGCCCTTCGTGGGGTGTCCCAATCTTTGCAAAGGCAGGGTGGTGTGTTCTTCAGAGAACGGCGCTGCACAATTTTCCGTGCCCAGGTGCTCGCACAGTGCACACGGGCGCTTTGTGATTTCCCCATCTCGCCTATTTGGTCTGCTGGGCAAAAACAACTGATTTTTGTTGACGGGGTGCGCAAAACTAGCGCAGTAAGCCTTAAAAGGCTTTTACGGCTTACTGCGCTGAGTGATTGGAAAGGTGGTGAGCTGGTGCCCAGTGGGACCAAACCAAACTGATGTCCAGAATTGTTTCGTCGTCCTGGGTATGCGTTTGCACAACTATCATGAAAACCTGTCTCCTCTTCGAAACCAGATCCCTGTCGTTTAGCACAACTGCTGAGGTGAACAGATGCACCTTCAGTGAAATCGCCACACGCGCGTTTCACAGTGGCAAAGTGGCCTGAGGAAATGGACGAAGGTTGGAAAGCTGGGTCTGTCCGGTTGGGGCACCAATTCTGGCTTGGTAAGAGGAGCCAGGAACAACAACTTTGCACCTTCATCCATTCGGATTCACATGAACACCGCCCCACAAAAACTCGTCCTCTTGCGGCGATTGCAGATGGGTGCAGAGGTGGTAGCCCAGCTGTTGTGCTCTCCGGCCCTCGCACCTACATGACAGATATTCTTCATCAAAAAGGACCGCGCTTTGTTGACAGGTTGTGCAAATTGGACTAAATGCATGCTGTTACATGCATGTGTTTATGGTGTGCCCATTTTTGTTGGTTTTGCATCCTGCGGCGTGCATCGCATGAAGCAATTCATACATCAAGGATCGCTTTCCCCCTGATGCCACAGATGGCTTCGTGACAGTTGTTGCAATCTTGACACAGGATCTGCCATTCGTCTTTGACCCCTGGCTGAACTCTTTCATGCAATCCGAATCCGGGATCCCGAAGTGTGAAGTTGTTTGTCTCAGCGCCGCAAATGACGCCCAAATTGCTGGAGATCAGGAAATACAAGGCGGTATCTACACATTGTTGCTTCTGCCGCACCACCTGAGGCCTTGGGCGCCTTTCGGGTAGGTGTCCCTGCAGGCGTTGACCGCATCTTGAAGGTCGGTAGGCAGCCAATGTGCTTCAGCATTGCTCACCTGCAATGTAGTTGCTTGTTCAGGAACAGCCCTGCACCAACACACTGGGACCAGCCGTTTCCAGTTGCTTAAAATGCTAAAAACAATGGGGGCTGTCCCTGCCAAACCTCTGCTTGGTTCCTGCGGCAGCATCAAAATTGGATTTCCTGGCATGTGCCCCATGTTGATCAACCGACCCTGATTTTCAACGTGGGCACTCTGTTTTGGTGCTCATATCCTGAGACCTCCGTGGAATGCAACCAGTGATTAGTGTGTGTATCTGAGAACTGCGCACCTGTGAGGAAGTAGCAGATGGGGAAGTCGGCTTTCCAACTCCAGGGGAGGGCAGGTGACTTTTCAGGTCCTAGACGCTTTTGCTTGAGAGGGCAATTAGAAGGAATAAGGGAGAGGGTTATCCTGCCCCCCTTGCCCCCTATGCCCCCCCTTGGAGAAGACCAATGGCAAGCGTTATTGCATTTGGGCTCTTTGGAGACCCTAGATACTGAAAGATGACAAAAGGCAGTGGCAAACTGCGTTTGGGATGCGTTGCACGCTTAGACAAGGCCAATGGCAAAGCACAATTGCGTTTGGACTCTTCAAATGCCCTCGACAATAAGGTGTCATAGAGGACCTACACCTTAGTCTGGGACCGGGCCTTCTCACACACATGCACACACCCACTACCCACTCTCACACGGTAAAAGCAATTTTTCCTCGGCTGTTAGGTAGCCCAACAGGCTGTCCACCTCTCGCAGGAAGGGGGGGTGGGGGGATGATCACAATTTCCCTTGCCCTTCGCAGGTGCACGGGTTGTCCACGGCCCACCACAGGCTCCAGGGTACGCAGAGGGGCAGGGGGGGGGGATTGCAATAGCATGCACCAGCCTGGAAACTGGAGGCCTGTATCTCAACAAATAAGAATCATCTGAAACAATACAGACGTACACAATCGTTTATGTTATCCAGACACGAAACAGACCATTTAGCAAGTAGAAAAGTCAGTTCCACTGCAAATGGCCCCCTCCAAAAACATCCTAGACACTCAACCTGCTTGACAAACACATTTGTTCAAAGCAATTTTTGACAGATTTTGAAACCTGGGTCCACCACTTGTGGCACCCGGCCGCCACTGTTGCGTTTCTTGCTCAAAATTTGTGTCATTGTTTTTCATACTCACTAATGGGCTCAATTACAGTCAAAGTGGCCACAATCAACATTGAAACTGACCTTTTATCTTTTATGCCTACTTTTTCAAGTCTCCTTCCCAAAATTTAACAGCCCTCCCCAGAGAAGAACCAAGGTACCCTTGAATGGTGCATCCTATGCGCCCCCTGCATTTAAGAGGGGTCGTAGCCTCAATGAGGCCTGACGGTGAGCAGTAACAACTGACGGCATGCACAGCACGCTACATGGTGGACCGTGTCGCCTCAACTGCAGCATACTCATGTCTTTACTATGAGGCGTTTGCCCAGCCTGCTGACTGTTTGGTCAGTACCGGCGTGAGGTAAACCTATGCCTAGCTTCCCCATTACCAGTCTATGGACCCCTGAGGCCCTCTTCGGACTGGGAAGAGCAGCCCAAAGCCCAAAGCCCCCCTTGCCCCCCCCCCCCCCCCCTCCATTGAAACATGGATGTTCCCGGTTTGGTTTTGGGCCCTTTTGGGGATACTGGGGGCTTCTTGTCGATTGAGCCTGTAGCCCATTTGGGTACGGGGAGGTCTAGCCCTGATTGAAAGCCCGCCTTTGCATGCGGGTCCGTAGGATGTTGACCTGGCAGCAATCTACAGCACACAGGGCCCCACAGGAACCCCCAGTGCAAAGGAGGCTGCTGGCTCCAGGCCGACGGGCCTCCCCAGTGTAGAAGGTCAATGCCGATATTTGATGTAGCTGGCCCACACAACGGCTGGCCAACCCCTCGGTGCAGTGCACAGCTGGCACAGCTAGCCAATCCCCAGGGCTCAAGCGGCCTGCTGTGCATGGGCATCACACAACTGGTGCCGATGCACACTGCGGGCGGCCTGCAGGCTCCTGGAGGTCATGGAGGCGCGTCTGACGTGCACACTTGCTCCCTGCCAGGTTCCCATGTTGTACTGTGCTCTACAGGGGCGGCACAGGGGCTAGGGGCGCGAGACAGCCCAGCTCCCTGTGCCTTCAGTTGCCCCCTTGCACAAGAGTGGCTTTGGCAGTAATGCAATCCCCCTTCCGCAGCCCGCACCACACATGTACGGCCTGCTGTTTCAAGCACAGTGCATGCATGCAGCACGTGCACATCCCTGTTGCTGTCAGGTGCCCCGAACTCGAAATGGCTATTGAGGGTTTGGCATCTCTTCCTCTTTTGTGACAAATGTTCCCCCTGGCAAGTAGAACCGTCACACCTGGCCAGTCAGCGTGCTTGCAGTGCTTGATGCACTGGCTCTCTCTGTCTCCTCCACAAAGGCGTTCCAACCCTGCACCCAGCCCCCTGCGCATTGGTGCCAGGAAACATTTCTGGGATTTTGACGGAGGCATTTCAAAGGACAGTGACAAGAGGTGGGCCCATGACGTTGCGAGAAGTATTTCAACGAACCAGTCATGTGGTTACAACCGAAGGTGTGGTGCGGTTTTGCTTTGTGCTCGCTGCATTTGGTCCATGCAGCTGGAGAGGTTCAGAGAGCATGTAGTGTGCAAGGTGGCAGGGTGATCGGGAAGCATCGGTGGTACACTTGAGTCAATATGTGCAGGCAACGAAGTTTTGTCTTAATCCTGGCGCTTGTCTTCTGTGTGTTGTAGGCGCTCCACTGAACAATGGCCAGCCCCAAACTGTGACCATGTCTGCAAGCCACAATTTTGAGATGGACTCTTGGTATCAAATCTAGTCCGGCGTACATCTTGAGCCAGGAACCGACGGTTGCATCAAATGCAGCACAGTGGGTGCAATGCGGCATGATGTAGATATGATGTAGATGGACCACAGCCAAGAACGAAGTGGTCCCACCGTCCCTGCATGCCATTGTGGGAGTGCGCTGTCTTCTGTGCTTCAACTTGGTGTCAAATGGTGATCTGCTGTCGAAACATTGGTCCCACCACATGAAAAGGATGAGCATTGGGTGGGTTGCCAAGTTTCATGGGGCAGAGAAGAACAACAGCAGTCTGGGCCAACACCTCTGAAAGGGACAGGCAGTTTGTGATTTATTCCCATCAACCTCATGCTGAGTGACTCAAACCCCCAAAGGCGAGGGTGATGGACTCACAGCGTGGGACTGGCATTCCAAAGCTTTTTCTGACGTGGTACCGATCCCTTTTGAAGCCAAAAGAGGCACTTACCTGAAATTAACTCAATCTATTTGACCCCACTGTGGAACGAGCCCCATGCATCCTGTCTTGGTCATTTGTGCCACATATGACAAGGAACATTTTTCTTTTTTTTTTTCACTTTCTGCAACATTTTCTGTCAATTGTGTGCTGAGATGCACATGGATACACCTGCACTCCACCTAAGGAAGGCGCAGGGACGACCTCATGCTTGCCGGACTACACTGCAGTCGAAATGTTACTCCCTCCTTGGGAGGTAGCAATATTGTCTGTGGGGCGGTGCGTTGTCTGGGACAGGGCTGGCATGATAAACCTCACTCGTGCCAATACAGCACCGCTTTTCTGATGTACAATAGCCCGGGAAGAGGGGGCAATCAGGGACTCTGACGTGGTATATATTTCCTTCAGCCAGCTTGTAATTGCACCCACATGCCCAATTTTGTCCGCTTTGCGGGCAACAGTCAGGAATTGCAGCAAGGTGTGGATTTTGGCAGCTAAGGTGTGGACTGTGCGACCGAAACGTATGACGCCTTTGCCAAAGGGGTCGCCAAGGAATCATTGTGGCGTTTGAGAAAGCAAACATGGCTCTGGGGCAACCTGGATCTCGCAAGAAAGCCTGAACACGCGTGGGCAGCCAAGGCATACGTGCAATACGTGGACGTGCAGTGCAGCACTGGTGAGTACTATTAACCTATTTCACCAGAGCGACAGCGCATTTTGGGGCATTTCAGGGTCAGGGAACTCGCGCCACGAAGAGCAGGTAAAGTCACAGCCCTTCTTGGACAATGGGTAACCCTCTGCATTCATGGAATGTCAGTTCAGCTTTGTGCTCCCTGAGGTACCAGCAGCGTTCTCACATCTGCTCATTGTGATGACGCATGTGAATTTGGGGGATCTCTGCTGGAAATCTAGGTTTGCCGTTCTACGTGATTTGGTTTTGTCCTACTGAGGAGAGATGGACACAGGAATATGTTTGGTGTCCTCAGAAACAACAAAGAGCTCGTTGGTACCTGACACACTAGACGAAGAGAAATCAGCCACTGCAAAGGATCAATATTCTAGGTTCCCGCGAGTGCTCTCCGAATTCGGCCACTCAATGGGCATTTTTCAACCTGAATGATCTACGTCACGTGACCCATTTCTCAACTCCGCAACTTTGCAACCCCAACCACCCCTCTTTCCTCTCGGTTCCCACCATTCCGTTCTTGATCCCCCTCCACCATGAACAAGCGAATGAAACGTAAAACCGACCACAGCTGCGAATCTCTGGCTTAACACAATCTGCGGCTGCATGCCCAAACGAACGAGCAACGTCGCCCAACCTGCCACTGTTGAAGCTCGTTGTTTTCTCGTTGTCGACAGCAAACGCACCAGCTGAATTGTCTGTCAGTGACCCCGAAATGAGCCCCATTGATAGTTAGTGGTCATGAGCTCACCACCACCGCCACCCAACCCCATGTTCAGCTCCGCAAGTGACAGTACCCAGCGGGTCTTGGGGGTTGAGGCTGACCGATGTGGCCGTGCCATAGCTGTGCCTGGGAGGGGCGGGTTGTATGGGGCAGGCGTTATGTCAATGCAGAATCATACAAATTAGACATTCAGAGGAACAGTGAGAGTAAGGGTCAGGGGTATAGATCTCGGATGCCCAATTATCAACATCGTATGAAAGTGGTCATCCACTCTACGTGCAAGTGTGTGGTGTGGGTTGCTGCTGCATGTTTTGCTCTTATTTTCCCCGCCATTTGAAATCTTCCCCCCTTTTGCTATCCCTCCCCCTGCCCCCCTCATTTTGCATGGGTGGTTGTGTTGTGCTCTCATGCTTTTTCTGCTGGTGCCTTTTGTCAGCATTGGCTCCTCTACATTCCTCATGTTTGGTACCACTCTCACAGCAAGGGTTCCCCACTGTTGGCAACTGTCATCGGTCCCTCACCCTCTGGACCTGAGTTCCTGCATATTCAACACCAGGGTACTGGGGACAAGGTAGTGGACCATACAGCAGCCTAGTTATGTGGTTGGAGGCAGTACGGGTTGCATCTCCCCAGTTGCCGGGATCTGCTGACAGCTGTCCTTCTCCGCAACCAGCACCTACAGCTGCACCAAAAGCATCTACGCCCAAACCAGAAGCCAAGCCCACTACCCCAGCTAAACATGACAGCGACATTGAGGCCACTGTGGTTTGGCAGGGTCTCCCAAACCCCAATGACCGCTGTCCCCTGTTGCTGCATTTATAGTGCAACTGTTTTGTGCAATCCAATTGGGCTGAACCCCACATACCCCTGAAAGGAGGGTTGCAAGGAAAGGGCTTTACGTCCTGCTTTGTATCACTCACCATCAGATTGAGTCTTCTGCATACAAAATGTCATTAACGATTGTTTTTTTTTTTTGAATTTCTTCACCATGCTGAATTGCTTTCCCGGGGTTGTATTCCACATATCTGTGTTCCATGGGCTGCGTGTTCTCCACTGTTAAACAAAATTAGGTCAAAAAGCAAATACAAGGGTCCAAAGACACAGTGCCCGCAAGAAGAAGACATAGTGCCCGCAAGGTGGGGGGATCAGAGAGATCTATGGGATAACCAACAGAAAATGCAGCAAGCTCCGGGGGATGCCTGGCCCACCCACCTGTGACATGATGGGCTGCGAAATAGCCTGTGACATAGCGTTGTAAATGGCAAATGCTGAGGGAGCGTTCGGGTGGGCGGGGTGCAGGACCCAAAAAGGACAACCTAAAAAGCTGGTATCTTTAAGTTTTGTCCCTGGGTGCTCTCCCTAGAAGCCGTAGCTATGTAAAATTAGTATGTTATTATATTATTGATTATATTACATTATAATAATATGTAAAATTGCTTAGGTCCCATATGTGACTGGCCGACACAAAGATTTGGTCCCAAGGCCGGGATATAGCACGCTATCAAAACTCTGGAAGTGAGACCTTGGACGCAATTTGAGCACCACTTTTTAATACTGTTGTGCCCTGATTCTACATGTGAAGGGGAGGCGCGGGGGGGGGGGGGGTTGATGTTTCTCACATCACCTTTGAACGCTAATTGAGTGGGAAAGTATCCCGATTCATTCTTAGAGTCTCAGGGTCAAGCCTCAACAGGCATGCAAAACAGGCCAAAATGGCCAAGTGGCTGAAAATTGGAAACAATCATAATTTGGGCCTACCAGCTTAAATTTTGACAAGTCAAAAGCTAAATCTAGGTAGTTTTTGACGCTCAACACGATTATGAGGTCAAAACCCCGGTGTCTTGCTGCTGCAGATTGCCGATTCATGCAACTGTGCAAAGAAGCGATTTGGCAGCATTATAGAGCTTTCAAAACCGTATACATTTATGCTTTTAGATCAAATTTTTATGGCTCCTAGCCGTTTTCAGATTTGGATGGCCAAAAGGCTAGATCAGCAATGTGGCAACACCATGTGCACAACCATAAGAGCTAGTGCATACCGCATAAATCAACACTTTGACAGCTAAAACTGAGCTCTAAAATTTGGCACAATTAAATTCTGGTAGGGCCTGTGTTAAAGTTAATTTACGCATTTTCACATCTGGGGCATAAGAATCCCTAGTACACAGTACAAGAAATATAATTTTACAGTTTTACCTTGTGGGTTAATGTGAACACCTTGGAGACGGCCGCAGACCCCTCCTCACGCCCGGAACACAACATGCGCGTAGGCAACACCGCAAAAGCAGCATTTTCATCGCATTGCAATGACCATTGGGAATATGGGTGCAAGGTATGGGGTTGGAACCTGCCAATATCAATCAAAGCAGGTCATACTGTGCATAGACCTTTTGTACCAGAATTTCTGCCCTTGCAATCTATCGCCTACAAAACAATGGGTTCTCCTGTTGCAAACCATTGACCAACAAAGCACAATCGTGCAACTGCCATCAAAGTAGTAAGCTTTTTTTACTGCAGCATAGTGAAAAGAAACAAGAATGCCTGCAATGGTGGCCTCATCACCTGCCCTCATCACATATTTGGCAACAAACTATGCCATGTGCCTCAGATGGATGATGATGATTCGCCCCTGCCTGCCACCAAGCATGCCAGGCTTTGCAATTGATGCTGCCAAGTATAAGCAATGTGGACCCCACCCATGGGTATCTGTGCTCTTGACACACACAAAGATGCACGGGCACCTTGTTGGATGACGAAAGCATGCACCCCCTCAGTACAGTGCACACAACAAGTAGTTGAAAGAATGAGCTGCCATTAACGAGCTGCATTTGCTTTTATCTGTTGGACAGCTGGGATGAAGTGCCACATGTCCACTTTGCTGATCGGAAGTATTGTACCCAGACAGGTCTACCTAGGCTTCTACTGGATTTGGAGGAGGAGATTTGCTATGTGGGTGAACTCTTCCTCCAGAAGTAGGGGTTCAATGACCCCCAAATGTAGAGGGGGGGGGTTGCCTTTGGGGAGTTGTGTAGCACTATACATTGCAACAGGGCCAAGGGTGCTGGTTCTATGCATCCAACACGGGGTTCCTACCATTTTGGGGGGTGTATTAGTTCATGGATGCCAAGAATGTTCACACAATTTCTGGATTTCCCCCCGAAATTTCCTGGGTTTCCCCTAAGAAATTGTATGTTGTGCAGAAACTCCCCTTTTAACAAGGTGTAGATGTGATTGAAGAACCTCCCTTTCATTCGTGGCGTAGTGACAAGTATTATGTTCAATAATTTGCATGCTGCATCTAGTGAGGAAATTCTCCCCTGCCCTCTTGGAGCTTATGCGAAGCTTATGCAAAGAGCTAACCATGGGATTGTGACTCAGGTTTTCTAATGCCAGCAGGTCACCTAAGTTTAGTGCTCTTGGGCCTTACATTCCAACCCCTACTTACCACAGATGCTAGTCGATTGCCGGCATTCAAACCCACTTCAATGGTATCACCAATGCTATGCTGCACTCCCCACCCATCTAGTGCACTGCATTTGACACAAATTGCAACCTAAGCATCCATTGCTCAAAGAGGGGCCAACTGCCCAGGATATGTACCCTAGGGTAGAAATTCAACCTAATCCAATACTGACCACCTTTTTGTACCATTGTGCATTTCCGACCCGCAGGAACGAAAGTTCCGCACTGAGGGAGGGATGTGTGACCGAGGGGCTGTAAGATGTATTCTTCGCTGTATATATCTCCTGTTTGGACGTCCAAATATTTTCTTTTGTGAGCCCTGTGTACAGTATGTCAGTGCAGGACGGCCGTCGCAGTGACAAGTCGCCGCCGCTTGGCGCCGCCAATCAGCAGACGGGGTCCTCCGGGCTGGGATCGCAGACCCATGCAGGAGGGCCAAGCCGCAAGAAGCGGGGCGCCGAGGCAGCAGATTGGGAGTGGGAGAAGCTCATGGCGGAAGATCCCAAGATCATGGGCAGTCAACGTTCTTGTCCTGCGCGCATCTGGCCGACGAAATCCCCGTGGAAAGCCGTCAGGCAATTCTCGATTGCGGCTACACGTTCTGGACCCAGTGGGACCAACTCAACACGACCCGATGCGCGGTGCTGTTCGACAAGCAGCTCGGAGTTCCCAGGGTATCCTTTTCCTTCACCTTCTACCGCAATGCCTTCCTGTTCGCCCTAGCCGTACGATGGGACATCGATGTGGCGTGCTTCGACCTCATCATGGAGCAGTCCATTGCCGCCTTTGGCTTCGTGAACCTCATACAGCGCGCAGCGCGCCCCAACACCGAAGCGGGAAACTCGGGCTTGCCCCACCGGTCATCTGCGGGCCCCCAGGGTGCTGCTGACGGGCAGCGCGGCGATGGCGGCGCGGAGGCCGCACATGCGGGAGTACCGGAGCACGACGTGCCAGATAAGTATGCCATGACCAAGGCCAACGTGCGGGCTGTGCGCAAACAAGCTGGTGCGTCGCGTTGGGTGATCCGACTCGGGCGGATGATCGAGCACATTCTGGAGGCACCCCCCCTGGACCTGCACGTGCAAATGGGCGACATCTACGGTGACGTGGGACCGCCGGTTGCGAGTTATGCCCCGCTGGAGATGGCGGCGGAGATGTGCGAAATCGTCTTGAAGACCGAAGACGGCGCGCAGGCACCGCTCAAGGACAAATACCGGGCGGCAAAGGAGCGGGCAAAGAAGAAGGAGAAAAAGGCGCGCAAGCGGGAGAAACAGGCCCGAAAAGGTACGTCAGGGAAGAGGTCCTACTCCTTGTCGGCGTCGTCATCATCGTCCTCGGGATCATCCTCGGACTCTTCCATGGAGCGCGTCAAGCCCACAGCGGGAAAAGCGCGCACCGCCACGGTCGACTATCAGCGCTTTTTCGAGGCCACGCAGGAGGCGCCCGGGGCGCCAGCGTTCATTTGGATCAAAGGGGAGCCCCACTTCCGGTCCCGCAATTCTGGCGATCTAATCAATTGCTCACGCCCGCCCAAGACTCCCTGCAAGGTCTGCGGGCACGCACATTGGTACTGGCAGGGTATGGCCCATGGATGCAAGGGCCAGTTCGCCCGCAAGGCCTGACGGGGGGGCGCAGGGGGGGGAGGGGGTAGCTTCGAAGCCGCCGCGATGCATGCCCCGCCGCCTGCCGCCCCCCCCCCCCCCGCCCAGGGCGGCTGCGCCGATCCGCAGGCTGCCGCCTCCGCTGGCGGAAGCCGGGATGACGACGAACGCTAGAGGGTTGGCAGCGCTACCATGGGTGGCGCTTCACAGCAGCTCGGTGCAGAACTGTGATGCCCCGATGCGGTGGCTCTGGTGGAGGCCATCCGCAAGTTCCAGCGCGCCGCAACCGACGACTACGCGGCCACGTACGAGGCGAGCGCGCTCCGGGGTTTCACCAAGGAGACCCGCGCTGGATACGCAGGCGAGCTCGGGCAACTCGCGCGCACGTTGCAGCGACAGCCCGGGGCCTCGGCGCGCGAGTCGCTTCAGGACCAACTTCTCCAAAGTGTGCGGGAATCCCGTTCGGACTCTGGGCCGTGACGCCTGCTCTCTGCCGTGCGCGTCTTGGAAAAGTTCGGCTGGGTCCGTCCGCTCGTCAACGCCATGGATTGGAAGCTTGTCGAGGCGGTCGTCCGTTTCCACGACGAGGCACACGACGCCGGATCCAAGTTCTGGGCGTCCATGGGCTGTCTCCGGGCGCTGTGCCGACTCTGCACCGCGCCAGCCGACTAGGAGCTCGCAGCTGTGGGCGCCATCAGCATCAGCCTGGGTCTGCGGGCCAAGGAGGCAGTCACCGCCCGCTTTGAGGACGGCAAGTTCTTCTGGCGGGGCGCCAAAGGCCGTATGGGGGGGTGCAGTGAAACGGCGGGGCCCTGGGGCGTCGCGTGGGGCACTTTCCTCGCGGCGCTGCGGGCCCGAAATGGCTACCACCCACAGAGGCCGGCCTGGTTCCCAACGCGGGCGACGCTGCACGCGCATCTCAGGCAGCTCGTCGCACGGCCGGGGTCCGGGTGTGCGCTCCTGCGCTGGCATGCCTGGCGCCGCTATGGTGCGGCGCAGCTGCGGTGCCTCGGGCTGCCAACGCCGGGGCTCCTGCGGTGGGGCGGATGGTCCACCCCGCAAATGTTGCACGTACCCGTATACGTAAACGTATACACGTACCCGGGGCCGGAGTGGTCACTCTAGCGGGGCGGGCCCCTTGTGCAGCCGGCTGATCAGGAAGCACGCACGCTCGGGTGGACCGACGCGCCGGGCACCACCCTGCAGATGTGGGCGCCCTGGGTGCGGGCCGAAATACCGCGTGTCCAGTCCCTGCCACTAGCGGCCGCGGGCTGGCGTACTGCATGACCTGACGGGGCAGCAGCGGGTGGGGCGGAGGCGCCTGAAAAGCGCCCGCGCAAGGCCTAACCAGGTTGCGGGCGACG
Organism: Eutreptiella sp. 'Long Island Sound 2002'; assembly: GCA_964036045.1. NCBI lineage: Eukaryota > Euglenozoa > Euglenophyceae > Eutreptiales > Eutreptiaceae > Eutreptiella > Eutreptiella sp. 'Long Island Sound 2002'. Next base: position 14,960,149 of record OZ038382.1, read on the forward strand.
GGGGCCAGATCCAGGTGGCATTGGCGGCAGCGGCGGGCGAGGTGGCAGCGCTCCGGGGCATACGCGCTGACAAGCGGGTGATGGTGCGGCAAGCCATCGTCAACATGTTCTCGGCCCTGCTGCGTGTGCAAGGAGGCGGGCAAGCTGCAGACGTGTTCTTGGAGGTCTTGAGGTCGCTGGCGGCGGACGGGCTAGACGTGGAGGATGACGCGCTTTACGACGACCCCACGACGCGCGACACGGCGCGCGCAGGCAGCACCATCCCGGAGTCTGTGGCAGCCGCGGGGCTGGGGGCGGCAGGGCGCGTGCACTTGGCACCCTCGCTCTAGAGGCGCTGCGTGCCCAGCGGGCTCAAGGCCATCTACCGACGGGGGATCCACAAAGCTGGGGCGCCCCGCCGAACGGCGACGTCCGGCTCCCCTCAGCTGAGCGCCATGTTCCGCTCCCTTCACGGGGTCCCTTCACGAGGCGCCGGCATCGGCGACAGCATTCTTGCGACCCAAGTCGAGCACCAAGTGCAGGTGCCTTCTGAACGCCACGTGCATCAACAACATGGACAGCCGGGCGCCGCCGAAGGTCAAGCTACCCGCACTCTCCGAGATTCGCGACCACTTTGCCATGCAGCCACCGGGAAAGCTTTGGATGTGTAAGCTGGACCTGTCCAATGCGTACTGGAGCATCCGCCTGCCGCGCGCCTGGCGCCGCACTTTCGTCATCGCGGCGGGGCGGCGGCGCTGGCGCTACACCAGCCTCCCGTTTGGCTAGAAGTACTCCCCGGTGATATGTCAGCGACTGGTGCGTGGCATTGTATCCAGAGCTCTCCAAGGGATGCCCGTAACCTGGCACGTGTACCTGGATGACGTCCTGGTCACCGCCCGTAGCAAAGGCATGGCGGCGAGCGCGATACGCAAGGCGGCGGCGGCGCTGCGCGACGCAGGATTCATCATCAGCCCGAAGTCGGAGATGGAGCCATCCACGGAAATCACCTTTCTCGGTAAGCGGCTGGACTCTGTGGCGCGCTCCATCACCAACACCAGCGGCATGCTCGTGCTCCATGCGGCTCTGGGTGCGAGCGCTGGATGGCGGGCGGGCAACGCCGCGAGAAATGGCGCGCCTACTGGGCCGCCTGCAGTGGCTGGGCAGGCCACTGCCCGGGACGGCCCCGTTCTTGGCCGGGTGCTACCGCACACACATGCGGGTTCGGACATCTTCACGCGTTCGCTAGCACGATCTACTGCCACGGTCCTGGTGATGGCCTTCCCGAAGCATCTTCTCCAACAATAGTACCGACAGCCGAAGCGGAGCCACGTGTTCTTCACCGATGCGGCGGAGGCAGGGCGTGGGCGCTTGCAGGACTTACCTGTGTCCACCATGGGTAAAGTCGCTCCAACAAGCGGAGCTATTCGCCGTGTACGAGGCGCAAAAGGTCGCGGTGGGCAATCGTCTGGGCGGCGCGGTCATCGGCATCAACAACGACGCCGCACGCATCCAGTCCCATCACCTGTGGGCTGCCCCCAAGGGGGAACGCCAGCACCGAGTCCTCCGACGCATGTTCTGGTTGCGGGCATGGAGCGGCCTGCAAGTAGCCACGTTTCGGGTCGCCTCCGCCGACAATCCCGCGGACCCCCTGAGTCGTACCACGCAGTTGCCATCGTGGAGGGCAGCTACAGCCGAGGCAGAGCGCAGACACACAGCTTGGGGTTTATCCGTGGCACCGTACGAGGGGTTTCGTCTCTCACCGCCGCTCCCATCGGTCCTACACTGACTGGCAGCCCGTCGCTGCCGCTAAAAACGGGCTCCGCTCCTTGCACTTCCTTCTCCCGTCAGGGCGCCGTATTGTACACATGGCACGCTTCGTTGCTTCGTCGCTTCTATATACGGCGCTGCCGGCCCAGCGCATGGTCGCGCCTTCACTGCCGGCAGGGGCACGCCAGCAGGTCATTTTCATGGCTCGCATCCGCTCGCTGGACTGTGAGCAACGCCCGAAGAAAGACTGGAGTCCAGCAGCATCCAGAATTGAGTGACCTTTGTCTGCCTGTTTGTGCCCTGCGCCCCCATGACTGCTTGTCACACAGCCCGAGTGGCGGAACTGCAGTTCCGCAGGAACGAAAGTTCCGCACTGAGGGAGGGATGTGTGACCGAGGGGCTGTAAGATGTATTCTCTGCTGTATATATCTCCTGTGTGGACGTCCAGATATCTTCTTTTGTGAGCCCTGTGTACAATATGCCAGTGCATGACCCTCCCGCCCGCCCTCTATGTCTGGCCCATGGCCAGGTTGCATTTTCCAACACGCCCTCTTCAGGGGCCAGCTACACTGCGTGTTATGAGCAATGCCCGAAGAAAGAAAGAAAGTTGTGAGCAATGCCCGAAGAAAGACTCGAGCATCCAGAATTGAGTGACCTTTGTCTGCCTGTTTGTGCCCTGCGCCCCCTGACTGCTTGTCACACAGCCCGAGTGGCAGAACCTCAGGTCTCTGATGTGTTTGATGTGTTTGCAGCTGCTGTGTCCAATGCTGGTGCGATATATATTCAACAGTGCCTGATGCTGAGATTGTAGGGAAATATATCAAGCATTCACACCCATATGTTGGGTGCTAACACAAGGGGGGGGGGTGTATTGTCAGGCAAATGTTGTGTCCAGTGCTTCAAAGGACGGACATGGTATCGGAGACAAGTTTTCTTTTTCTCAGGAGCAGATATAGTATCCCCTTTTTTGAGCAGTGGAGACATCAGGCCTAGAACCCCCATGATGTGCAATTAAGATTTCATTTAGAAGGAAAAAGGTTTCCCAAAACTTAGCTGTGGATGAACTCATAGTATGCATGATTGGGCAATCAAGTTTTGCCCGCCACCCAAAATAGCCCCAGCTGTGCGCTTTTAGAGGCTCAGGACAATACCAATAGGAGGGCTTGGTTACGGCCACATGGCTCCCTGTGTGTTTGGATGTATTCCCATTGTCACCAATGATGACCCAAGCTTGGTCCAAGACTTCTTGGAAGTTGTTGGGCGTTGCTGAGAAAGTGCAGGTTTGAGCCATATAGCACCTGGAAAGGGGTAAGTCTGTGCCTATAGGGATGGGAGGGGCTGTTCAGCGGTGCAAAGAGATTGATCCCAGGATCCTACTATGAATCAGGGATTCTGTTTACCAGAAAAAGTTGGCCTGGAGCTACGTCCAGATTGATGCTTAGTGGCCACTGTCGGCCAATCAAGTTTTGTCAACGCCCCGGCACACACCCTTGTTTTTTTGGGGGGGGGTCAATTTACCTGGAGATGTGATCCGGCAACCCCACCATTGGTTAGGGGTTCCATGCACAAGAAACAAGTTGGCATAGTGGCCGCTATCGGCCAACCGATTATATTGTTGTGACGAATACCTTGACTGGATCAGGTCTTGACCCACAGTCCTGTCCCGTAGCTGCTGCTCTATTCGCTGTCTGCTCAGCTCTCTGCTCCCGAGATCTCTGCTGCCTGTTGGCTTTTGGGACGCTGTTGTGCTTAGCATTCACACCCCGATCCGATGACTGCCCCCCCGGAGCATCTTGTGGCCCTGGACTGCGCCTCCGACGACAATGGTGCTGTGACTGAGCTGCGCTGGATTGTCATGCTCAAGGCCGATGCCACCATCCTCAGCGAGCAGCTCCAGCGTGTTGAGGGGCAGGGCCTGCAGGGGATCATGGACGTGCTCACTGGCACAATCCAGGGCACCGCCTTCAGCTTCTTCACCGATGGGTCGCGCCTGCTAACGGACATACTGCCCAAGTGCGCCCATACTCAGGGGGTCAACCTCCCCCCGCAGTTCGGCGTATACTACGATGCAGTGCAGGAGCTGCGGAAGGTCCACCCAGAGGTATAATTCAGTACAGTGAAGCCTAGCCCTAGCCTTTCTGCAGTGGAGTCGCTTACTGTCTCGCTTTTGTCGCAATAAATAGGTTGTGAGACTGCTCCCAGAATGGCTCTTGTGCCAGTGGTTGCTGCAGCACAAGAAGAGTCATAGCAGTGAAAAGGAGATTTTAGGTCAATGAAGAATTCAATGTCCTTGCCGAAAAGCACTGCGTCAGGTGGTGGTTGAAGCCCTGCAACCAGTGCCCTGGTTCTAAGCACTGCAGAAGCAGAAGATATTCAAGTATTCATCCTCTGCTAAGGACTATCTGCCATGGACGCTCGAGGGTCTGAGTGAAAGTTTCGCTGCCAAATTTGGAGGAATGGCCGTGAATCACGGCTCCCACACCTGAAATGCACGAATCTGGGGCAAGAAATGCGCCCAGTAGGCTTGCACTGAATAAATGTAGAACGCGTGGAATCACTAAGATGGTGATCCACATGTAAGTAAGTAAGGTGGACATCGGCTCCAAGAGGTTGCATTCCCATTCTTGATGTGTGTAAACCAGGGTTTCATGAGGAAACTTACCCTGAAGAATCCCTCAATTTGGGCCTGGCCTTCTGCCCTCCCCTGTCCACTCCAATTTTAGGGATGGGGACTGGCTTTGTGATGTAGGCAGGCCAGCCTGAGTGGGTGGGTGGATCTGGACATCCCTGTCGCCATCCTTCTTCGAACCCGACCAGAAAGGGGTCTACAACTTCGCTTAGCTCACCTTAATTACGTCCCCCCCTCCTATTGGGATCTGATCTCCTTGCGGGTCTTGTGTAGGACCACAGGCTATACCCGGTTAGCCCACTTTGCTCCCACTAACACGTGCACCTCTGCAAACTCAGTCCAGTCACGAGCATGCTGCAGCGGACCTGAACCTGATCCATTACCCAGGCTTGGGGACATTCGATAGTGCACAGCATGAACTCAAGGCAACGTGCAGCAGTGGTGCAGCGCAGCATTAGGGGAGACTTCCACGGAACATTCTGGATGAAAACGAGCGATCGAGTGATTCAGCAAATGGTGCATGGCCCTAAAGGGGGTCTGCCAACAGAGGCCTCTCCCTTGTTTGAGAACACGCGACACGACACCCTCCCTCCCTAGAGTTCGTCAACAGGCACCATTAGTGTGGGGCGCAGCGTGCTGGAAGAAGACTTCTCGTGCCCTTTGCAGGTGCTGCCCCCCCCCCCCCCTGCCCTGTGCATGTCCTGTGCCCCCCCAATGCTTTCCCTGTAGCGCTTGCTTTGTGCTTCCTATGTGCCTGCGCTGTACAGCTCCCCGATGACCCGGCCTTCACGGTGGCCGAGGCTGCGCACCAGATTGGGATCCCCCCTCCCACGGCGGCCACGCCTGGAATGGAGGCCTGCAAGCTCTTGGCCTCGGTTGCCACGCACCTCTGTGTGAGCGGCTACAAGTTCGGAGCCCCAATAGTGTTCACATACATGCCACCCGCCCCCCAGACCCCTGTGCTCCGGCTCCGAGGCCTCCCGTTCCAGGCCAGTGAAGCTGACATCCGGCAGTTCTTTGGAGACCTGTCCATTAACCGCATCCAGCTGCGGCGCAACCAGCACGGCCGTCCCACAGGTGAAGCTTTCGTGGTGTTCACGGATGAGGCCCAGGCTGCTAAGGGCACAGAGCGCGACCGCCAGCTCATCGGCACCCGCTACATCGAGGTTGTTGCCCAGTCATGGTGCTGTAGGGGGGCATACCCAGCACTGCCACTCCCAACCCCCTTTACTGGGTCAAGAATGTTTCTGTGGCCTGTATTCGGCGATTTGGTGCCCTTTTGGGCGGGGGCGTTGCTCGGGCATACCCTGGAGGTGACGGCCAGGAAAGGACTGTGTCACGCAAGGAAAGCAAGCCGTTCGCGGATTATGCTGTTCGTTTTCCTTTGTTTCGCCGATTTGGGGAGGTTTCCGGACCGCATTCAGGACAGGCGTTTTTGCCCAGAGCTACGCAGATTTGGAGGGCACCACTCAATGTGTGGCCAGTGCCCCGAGCCACTACCGTTAAGTTATTGGCTCAAACATTTTGGCCATCTATGGAGGTCCAAGCCATGAGCCGTTCGGCCGATGCAGTGTCCGAGTGTCCTAGTATTTCACAACATGGATTAGTGAAGTGCTTTTTGTTGTTGTTGCTTGCTTGCTTGCTTGCTTGCAGCACATTTATGGGGAGGAGGGTGTAGTAAAACTGACTTTGACAGAAATGACTCCAAATGGTCACTGCAATGTGGCGATCATTTTGAGGTACTGTATGTGGGGAAGAAGATTATTTCTTTCTTCGGGGGTTGGGAACTAGTGGACGTTTGAGCCCCAAAGCGGCAGTCCTTTTCGGGCTACTCCCCCCCAACGTCCCCTGACTGTGTTGGAACAACATTCACTCCCATCCAAAAAATTACCCTACGCTCTTCTAGAACTGACGTCCACATTTGTGCCCACCAAGAGGTGGTTTGGTGCATGGGAGAGGTCCTTGAGCCAAGGGCCCGATCAAAGGCCCTCGGCTAGTGTGCCGACCTCAAGGAGCGGGTGGACAAGTATGATCCCACCATGTCACCAAAGCCCCATTGGTGGTAGTGTTCGTTTTTTCTGACGAATGGCGATTTGTTTTGGTTCCTTTTGGTTCCTTTTGGGGGCAGTTGTTGAGCCCTCCATGCATGTGTATTTGTGGGATGCCACGGGAAGTGCGTTGTACATGCGGCCTCTTATTGAGGAATTTAGCTACAAAGGCATCCCACTAACGCAAGCCTTTGGGTTTTTAGCGCATGGATGGTTGGACTTGCAATGAACAATCCCTAAGTTTGCCGCACCAATTGTTGCAAACGGACCCGTATACCGATTTGGGCAAGTTCACTGCTAAATGCATGCCACTAGCCTTTGTGACGCACGTTCAAGACACTGTGAATGGCGTTCTCTAGGTGCCATGCCCCCTTTTTTTGGGTTTCCATTGCCTCTCCCCTCTCCCTATTGTGACAACAACTAACCCACCGTGCAATGTGTTTTTATGTGCAGTGCATCCAATATTCATTGGTCCCCCCTCAACCCCATCCTCTCCTATTCCCTCTGCTCTGTGTTGTCCACCAATCTTTTTTGTGTTTGCCCCTTCCTTCTCCATCGAACCCTATACACCCACCCAACCAACCAACTGGTTGTACACCTGCTACTTACGGCGTATCCAATGCCCACCCATTGGTCTCCCCTCGTGTTTGTGTTACCATCCATCTGCCCCATGGCTCCATAGCCTTGCCCATGCTTGGAGTACCCAAAATGTCTATGGGAGTGAGTTTGCCTCTTTTCACCTCTCCAAGTAGCAACGGTGTTCAGGTTGGGTTGTTTTCACTTAGCACTTGCTTTGACACTCAAAAAACATTTTCTGGGTTGCACTCGCGCTGACACAAAAAAAATAATGTACAAAAATATTTTTTCGGAGTGTCACCCGAGTGCACTCGCGTGACACTTGTCAAGACTCGCGTGACACTTCCCCCTAGACTACACGGTGGCAACCCACCGGCCTGCATGGAGCAACCGGAGCAACTGCAGCAACAACTGTCGTATTAGTGCGGTTCCTTAGATAGAGTTGCGTTCTTCCCACATGGTTCCTAAAAATCTTTGTGCTATTCCACGCAGTTTCTAAAGATCTCTGCACTGTTCCTATGTAGTCTCTACCCTGCTGCAACTGGTACACATCTTGAGCGTGTGGCACCCCTGCTCCCTGCCCCGTGGCAGAACTATGGAACCCGCCAAACTAGTAAAGTATGTATGTATGGATGTATGTAGGCAATCTCGTCGAGCAGATGATACAAATTTCTTCATTTATGTTTTTTCTCTAGTTGTTCTACAAACATTTTTACGCTGTTCCTACATAGTTCCTAAAAATCTTTGTGTTGTTCTCATGTAGTTCAGAACTACACTACATGACAGCTGAGTGACCCCCCGCCTGTGCCTTCATGGCTTACCCCCCTCCCCTGCCACCCTGCCATCCCTGACCTGCAGCCCCTTCCAGCCCTGATCTGCACCGATTGGTCCCCCCCCGCTCTTAGTCTGCAGCTTCCCCAAACCCTCCCGTTCCTGTGCCTGCCCACCCCTCCCGTTCCACATTCAGCCACCCCTGCCATCTCCTGCCCATACCCTGTAGGTCTTCCCCACGACATTGGACGAAATGTCGCTCAAATGTGAGGGTGTTGCACCAACGGAGTTTGTGAAGATGCGCGGTCTGCCCTTCAGCGCCACCGTTGAGGACGTTACAAGCTTTTTTACAGGCTGCCAAATCGCTGAAGGCGGCGTGCGCCTGTGCTCCACTAATGGCCGTCGAACGGGTGAGGTCTGTGCCTCGGCCCTTGCCCCGTCCACTGGAGCTTTTGTCTACCCCCTTCGCCCTTGCCCTTGCCAAGCCCTGGCCCTGGCCCTAGCCTGAGCCCTAGCCCCAGCCCTAGCTTCACCGACACATTTTACAAAGGGGTATATGCCTGTAGACTGACTCTGGTCTAGCTTGTCTCTTCGGGTTTCAGCCACAGGCTGCAGGTGATGGTGATGCACTCATCCTTGACTCCTTGACAGATGCCATGACGGGGGCTAAGCTCCGGCTCCAGTGCTAGCTCTAACTTCAACCCTCGCTATAGGCTCCAGTAGCCCGAGTTCCAGCCCTTGCTTTATCCCCAGCCATTTTCGCCCTTGTACCCGACCCCCCCCCCCCCCATGTCCAATGAACACTGTGTCCAATGAACACTCTTGTTTGGACCATATATTTTTGGGACCTGATTAATTTGGTACTTAATTGGGTACCAGGCTCCAGAACCACGGTTTCAGGCTAAAGGTTTGGGGAAATGAGCGGCTGTTGTGATGTATCTTGCAGTAATGGTGGGCAAATTTGTAAAGCAAGTTGTGAGTCCGAGTCTGATGATGGGTCACAAACTGATACCGATGATCCAGGTGGCTCCGATGATAGTAGTGGTGTCAATGACTCTGAAAGTGACGCTGATAAGCACTGTAACGTGATTTGGGCCAAGGCAGGGTGTGAGGTTTGGGGTTTGTGCCATGTTTTTGAGGACACCCTGTACCTAACCTGTGATTTGATGGAGGACAATACTGTCCCATCAAATCTGTCTGTCCCAAAGGTGCCTGAGCTGGATCGGGCTGCCACTTCTGCCTGTGCCAAGAACAAGAAGGGCCCCAAGCCCGGGGAGCATGCTCAATTTTTCTGCATGAAGCGGGAAAGAAAGGGCTTCTACTCTGAAAAGTGCTAATTACCGAGCTGGGTTTCCCCTGCCGAGGTTTTATACCCCTTCTTGGGGTCCAAGGATGAGCAACACATTTTAGCAAACAGCAGCAGCAGCAGCAGCAGGCGGTTAAGAAGTCCTTTTAGCCCAGTACGTGGCTTATACTTGGTATCCAAGTAGCTCAAAATGACCGGAGAGCAATGCGCATCACCACAAACAAGTTTTGTTGCATTTTGAGCTGTCTAGCCCGTTCTACGGCCAATTTAGTGCCCAAAAATGGCCGTTTTTGGGATGTTTTCATGACGATCGTCCTGAAAATTCAGGACGATCACTGAGGGCCGTTGTTCTTTCATAGCGATGGGCTATCAAATGATTGCAAATGGGTGTTCAATGAGGTGTCTTCCATGCCATGGTGCCGTGCGGTGGTCCATTTTGAGGTGAAAACAAGCCGTTTTTGAGCCGTGTTTCAGAGGAACATGTCCAGAGCAAGCGGTCTTTCTGTTACGATGATTTACAATGCGTTAAGCAAGACTAGGACCCAGCTTGGTCCTCGTCATACGTCTTGATTGGAGGCCTCCATCGCAACGTGCTTTGAATGGGCTGGGTATCTTGTGCCTAGGGATGTGTTACCGCCATTTCACAATATTGTTGCGCGCACCAAACACTGTGTCCAACAAATACTCATGTTCGGACCGTATTTTTGCGACAAAGTTGTTCGTTGGTACCAGCTCTTGTCCCTACTCATAGTTCAAGCTTAAGCTTGAGCCCACATCTTCACACTCGTCCTGCCATAGAGAGCTAGGGATGGGAAGCAAGATAGGGCACGCAAAGAAACGGTTCATGCGCATGGAGGGGTCGTTTGAGCAAGACTCCCCCCCTCCCCCCTTAGGGCCCAGATGTCAGGGGACCAAAAAGTCATACACGTTGCCTCATCCAAGGGGTGTGGGGAAAGGAGTGGCATTGGCTTTCTGCTATTTCTGACGAACAGGATGACGTCCCTCCTCCTTGACAATAGTAGAAGGAGGGGATTCCCCACTACGCTTTGCACGTTGAGCCGAGGCTGTAGTCTCTCCTTTGGTGTAGTAGCAGCCAGTGCTGGTCCCTGCTAGCTCTAGCCCTAGCTCTAGCTGCCAACCCCCAGCTCTGGCCCTTGCCCTGGCCTCGGGCCCATCCTGAGTCCTCGCCCTTGCCCTTGCCCTATCTGCCTGTTCCCTCGCTTGTCCTGTGCGGCAGGCATTCGTGAAGTTTGCGACGGCGGAGGATGCGTCGCAGGCGCTGACGAAGCACCGGCACTCAATGGGCTCCCGGTACATAGAGTTATTCCGGGCATCCCCGATGGAGGTTGAGGCCATCAACCCCGCGGGCATCAGTGGGAGCGAGCATGTTGTCCGGCTGCGGGGGCTGCCGTTTGTTGCACGCGAGCATGACATCACGGAGTTCCTGAGCGGATGCCAGATTGCACAGCAGGGCATTCACCTGGTCTACACTCAGATGGATCGCCCGTCCGGCGAGGTTTGCTGGCTGGGCCTGGGGAGATGCACTTCAGAAGGGGCTGAATTGATGGGACCGTCTCATGAGGAATAGCCCAAGGCTTCACCCGGACCCTAAAATCCAGAAACAGTGAAAACCATGCAACAATGCGGACCGAAAACTCGTCCTGTGCCTCATATTCAGTTCAAGTATATTTGAAATTTTTATTGGACAGGGAAGTCACAATTTCATTGGAGGAAACCTTGTTGGCCATTTTGGTCCATAACCCCCCCCCCCCCCTCGTTTTCTATTGCATGCCTGCCACTTTTTAAAGTCCACTGCATGGATTTTAGGCCAAGTGGGCTGTTTGTATGCTGTGCGTGTGCTGTGCATCGGCCGTTTAGGAGTGCTTTTGGACTAGCTGAACAAGTGGCAGAATGAACACCAGCTGAAGTTTCTTTAGGAGTCAATGAGCTCTGTAGTGCGGAACACAACCCAATGCCATGCATAGGGTGACCAACACATCCTAATGCCATGCAGATGGTGGCCAACACAACTAGTGCCATGTGTAAGGTGGCCAACACACCCTCTTTTTGGTTTTTGGTGCTTGTCATTGACAAAGACTGTACACCCCATTTCCCAACCCTTTCGCAGCCACCATGGCATTTTTTTTTGCTTGGTCTGGTTTTGACCAAATGGCCAGGGATGGGTTTCAGATTGGCGTAATTATTAGGCTGGGGTGAGGTTAGAGGGTTCTGTAGCCTGATGACAAAATGATAACAAAGCACAAGGGGGGGGGGGGCGACTCCGCGGGTCCTAGGATGCCAACTACCCCTCCCCCCCTCCCCCCAAAAAGCGGCCTCCGGCCAACAGTTAGTTGTCACAGGTGCCGGCCCCAGGAGTCCATCGGCGCCAAAGGTGCCCCACGCTACACGGGCACCAAAGGCGCCCGAAGGAAAAATTTGTCCTCTTTGCACCCCAACACTATCCTTAAACCCAACCCTGGTCCTGATGCCCACCCCAACCCTAAGCCTAGTGCTAACCCTACCCCTAGCCCTAATCAAGACTGAATATTGGGACCGAGCTGGTGGGGGAGGGAACATCAGCTATGACTGGTGAGGGACATCAAGAATGATTCACACATTGATGGCTCTTGACAAAGTGAAATCGGCTTGCAAGTGAACCCCATCACCACAAGGCCCACTTTCAAGGCTTTTTGGACTTGTGAGGGGCCAAAAGTGCCCCAAAATGGGCTCAAAATGGGCTCATTTCACCCGTTTGTGCACCCCAAATGGTCTCGGATGAGGTTTGGAAAAATGCTTTTTTGACCCATTTTTGACGCATCTTTGGTCCCAAAACAGCCCATTTTCAAGGCATTTTGGGATTTTCGGAGGACCAAAATGGGCCACCACAAGCTCAAAACGGTCCAAAAACACTTGTTTTAGCGTCGCACATGGTCTAGGATCATTTTTGAGAAAAGTCATCTTTTTGCCCCTACCGGACCCTGTTGACCCATTTGGGCACCCACCTGTTTGGGCTTGAGCTTGCAGCTTGCCGCAGCCTAGTGGGCCTAGGTATTGGGGTCTAGGCGTCCGTTTGGGCAATTCTGAGGGGTGGAAACCACAAAAAGTGGGGGGTTGCGGGTGGAGTAGGTGCCCTCGGAAGCGCATTTTGAGCCATGTAGCCAAAGATATGGCCTATTCTTGGTTCGTGACTGTCGGCATTTGGAGCTTCTGGGGGCCTTTTTGGGCCGTTTCCGGGACATATCATGGAGTTAGAGGGCCGCAAAGAGCTCGTTGACACGGGGAAGTCAAGCCGCACATGGAGTGTACCCACCGTTTCCCTTCGTTTGGCCGTTTTGAATGTGTTCTAGGGCTTTTTTGGCCCAAAAAATGGCTGTTTTTGGCCCTAAACTGCAGTTTTTGAAACTGAGGTCCGCCACTTGCGATAACCGTTCCCGGCCGCCACCGTTGAGTTTCTTGCTCAAACTTTGTGTGATTGCACTTCACACCCATAGGTATCATCCACCAAAATTTCAGCCGAATCCAAAGCACCACGACGGAGTTCTGATTTTTCCTCATTTCGCGCGTGCTGCTTGCTTGCTTGCTGCTTGCTGCTTGCTTGCTGCTTGCTGCTTGCTTGCTGCTTGCTTGCTGCTAAACCTGGTAGGTCCACCCTAGACACTAAAAAGGGTTATAAAACCAAGACTGGTTCCACCAGCTCGGTGACCCTAACCCTAGCCCGAGCCCTAACGCCAATCAAGACTAAGTATTGGGACTAAGCCGGTGGGGGAGGGAATTTCAGCGATAAGGCTGAATAAGGATGCATGTAGAGGGACACCAAAAATTATTGCCCCCTTTTCAAACATTATACCACCCTCAAAACCCTTCCTCGCTCGCTTCGCTCGCTCAAAAGACATGCCCGCCAGCACTCCTCCCGCACCCCTCCCCTATTACCCCTCCCCCTGCATTCCCCCTGCACCCCCCGTTGTTGCATTGTTGGTCACAAAATTGCCCATTTCAAGGCTTTTTTGAGCTTGTATGCACTCACATGATTGCAAAATGGCTCCATTCGTTCAAGAGACATGCCACCTAGCACTCCACCCGCACTCCTCACCTATCAACCCTCCAACCGCATTCCCGCAAACCCTCTTGTGCTGCACTGTCAATCCCAAAATTGCCCATTTCAAGGGGTTTTTTTAAGCTTGCGTGGGTTCACGTGGGTCTAAGATGGCTCAAGATGGCCGTAAACCACTAATTTGAGCACACCAAGTGGTCCAGGAACAACTTTGGAAGAAACCATTTTTGACCACTTTTGGACCCACATGTGAACCCATAACCCTACCCTAGCACGTGCAGTGTGCGCGCTGCACCACCTGAATGGGGCATTGAATGTTGTTGACTGCGCGGAAGTAGCTCGCAAGTGATCCCCTTCACTATTATTTATCACCACAAGGGTGCCCAACGCAATCCATGGCATTCGAACACAGATCATTCCCCCCATGCGGACCGTCGGTCCTAAAATTGCCCATTTCAAGGCTTTTGGGGAACTTGCATGGGCTCATATGGGTTTAATAAGGCTCAAAATAGCAGCCTCAAACCACTTGTTTGAGCACCCCAACTAGTCTAGGAACAATTTTGGAAAATTAGTTTTGACGACTTTTGGACCCACTGGTGACCCCCGTAACACTACCCTAGCACGTGTGCAGTGCATGCTAGTGATGCCAATAGGGCATGGAAGGGTGTTGACAACATGGAATTACGTTGCAAGTGATCTCCTTCATTATTTATCACCACAAGGGTGCCCAACACAACCCATGGCATTCAAATGCAATGTGGGAAGGTGGAACTTAAAAATTATGCAAAAAAAAGGGTGCTTATCAAGGCTTATTTTGTGGTATTTTGGGCCCAAAAAGAGGTCATTGGGGCCCCGAAATGGGTGCAAAATACAGTGGAGGGCGATCAAAGGTGTTTCTTCATCGTCTACGTTGGTCCCATCACAAATGGATCCCTCCTTGGACATCTTAGGCACCCAAATTGCCCCCCAAAGGTCATTTTTTGGCATTTTTTGACAGATTTTGAAGCCTAGGTCTGCCACTTGCGACACCCCTTCCCGGCCGCCACTGTTGAGTTTCTTACTCATACTTCGTCTGATTGTACTTCACATTCATAGGTGTTATCCACCAAAATTTCCGCTAAATCGGAAGCACCATGACACACGTTTGATTTTTGCCCATTTCGTGCGTTCTTCTTGCTGCTGGTGGTGCTACTTGCTGTTGCTACTTGTTGTTGCTGTTGTTGCTGCTGCTGCTGCGGCTTGCTAAACGTGGTAGGTCCACCCTAGACACTAAAGAGAGGTATAAAACCAAGACTGGTTCCACCAGCTTGGTGACCCTAGCCCTAACCCAGCCCTAGCTCTAACCCTAGGCTAGGGTCAGAGTTGGTCCAAAATGGAGAGTAGTGATGTGGCAAAAAGCAGCCATGATCGAAATTCGAGGGATCTTGTTCAGCCTCATCGACATGGTTGGCATGGTGATGGTATGGTTAGAGGGAGGGCAAGGGGAGGTAAGGGGAGCTTGTGATTAACCAACGCTTGGCCTTGGGGGCATGTCCCCCCCCCCCCAATCGCCCCACCTGGACCCCCCCCCCCCCAACCAAGCCTCCCGGAAACCCCCCCCCAAACCCCTCCCATACCCCCCCAATCGGTTAGTGGGGGTGGGGAGTTGGTGTCCAAATTCGAGGAGCCCCCCCCCCCCCCCCGTGGAAAGCACAGTAGTGGCATTGTGGTGGACTGTTTGACTAAGGTTAGGTTTGGGGGACAGTATGAAGTTGAGGAGTGATTTCCGTGCAGTGCCCGGCGTTCCTTCGGAATGAGTGGACCAGCATATGGGATGTGTAGTTCATTTTATATGAAACACTGATTTTTGCATACCCGCTCTCTTTACGGGGTGCATGCGTGTTTTAGTAGAGTGCTTTTGCAGTGGCCCCCCTCAATTGAAAATAAGCTCAAATAGGGCTCAAACTGGAACCTAGTTGCACCTGAGAACGGCAAATCATGGGGTGATGCGCACACTGCAAAGTGTTGAGTGTGGGCACACGTAGGAAGCCGGTCGCCCCTCCTCCAACATTGTAGTAGAAGGGTGCATTTCCCTACCATGCTTTGCATTCCATTGCAGAGAGCAATTTTATCAGCAGATCAATGTTCACACCCTCTTTGGTACCATATTCTTAAAAAGTCCTCCAAGTGGCCATTGATTTTTGTTTTTCCTTCTTGTTCTAAGTTACAGTGTTTCCTTGCTGTGTGCCCTGTGTGCACGAGTGTCGCTCTCTGAACACAATATTGCTCTATACCATGACAAAATTTCCCCAAGTGTGATTTCAGCCTTGCATTGTGGTCTGCATTGCCTAAAAAGTCTAGTGCACCAACAACAGCAACCTATGTTATGTCACATTGGTGTGGTAACTGTAACTGTATCGCCGGTAAATGTAATCACCAGGGTGGGTGGGGGGATCAGCACCCCCCCTTAAGTTTTTCATCTTTGTAAATTTCATAGCAAATGTGTGGAAGGGGGGTTGAGTGGAGAGCATTTGATAGTTTGTGGTCTGGGAATGACTGAACGTGAAGCTTGCCATCAGTAGCATGGCGTGGTAGTAGGTGCTGAGTGCTACAATCGTGACAAACAGGTTGATACACCAATTGAATATCAAGGAATGGCAAATGGTGGTATGTGTGCACACCTACAAACTGCCTACTGCAGGCACCACATGAAAAGCATTCTCCATACTTGGTGTTAGCAGCCACTTTGTCCCTTTCTTGTTCTAGGGACCGATATGGCAGGGATCATGTAGCCATTTTGACTCCTTCCCACTAAACCCCTCATAAGGTAGGGGTTATGTAGTCATCTTGTCTCTTCCTCGCCTTGGGAAACCCTAATATGGCAAGGGTCATTCACTGTTTCCCGCTCTGGGCACCTCATACAGCAGACATCATGTAGTCATTTTGACTCCCCCCTATTTTGGAGAACCCTCCAAGGCCAATTTTGTCTTTTTCCAAATTTTCTCGCTTAAGGCAAGGCCTTTGTATGATGGTGTGACCACACACCCATTAGGCAATGTATGCATCCAAGCAAAGAATTGCATTGTGGCAGGTCCCTAGTGCCAACAAATAGTACAATACCAGCCACGTTTCACTTCAGAAATGTCTGGCGGGCTGACCAATTTCGAGAAATGCCACCCCCTGTCGTTTGGAGGGACCCCCCCCCCAAATCCTGGTTAGGATGAGGTGCCTTTACCTCATCAAGGACGTTGAGCGGCTTGGTCACCTGCAACATGCAGTAGGTTCTTGCTCTGACAGTGGGTTTCGTTTGCTCACACCATTTTGCATCATCTTTCATTCCTGCTCCTTTTGAAGTTATGTGCCTTTGAGGGGGTACAAGCCAGTACCTCTTGGTAGGTGGCTGTGTCAAACAAGGTTATTCTACCAAAGGTCCCACCTACACCTTCTTAGCTCACCTTAATTAGGTCTCAGCCCCCCCCCCCCCCCCCCCCAAACTCCTGCCAGTTTTCCTCTGCACACCACATTTTTCCTATTTCTCCTCATGCACCAGGCGTTTGTGGAGCTCGCCAGTGCAGCAGACGTTGCGACTGCGATAACAAAGCACCGCGGGGTTATGGGGCGCCGCTATGTGGAGGTGTTCGAGAGCAGCCAGCTGGAGATGCAGGGTGCCATGCACGGCGTCGGCATGCAGGGCGCTGCTGCGGGCATGGCAGGGATGTGGGGGGGCATGGGCATGGGCATGGGCATGGGTATGGGCATGGGTATGGGCATGGGTATGGGCATGGGTATGGGCATGGGCATGGGAGGGTTCGGCCGCGGGCGCGGGGCCGGCATGGGTGCTGGCTTCCCAGGGCAGATGGGGATGGGGATGCGGGACGGTGATGGTGCCTGGGGCGGTGCAGAGGGCTACGGCTACTCCCCGTACGAGCAGATGGCGGCTTTTGCTGCGGTGCAGCAGCAGCAGCAACAGGAGCAGGCGCCGGCAGCAGCTCCAGGGATGCAAGGGCAGTATATGTACGCGCAGCCTGAGGCGCAAGCCCCGCCAACGCCCGACCCGACTCAGGGGTATGCAGCAGGCGCTGGAGGAACTGTAGGTGGCTATGGCTACGGGATGCATGCCGCAGCCATGGGGGCGGCTGACCCGGCAGCCGGGGCCATGGTTCCGGCTGCCGCGGCAGAAGGGGCCGCTGCTGACCCCTACGCGGCCTACTGGGCCGCATATTATGGCGGCAAGCAGTAGTGCTTCGCTTCTGCCTGCCCAATCCAGAACGGCTTCCAATCCCCTCGACCTGGTCGAACCCCCCATCACGAATGCGTGCTCCATCCATGGGCGGTGGCAGTGTATAGGGTACCGCAGTGCCTGGGGTTTTGGGCCGGATCCTGGTGCCCCTGGGCGCCCAGGGAATTCGGCCCATGAGCGACCGAGGCATCAGGGGCATGTGGCAAGCATGGCTCCATCGCCAGCTTGTGACCAACCACCCGTACAGAGCAGGGCGAAGAAGGGGAATCCTCGGGGTGGAGATAACAAGCAAAAACCACAGACATATGCTTCCCCACAGCTCCAGGAACAGTATCCGTTGTTTTGTCAAGCCGTCCGTTGCCCTTTGACCGCTGCTTGCATCCGAAAGGCAGTCCCCCCCCCCCCCCCCTATCCTCCCACTATCATCGGTTGGCCCCTGGGAAGGCCAACAATGTTGGGGATGGTTTGGCCTGCAATTTGAGGAACAAGAGTTTGGCAGTGCAGTCCCGTGTCCCGAGAAAACATCACCTTGGGTCATGCGAACCCATGCCGACGGCAAGTTGCCGGCCAAGGCGCCTGTGCCAAGCTGTCCCATTGTCTCACAATCTCATGTTTGGGGTCATAAAAATTTCTCAGAGAAATTAGCGGCCAAAAGTTTGGTATCAAGCAGCTGGGATTTGGCATCAAAATAATGTCTTTGGCCAACCCGTCTTCCTGCCAGTGGTTGAGGTCTGTGATGAAGACAGCAGATGGTGCAAAATCCGCCATGCTGGGCACGATTTGCCATGCTTGGCATAAGCCAAAGCAGCTGTGCTCACCGTACTCACCCCCGCAATTTTTCTCGGCCACATCCACTGCAAAGCTGCAACTATAGAGTTTCCCCTGCAAACCACATTTTGATGCCTCGGTATTGAAATTTAAAGTAATGGTACTGTGTGCAGTGCTTCCCAGTCGACGATGTGGCAGCTATTGGTTTACAGTCGAGTTAGTCAGTAAGCAATTTGGCAATTGATGTCTTACTGGCAGTGTACACGCGGGTGCGGAGGCCTTTACTTGAGGTAATTTAAGGAAGCATCTCAGGACGGGGATCCCTATCCCATGCTGTCGAACAGCAGCTGTGCCACAGTTTTCCAGTTTCGGGGTTTCCAGCTTATATCTGGTTCTGTAGCTTGGCTTTGGTCCCCATCCCCTAATCACATCCATTCATCTTTGTTCACTGGGACTGGGGTGGTTACCATCGGGGTTTTCGACAACATGACCTTGGGTGATTGATTTGCGGGTTGCTGTCAAATGATTGCTGATTGCTGGATGTTGATTGTTGGTTGTCAGTGGAGCGCGCTTTCTGACAACCTGTTCTCCCAAGGTCCTGCAGCAGACTGTATGCTCACTTCTTGCATAAGAATTGTCTGTGCACAATTGACATGTGAGGGGGTGTTGCCTGAACCGTGCGCGCACCGTGCACGCACCGTGCGCGCACCGTGCGTCCTTTTGCGTATTCTATGTCCACCAGATCCACAATGCCTGAATCTGAGCTGCCCTGGCTTGTCGCCGGACTGCCTGTGTACTACCACCGCTCCAACGGGGATAGGGTGTCGGCCACTGTCGTTGACCCTTCTCCAAGAGGTGGGCGTCGCGTCTCTATTCGGTACGAATTGGGTGGTGAAGAGGTCCTGTACGAGCATGCACCCGAGGAGCGGTTGGAGTTTGCAATTGTGACTGCTGAGAGCCCCGATTCCCCCCAACCTGTGCACCATGAGGCGCCGATGGACGCTTTGCTGGAGCCCCAATTACCTGAAGTGGAAACTAAAGCCCCTAGAATTGATGATCATGAGCCAGAATGCTGTGGCGGATGAAATTGAAATTCCCGTAACCCAACCAGTGTTGTCGCTTGTGTTGTCGCCTGTGCATGGTTTGTAACGGAGGTGCGTGCAAGGTGCAGAAATTGGGAGCCTGGAACCTGTGACAAGCATCAGATTCAAAAAAAAAATTCCCGGTACGCCAATAGGGGCTGCAGGGTGCAGAAAATAGGACCCTGGAACCTGTGACAAGCATCAGACTAAAAATTGAAGAATCCTGGTATGCCAGTATGGACTGCAAGGTGCAGAAATCAGGACCCTGGGTGTGTTTCTATGGGGGCCATTCAACGGGGTACAAGTTGGGCAACCATCCCAAAAACATTGAACCGTGCGCGCACCGTGCACGCACCGTGCGCGCACCGTGCGCGCACCGTGCGACAACGCCCCCTGAGTACCGTGAAGCTTGTTTCGAGAGGTCATTACAGAGACAGAACCCTTTGCAGACCCTGCCCCAACCCTGAACGCACATCCATCTCACATCCTGAAATTCCAAGCAACTCCAGATGTCCGATTCCAAATGTCTTACTTATTACAGATATCCAGAAAGGTCGAAGAAAGGTTGTCTTGGAGCCAACCAGTCTAAACCTACCAGGGGTGCAGACTCGGACGAAAAACAGACAGCGCTACACGGTGATTTGACCCCAAATTGTAACCAAGCCATAACCTGCAGCACCACCCTAACCAGGATTAACCAACTGGTAGAGGCACCCGGGGTAGTGGTGCAGTAGAGATTGATATTCCCTGTGTTGCATCCAAATTCTAGGATTGCCTCGGCGTATAAAACTCTGGGATCTTCAATCAATTCACAATATTCGCAACACAAGAGACCAGGTCCCATGACCTCCTCATTGGTATTTTCCCATTGATGGCTGCAACTGAATGGGGACGCCTCAGCCGCCCAGTTTCCCGCTGCAGTCCTCTGCCAGACGGCATCCTCACCCATGTCCTTGCCCCGCTTGTGGAAAACACCGCCCTTGATAATCTTAGGCAATGTGTGTGGCGCAGACGAAAGAGTCATGGATGGTTCCCGATGCCCTCCTCACTGGACGTGCTGGGCGAGAGGGGGTGGGGTGGGGGGGGCAAAACACGGGTTGCTGCCTGGCGTCATTTCAGAAGCCTCTTGTGCCCACCCCGATCTTCTGGCAGCAGTCCTAGCCTGTTAACAGCGATGCGCCCCACGTTCACGCATCACATACACACATGCACACTTCGAGGAACTGGGTGGAATTTGTGTGCGTGTTTGGTTTGTTTGGTGGCAGACGCAACCGATGGCAGCCAGTCCTGTTGGGTTGGCTGGTGCTTTGCCAGAAGCATAGGGCCAAACAATTGTTCTGGCCTCATCAGCATTAGCATTGTGTTCTGAATTTGCTGTCAGTGTGCATTTGTCGCAGCGTAGTTGAGCAACGGGGTGCCTTGGGGTGCAAAGGAGAGGATTGGGCAAAAGGTGCTGTGACGTCGGGGTGGGGGGTTACGCGATTTTTTGAGGATAAAGAGTATTATTTGTGGGGTGGGCTGGTTGCACAGTCAAGGGGGCCACCCACTCTCAGGTTGTCGGCTTCAACACCTTGGATATGCAACTGAGCAGTGTGCACACTGTGCTCGTATGGCGCGCGCCAAGGACACTGACACAGCATGTTGCTGCAGTGACAATGTGAGGATTCGTGAGGCGAGCTTGCCTCAGGCACGCAGTTGCATTAGCGTGCTGTCCTGTGCCTGTGTGCCCATGCAACCTGCTGTTTAAAATGCGTACTACGTTCGCACAATGATGTCTGCCATCTCGGAAATTCAAGGTGCACATGCGCAGTGCGCAGCGGAGGTGGATACCCGCTGTGAAACAGAAATCATATTCAATTTACGCCTTCTACTGTAAGCAGTGTCTGTTTTCGTTGTTGCTGCGGACGTAGAGTGCAAAGGATCAACATGTTGCGAAAGTAGTCGCAGATATACGTCGATCTTGTTTTCGCAGATTTTGATTTCTCGCAACGCGTTGCTCTTGCCTCTTCCCAGTCTCTGTTCATAGTTTCTCTTAAAGGATGCACACTGTTTTGCAAAAGGGACGCTGATCATCAGCTGCTGATTGAGCTCCTGGCTGCACATTGGACGCCTGTGCAGCAATGATATCTCGACATATTCGAAGATTGGCATATTTGAGCCACACATCTATTGCCCTGACTGTGCCCGTCTCGGTGTTTTGCTTCACTTTGTATTAAAGGGGCACATTGAGGGCTGCGTGCACAGCACAATCATTGCGCTGAAGGACCTCTATATCTGTTGACAGCCCACTTGCATGATTTGCTGGTGGGATGACCAGGATGCACGTATTTTTCCTTTCTTTTTTGCCGCTGAGTCCCCTCTGGAAGATAAATTTAACGTTTAATGCCAACACAGAGATGAGCGAGACGCCCGTGCCACAGCCACCTAGCTGAGATTACACATGCATCAAGGACGTTTTTCATCACAAGCTCCGAAGCTCCGAAGCTCCGAAGCTCCGAAGCTCCGCGACAATCCATCCTACAGAGGCGAAAAATTATTTTTCCGGATGGTCTTGTGAGGGCATTTTCTGTGCTTTTTGCAGGAAATTGCGAGTTTCTGCAGGAAGCTCTCAGTGCTGGTGCACCCCCATTACGCCAACGCCACTGCCTCAAGGCTGAGCAGCCCTACACACAGATCACTCCCAAGGACATGCTCTGTTGTTGACTGGCAGTTTAAACACCACAAAAATTGCAGGCAAATTTCATCTCTTTTTGCTCTTCCACAGGACTCCTGTGGCAGATGGCCAAGAGGAGGTGCGCCCAGGTGGCAGCAACTGGTCGGCGTTTGTTTGGAAAAACCAGGAGCGCAGAGCGAAGAGATTGCACTGGGAGCAGGCGAATTGGTGATAGGGATCCCTGGGCCTGCACAACTGAGCCGCTCACCAGACCCTGATCTCTTGGGCACAGCTGACTGGGACAGACGAGGATGCCCATGCACGCCAGGCTCGTCCGAGCCATCTGGGCCAAGGAACAAAAAAAATGTGAACAGGGATGCTGGATACTTTGCTAGGAAACCAGTACATGGTCCTGTGGACGTACTCATTCTCCACAGCCATGAGGGAGCCCCCTGGATAGGGTCCCAGACAGGAGAAGATGAAATGTGGAACCATTGGGCTCTCGTTATTTTGTGGATTAGGCATTGTTGAAGTCCATCTCTGAGATTTATGGTTGCGGAAGTGGGACGTGTCAGGGTGCATCATGGCAGGGTTTGAGTCAGGTAAATGGGCTGTTGTCCAAAGAGAATTTTGCGCAAAGGATTGGAGGGTGTGGCAGAACTCCCCGGAAATGAATGACCAATGGCCAGTGGATCCCCTTCTTGATCTCCAGAACCACATAGACCCCACACACAGAAGGACAAACTGCAGTCTGTGCTTCATGCTTAGACTGAAGAGACCAAATCCACAGAAAAAGCGCACAAGCCCTTGCTGTACCAGGGTGTGTGGGGATTAGAGACAGGCGAAATGTGGAATGGCAAAAGTTGGCACAACAAAAGTGTACCACACTTTGCCATATTTGCCAGTATTTGAAGGACCGAAGCCATTTTTCTAGGTGTCATTTTTAGCACTCTTGGCATACACATTGCCCTTGTGCCCACACAGCTTACTCTACAGGGACCCTTTGGGAGGCCAGCCGGGCGGTACTGCGACCTGCCTCTTGTCGTTGTACCCCCCCCCCCTTTGTATAAGCTACGCCCTTGTCCAAGCTACAGTAGGCGTAGGGACCGTAATAACTGTGTACGTAATTTTAATTACGTACGAAATGTAGTGCGGCCACATAAGACATGGGTTTGTCGTCACATTTGCCAATTACATGGAGCCATGGACACATGCAGCATGCCACATGCAAGGCAAGCTCATTCCCAAGAATTTGAAGTTGTCCGAGCCCAAACCAGCCCCTAAGCCTCAGCCAAAGGCATCTTCAAGTGGTGAGCATGTGCAATTGTTCCGCATGGTGTATGGTCGCATGAAGGGTTTCCAAGCCGAACATTTGTAGGCTTCGCATTCTTCATTGCTTGTGCCAACATGATTGTGAACCTGAAATTTTCATGTTCCCAAGGTTGTCTTGTGTTTGCATACACTTGGAAATGTGGGCAGAGGTCAAGGTGCACCCATACCATGCGCACGTGCACGTCTGTGTCGGTAGTTGTATGTGTTTCGCGCAAGCTACGCCCTTGTCAGTGGGCGTAGGGACCGTAATAATTCCGTACATTGGCGTAGCTTATACAAGGGGGGCGGGGGTATATGATGGTTAGTCCTCAATTTCCAAGAGAATTCAAGCACCACATGTTGTGCTGTATTGTGCTAGGGGCACCAGTTTCGAAAACAGCAAGCAGCCAGGAGCCTCCAGGAAATAATAGCAAGCATTTAGAAGCTAAGAAAATTTAACAGCAACCAAGCAAAGTCCATAAGAAAATAACAGCCAACATTTGTGGTGTATGCTTGTTCTTCTGTGAAAAAAATTGGTGGTTTTCTCAACACCAAATTTGGCCATCGCAAATATTTCACGCCCCCCCCCCCCCCTTCGGTAGGAGAATCCATGATCCGTGCCTAGCAGAGACACTCCAGCCACAGCCACAGGGTCTTCAAAATATCATGGCATGCTGGAGACGATGTCTCTGGAGGATTTTTCAGTGAGTGTGGGTTCATGGGACGGGATATGTGCAAAATTATGGCAGGAATGTCTCCCGCACAGAGTTGATTATGGGAGCGTACCATGCGCTGTGCGCGTGCTGTGCGAAAAGTAGGCCATGCTCCACCACCGGTAGGCAGTTTTTTGGGTGTAGGATTGCCGCAGGGTACTATTGCCATTGTGTGTCCTTGTAGCATCAACCCTCCCCCTTCTTGCGTGTATGTACCCTTGCAAACGGGCACCCTGAGGCCGGTATATGGTGATACATTCTCAGGGTGTCTGCTGCGGGGCATCATCTTTTGCTCTCATTTCTCAGACCCTCTATTGCATTCACCATGGACTTTAATGTTGGAGATAAAGTGTTCTACACTCGCTCCAATGGGATGCGAGTTCCTGCCACAGTGGTGGGGTTTGCGCCCGACGGCTTACTCCACTTGGAGTATTTGGACAGAGGAAGAGGCCCCTGAGGTTGATGAGGAAGAGGAGGATACTTTCCTTTGCCAAGTTTGTGGCAATAGGGACACATCGGAATGCTCCACGTGTGACCTTTACTTGTGTAGAGGTTGCATGGATGAGCATACTTGCGATATTGATGTTCCCGAGTAGCCCCTAATATATTTTCAGGTGTTCTTGAACACCCGCAAGACAATTTTATTGTCTACATTGCATTGTTTTGGACATTGGATAATTCTGAGAACACGACACGTTTGAATTTCGGACTTTTGAATTGCTCATGCATGCTTCTAGAGGTGGCAGGTTTTCAGGGCTGTTACCGGGGTAAACACCGTAATAACTGGCGCTGTGCGCGCGCTGTGCGAAAACGCCCCCTATATCTTCAAGAGTTGGGAAGCAAGGGGGGTGACAGCGGCAGGTCATTTCTCCAAGCATTTGATGGTGTTCTGCAAGATGAAGATCTCCAATTCGGTCAACTGCTGAAAACAGGTGTATTTCTGAAAAGGCTAAGGCGGCGTCCATAAATGAGGGTGCCTCGCGCGCAGTGCGTGCGGTGCGGGCGCACAGTGCGACGGAGGCCTGGTTGGTGTAGAATAGTGGTACCATGGAATGTTGCCTCAAAGTGGGCATAGGGGCCTTAGCATCACAAATGGGTGCCCAGTTGTTGTGTTTGGGTGCAATCAAGAATGTTGGGGTCCAAGATTGGGCAGTGGGGCACCTTGTGGATTTGAGAATGTCGGTTTTGCCTCCTTTGCTTTCAACAGGACACATGGAAATGAATGCTGACCTTTTGGCGCCCGGCAGTAGTGTCTTTTATTTGAGAGGTACCACAGGGAACATGTGCCTGCCACTGTTGTGGGCCTCTCGTGCGTGTTTTATCTTGATTCTTGTCACCGTTTCTGTAGTTTTGTGTGGCGTAGTTGCCTGAGAAAGTGGTGCAATAATCTGGTACTTGACACGCGGGCCAAAGCGCGCGGTGCGGGTGCGCGGTGTGTTGGGACCCTCAATGTCTTGATGTGTGCAACGGTGGGGTGGTGGTCAGAAAATGTGCTGACAGAATCCATGTCCGTTTGTAGAATTTTGAAGGGCTCAATTGTATGCAGGGGACATACACATTAGGTCAACGTGTCTGCTTGCACTGAGGCCTGGGGCGGGGTTTGCCAGGTGCCAACGCAAGTGCCAATGAAGTTGCCTTGATCTGGGGTGTCCACGTTTGGGTTACACTGCACTGCTCTCCCGGCATTGCCCAAACAGCCCATTGACCCATGGCCAAATGGCAAAATGGCAAACGTATCTGCCGCGGTGATTATCGCACGGACACTGAATTGGAGTATGGGACGAAATCCGGCACCTTTTTCACCCACCAGCCCCACCTGCCAACGCTTCCCGTCCCAGATCTGCACTCCACCCTGGAACTGTACCTGTCTACTGTGGAACCCCTTGCCACCCCCGATGAGTTTGCCCATACGTCAAAATGTGTGGCCGAGTTTCAGGAAAAGGAAGGAATGGGATGCGTTTTGCAGGAGCGCTTGCAGGCAAGGGCAATCGAATACGAACAGTCCAGCTGGCTGCAGCACTGGTGGAACGTGGGCACATACTTAGCTCCGAGGGATCCTGTGCCGATCAATGTCAGTATTTTCTACCGCTTTCTTGATCAGGTGTGCCTCTCGGTGCTGCAAGCACCAGGGTAGGAGGGTGCAGCCGGGGTCCAAGAGTGTCCTGCAAGGGTCCAACTGCCCTCTCAATCGCCTCACGTTATTGAGTGAATGCAATGGGATGTGACGTGTTGTGTTTGGCTTCCGATGGGCTGTTTCGTGGGCCATCATGCAGTTGAAAAGCCTGATTTCGCCTCGCAGTCAGGAGTCACTTGAGGGCTCAATCATCATTTCCACAGCAACAGTTTGTGGGCCCAGCGCCTGGCAAAGCGTGGCGCAGCAAGCTTACCACCAGTATCCAACATGCCTCATGACTGTGCATATCATCTGGTTGCAGATTCGGAGAAAGCGGTCTGTCAATGGTACTGCCCATCAGCTCTTGACTGCCAAACATCGCTGCTGTGCATACCCCCCCCCCCCCCCCTTGTCGTTCCCCAACCCTTGTCGTTCCCCGGGGGGGGGGGGGGCTGGGGGACCGTCACTTGGTCAACCCAAAATTTTTTTGTTGCGGCTCATTGTGTTGTTGTGTGGGTGACTGTGTTGTGGGGCACTGCCATGTATCCCTTGCACTCATGGCAGGACATTTTGCTCACTTTCGCTAAAATGGAACTTGACAACACAAACATGTTTCCCCCTGGGACAAATGCGATGTTCATCCGCTCCACGGAGGAACCTGTTTTGGTGCAGGTCGTTGGACATTCGGAGCACGGTGATGCATATCCCGCATCACTTATGACCGTGATGGCAAGTCCGTCTTGCACGACCGTGTGTCTGTTCGGCACCTCTCCGTGCTGCAATTTCTGTGCCTGCAAATGTGCGTGTACGGTGGTGGTGCGGTCCCCAGGGGGGGGTGGGGGACCGTCACTGGGCAACCGTCCCCAAGGGGTTGGTGGGGGATCGTCTTCCCTGGGGTGGGGAACGACAAGGGGGGGGGTACCAAGATGTGCGTGTGTGGCGCGCTTTTGACCTGCCTGCGGCCTCCAGACCCACATAGGTGCGCCCATGGGGGATAGCAGTCTCGTAGCCTGCACAGTTGCCAGAAATCCGTTGTTTCCTCCCGCTCATGGCCAGTGGTCCATAGTTCGTTTACCGAAACTTTGCTGTAGGCAACAGGCTCAGCATTTCATGGGACCTTTGACATTTGACTTCCCTCACCCCACTCCACCCCCTCACGCCACAGGTGTTGGTTAAGGTTTGGGCTAACAAGCTGGTCGAACCATGAAGGTTTTATCACCCTTTTTCATAAGGCTGATGGATCCAGAAGAGCCCCTTTTTGGGGCCAACATAGCCTGTGATGCTGACCTGTATTGCCTAGTTTTTCAAGATTCACCAACTTTTGCCACTATGGGGGCGCCTTAAGCGCAGTGCGCGCGCAGTGCAACTATTTGGGCGTCCGGCCGTACTAGAGACCCATACTTTGAAATACTAGGGGCCCCTAGGGGCATCATGGTGACCCCTAGCGGAGGTTTTGACTTCTGTCCCCCTTTGTTTGGGGACCCCCGAGAATGCAGGGGTGACGTAGCATTTCCGCCCTCTTTTGGGCCCCAACCTTCCGGTGCTATTGAGGAAACCGGGACAATCTTAGAATGCACGCTTTGATCCTAGGAGCATCATGGTGACCCCTAGCGTAGACTTTGACTTCTGATTTTGTTCCCTTTGTTGGGGACCCCGGAGAATGCAGGGGTGACGTAGCATTTCCGCCCTCTTTTGGGCCCCAACCTTCCGGTGCTATTGAGGAAGCCGGGACAATCTTTGATTCCACGCTTTGTTGCGTGGAGCATCATGGTGACCCCTAGCGTAGACTTTGTCTTCTGATTTTGTTCCCTTTGTTGGGGACCCCCGAGAATGCAGGGGTGACATAGCATTTCCGGTGCTCTGAGGAAGCTTGGTGGGCAAGTGTGCATCGTGTTCGTTCTTACTTGAATGGTGTTGTCGCTGAAATTCGATGGGCGGAAAGATTGTCGGAGTGGAACCACATCCCACACTTTCCATATTTCGTGACGCACTACGTGGATAGCATGCCCATTGCATCCATAGGAGGCATCCTTTGCGATGTCTTGTTTAATCCTAAATACGCCGGGTGCGTATACAAAGTTACGGTTGCCATTGACAGCTTGGGCAACATCGTTTGGATTTGTCCGTTGGCCCCGGGGACATCGGCGGATGTTCTCATTTGGGATCGCGAAGGGCCGAAAAGGAGCAAGGGGCATTATATGGATTATGAGATTGGCTCCATGGATGGTGCATACAAGGGGTGCCTCCATGTGGCATGGCCATTTATCAGTCGAAAGACGTTGACCGAGCGGCAAAAAGAGTACAATGATGTTCATGGTTTCTATAGGGCACGCATTGAGCACTTGCATGCGTGGCACTGGGGCATCGTAAGGAACATATGGAGGGGATCCGGTACGGAGTTGCATGAGTACGTGCGTGTACTCTTGCATTTGCAGCAATTTTTGATTCGAAGACAGGTACGGTACCCTCCATATGGTCCGTGGGAACACGTACCTGCACATGTATGGACTGCACCTACACAGGAGGACAATGATGATGAGGATGTTGTGGGTGATGATGGGGATGTTTGTGCCCTTTGTTGCACCAAGGCTGACCCTGAAAAGATGTCCATGTGTGACAAGTGTGAACTGCAATCTTGTACGGATTGCATTGACACACACACATGTGACAATGTGACTTTTCTTTGATTCTGCAACTGTGTCATGTTGTGCACACAAGTTGCGTATTCTCAATGTGTACTTAGTTGACAATGGAACAGAAAGACAGTTGTGTGTTCTTGAGGGTGGCGACCAATGTGCTGTTCATGGCTTTTCCAGTTGTGCATGATGTGTGTTATGTGAAGGGAAGGTAGTTTGCAACCTTCTTGAGCTGGGGCAGTTTGGGTCACCTAATTCTAAGGGCGTTTCCAAGGGGTCTGCCTAGGGGCTCTTCGGGGGGAACATAGTCTAAAAGTAGCGCGCAGTACGCGCGCAGTGCAAATATTCCCCCTATAAGTGCCATTTATTGCACTGGGGAACAACCTTCAACATTCCATTGGCACCATGGAGTGGCGTGATTTGCACGGCCCAGGGTAGGGCCTCCAAGGGTCACCTGGGGGTCCAACATTGCTTCAAAAAACCAGTGTTTTGTCTTTTCAAAAGTGTTTCTCAGACCACTTGGGCTGGTTTGAGCTTTTGTTTCTAACTCATTTAGGCCCATTCCCAAACTCCCAAACAGCATTGTACAAGGGCCATTTTGGAAACAAAAAGGGGTCAAAAACGCATTTCTCCAAAGTGATCCTGAACCTTGAGAGATGCCCAAACATTTTTTTCTGCCTGTTTTCAGTCCGTAGTACCGTTTGTCAGCGCGCCCAAAGTTCCAAAAAGCCGTGGAAATGGCCAAAAACAGGTGTCAACAATGGGTCAAGTTGTTCGAAACCTGATGCCAAACCACTTGAAATGGATGCTCAAGCAATTGTTTCCGCCCGTTTGGAGTCCGTTTGCCATTTTTGGTCGGCCAAAAAAATATCGCACCATGGGAATGAGCCGTTTTGACATTGAAACAGGGTCCCAAGGACAGGAAATGCCAACACTACTGTCTAAGAAAGCCCGCCCAACGCAGGGCGATCCTCAATCACCGCCCCCCCCCCCCCCCCGCCTTTGCACCAGGGACCATTCTTAAAAAAAAGTGCCACCGGTTGTCGGTTGACCGACGGTGGGTGACGATCAATAGTCACTGTCGTTCTCGTTCAGGCACATCTACTGCCCAACACCCCCAGCCACGAGGTGCAAACCCAAGCGGCCGCGAGACTTCTCACCGCCATCTTGCAATTCCGAGACCGTTTGCTCGACGGCAGTGCGCCCCCGGAAACCACCCGCGGGACCCCCAATTGTGCGTCGCAGTTCAAGTACCTGTTCAATGCGTGCCGCATCCCGCAGCCGAGTCTGGACGAAGTCCATATTTACGACCCGGCGCAGTACAACGCCGTGTGCGTAGTGCGGCGCAACAAGTTCTACACGCTGCCGGTCAATCACCCCGACGGCCAGCGGCTGTCCACCCAAGAGCTGGCGACGGGGCTGCGCAGCATTGTCGCGATCGCCGGCGACGCCACCGACCCCAGCGTCAGTGCGCTGACGGCCGTGGACCGGGATTTCTGGGCAGAGGCCCGGGCGCAGCTGATCGCCGACGGCAATCTGCCGGCCCTCGAAACGATCCAGTCCTCCATCCTGCTGCTCTGCCTGGACGCCGACTGCCCCGACACGGAGGAGGAGGTGAGCCGCCTTCTGCTGCACGGCCCCCCGGGGGCGGCCGGAAACCGCTTCTACGACAAGAGCGTGCAGCTGATTGTGTTCGGCAACGGCAAGGCCGGTCTGAACTTCGAGCACGCGGTGTTCGACGGGGGGCCGATGCTCTGGATGATGGACACGGTCCTGAAGGGCCTCCGCGAGAACACGGTCGACCACGGCCCGGCCGGCGCCCGGGACGGCACCCCGGCCCCGCGCCGCGTGCCCCTGGCGGTGGGCCCGCCCGCGCGCCGCTTTATCGCGGAGGCGGTCCGGCGGCACGACGCGCGCGCCCGCGCCCACGACCTGCGGGTCCTGCACCACCGGGCCTTCGGCACGGCGGAGCTGAAGCGCCTGCGGTGCAGCCCCGACGCCTTCGTGCAGCTGGCGCTGCAGCTCGCCGCGTTCCGGGTGTTCGGCCACTGCAAGGCCACGTACGAGGCCGCCTCCACCCGCCAGTTCCGGCACGGCCGGACGGAGACGACGCGGACCGTCAGCGCCGCGTGCCGCGCGTGGATCGCGGCGATGCAGGGCCCCGGCGGTGCGGCGGGGAAGCTGGCGAAGCTGCGGGAGGCGCTCGACCGCCACGTCATGTACAGCAAACGGGCGTCGCGCGGGGCGGGGGTGGACCGGCATCTGCTGGGGCTGAAGAACCTGCTGGCGCCCGGGGAGTCCGCGAGCCTCTTCGATGACCCCATGTACGCCCGGTCCAAACACTGGGGCCTCAGCACGAGTCAAGTCAGCAGCCCCTACTTTTACATTGGCTTCGGGGAGGTGGTGCCCGACGGGCTCGGGTTCGGGTACGGCCTGCAGGACGACTACATGACCTTCGTCGTCACCAGCCGGTCGGCGGCGGATGGCTGGGCCCCTCGGATTTTGCGGGAGCTGCAGACGGCTTTGGGCGAGATGCGAGCCCTTTGTGAGCCCGTCCAGGGGGCGCCAAAGTCCAGATTATAGCCTGCGGGCAGGGCGGGTCTGACGGACAGTGTTTGCGTCGCCCGTGTGACAGTGCTCACGGTGTGACGGTGTTCGCGGTCGATTCTGGCGGCGCACGGCAAGTCCCGCAATCCTCGTCGGCTGAGCGTCAACCGCCGCCGGTGAACCGCCACGGGGTGCGGCATCCATCGCGGTGGATTACTTGTCGACCGCCATCTCCGGTCGTCGCATGCTGTGCCTTGAGGTGCGCTTTCGGGCCAGACAGGTCGCACTTTTTGTTTTGTTTTTAAAACGCTATGCGTGTGACGGCTTGTGGTCCGCGACGTTTTTGTGTGGCCAGGGCGTTGCTATTTTTCACGCCGGCAAGCGCATGTTTGCCAGTTTGTTGCCTGGTGGACCGGTTGCTGCCCCCCCCCCCCCCCCCCGTCCACCCCTCCTGTCCAAGACACGGCTCAGAGACTGTACTGAGAGACGTGTGCTGGTGATGGCTATTGTCGATTCTATGGCCGAGATATGGCTCAGAGCCGCACAGCCAATGACCTTTGGCCCCACATGCATAAGCGGCAGGGAACACAATGGCATGAGGTTCAGTTTTGGTTGGATTGGATGGTTGGATTAGATCCCCCTTGTTATCGGCTTGTACTGCCTGCCCCCAGCGGGTCCGGTTGATACTATACCCCGGGGCCGGGGGGGGGTCTGAGGCCACAAACGGGTCCTTTATTGAATTTTTCCGCCGAGGAAAATTTTTCTGATCTTGTGGACGCGTGTGTCGCCCAAGTCCCAGGAAAGCCAGGATGTCCGTCTAACCATTCAATTTTTTGCAAGGCATTCCATCTTCTCCACTGCGGAACTTGGCCTGTTCTGCGGCCTTGTGAGATTAATTCAATGCATCTGGGCAATCTGCCATCACAAGCCCTATGTTATGTGGCCCAAGGGTGAATGCGCAATGCAGCCCTTCAACATTGCAGACGTTCAAGTTCACCCCAAACATGTTACTAGTCCCCATCACAAACCTTCCAATCCATAGCTCATGCGCACTCACCAAGCTCCCGAACCAACCTGAATAGTCATCCTGCTTAAAGTAGTTGACCGTGCCAAATGTATGCATGCATCCCTCCTTCCAAGACACCAGCTTTTTCCATCCCACACCGCAGTCATCTACAATGCTGTACAACACAACCCAATGCCTCCTTAGAAAAGGGCATGTCACCGGATTTCTTTTGACACACACTTACCAAGCATTCGCCTTAACTCCTCCATTTCAATTGCTTTGCTATCATTGTCTCATTTCTTTGGGAGGGAAGTTGGCAAAACAAGCATGCACACAGCAGCCGCAACACCCCAAAAGTTTTGGGCCTGTTTGCACCATCGCGGGCAAAATTTTGTTGACCTATTGCTGCCACTGTGCGCTGCTTCAAGGAAGGTGGAAAAAAGGTTTGCATGACAGCAAACAGTCAGCATAAAACTACCTCAGCCCCCTTGCAAGAGCAACACGCAAATCCCAAGAATTGTCTTGCCTTCGGCAAGGCTCCTCGAATCTCCTTATGGGGGCTCGAACCCATAAGCCCACCCTTCAAGGACGGTCCTGAGATTTGGGGAAGGGGGGCGTGGCTATTAGATGCTGTGGCCTAGTTGTATGCGATGCATTGGTAACTCTTCAGGAGGGCCTTGGCTCAGTGAGTGCCGTGCCGTATCGGCCCTAAAGCCGGAGGTGTGTGACGGTAAGGGTCCCCAGAGCCCTGTATGTACCTCCCAAGCCTCCAGAACCTCTCACCAATCCCGTCCAACGGTCACAACATCCGCAACCGCAATGACCCTCTCTGCACAACGCTTGAGAATCCCTGCACGTCCCGTGCATCACTCCATAGCCCACATGATTATTCTTAATCCTTTGCAAGCTCCAAACAATGAATAGCTGCGAATCCCTCCAAACTTCTGCGACAGCCGCAGCTTCCCTCCAGGATGTGGGGCCATGTGCCCATGTGACGGTGAGCTTTGTGGTCTCTACTTATTCACACGATCATTTGCTGAGGGTACACGTTGGGATCAGCATGACACGTCCGTTCTCTCTGTACTGTCTTGGGTGCAGTGGTAGCCCTGCAGCAGTATCAAGTCCTGACCCTTCAGTCTGTATTCAACGGCACCTGCCCTCATGGAGGTGTGGTAAGCCATTTATTTGAATAATGTGGCGAGCACTTGCTCTGCTGCGCTACGTGCCACATGTATTTGCAAAAGTATGTGTTGAGCCCATTCCCATCCATCCCTCACCCTTTGTTCCCCCACTCTTGTGCCCACCATCTAAAAAGCCTAAGCTGAAGGACTACCAGCTGTGAGCCCAACCAGGGAATCCCTGGCAAACCAGGGATTTGCCTCACCACGAGGAGCAGGGGTCTGCAGGACCCACCCACCCACTCACCCAGGCCCAACCCCAACCACCCAAAACCAAAAAAGATTTCATCTACGCTGCGATGAGGTGGTTGCTGACAACAGTCAAGGTTACCCTGACTTTAAACCATACCGTATTCCGAGCCTTTGAAACTGTCCTCGTAGGAGAGCACCATACAGCACTACACCTGCACCTCTGAAAACCCCAATTTGCTCTGGTAGTTTCGCACTTTGTTGTAAAAGTGCGCAGTGGGTGCACTGTGGCAAACACACCCCGCTCAACATTGCAGCAAATCATGTCTGGGGAAAGGGAAGAAATTCAGCAATTCAACAATGTATGCTGAACTCCCAAACTCGCTTACCCTGCCCCACGCCCCCCCCCTGGCGCTAACACTGGCCAGGTTGAACAAAAGTGTGGAAACATGGAGGGTGCCTCGCGCGCGGTGCGCGCGGTGCGCGCGCGCGGTGCGACTGTAGCCCGGTTGACTTAGAACGGCGGTACCATAGAATGTTGCCAAAAAGCGGTCATAGGGACCTTAGTATCACAACTAGGTGGCCAATTGTTGTGTTTGGGTGGAAATATCAATGTCCAGGTGTAGAAGTGGGCAGCAGGGCACCTTGTGCATTAGAAAATATCGGTGTGATTATGTTTTGCCTCCTTTGCTTTCCACGGGACAGATGGCAATGAATGCTGACCTTCTGGCGCCAGGCAGTAAGGTTTTTTACCTGAGAGGCACCACAGGGGAACGTGTGCCTGCCACTGTTGTGGGCCTTTCATCGTTCGTCAACCTCTAGCGATCAGTCAAGTGATGAGGATGACACTAGTTGCTCTGATGATCCTTGTGACGACAATGCCTAGGCTCCTGATTGTCATTACCATTGGATTGGTGAGTTTCAGTTTCCGTTGATCTAATTGATTTGTACTATTGCAGTGCTATGTTTGTCTTTGGGATTTTCAACAATGAGAAAACAAAGCATTGGGAAACAAACATTGCAGTGGAAACCAAACGTTTTGAGACCGTGTTAAAACAAAGCATTGGGAAACAAACATTGCAGTGGAAACCAAACATTTTGAGACCGTTTCAAAACAAAGCATTGGGAAACAAACATTGCAGTGGAAACCAAACATTTTGAAACCGCTTGAAAACAAAGCATTGGGAACCAAACATTGCAGTGGGAACCAAACATTTTACTGTAGCATTTCACAAAACACCTGTCTGAAAAAGGTGTGCATTTCACCGGTAAGTGACGCGTCTGCCTCAGCGCGCGGTGCGCGTGGTGCGCGCGGTGCGCGCGCGCGGTGCGCTGAGGCACCCTCATGGGGGTGCGGTGTTTGCACAAGCCCGCGTTTACACGCGACACAAACCACGGAACACTCGTTGCAGACATAGGCCAACCCTACCGCTCAAAACACGACAATTTAAAGCATTTGTCCATGTGGAAAACTCAGGTACCACTCAGTTGCTTGTAATCTGATTGACCCGCATCGAGTGGGGCCCCTTGCCCACCTTTGCACCTCATCTTGGGGATTTTGCCTTTTGTGGCTGCCTTAGGGGCTGGTTGAGGGACAGGCTTGGGTTTCTGATCTTCGGAAACAAAACTGTCATCCACAATGTCTTTTGTAAAGGACTTGGCGTCCTTTTACCTTTTTAGACACACGGATCTTGTTCTGTCTTGTTCACCTCCCGCCTTTTCACAAGGTAGTCACAAGCAATCCAGCAGCAGAAAGAGTAATGTTCATGACCACAAAAGGGTGCCCAACAGGCAAGCATACACACCAGAACTCAAGAGCACATAGAATTGCCAGCACTTTGACACCCAAATTGACCGCTCTTCCAGCTCTTCCAGCCACAAGGCAGGAGTGGCCCAGGGGAGGGCACTGTGCACATTACTGAATAACCCCGAAACCTTAGGGGGAGCGTTAGCGCGCCGGGCATCTTTTTTAACTTGTGCCCCACAAGTGACCTTTTAGGGGGTGCACTAAGCACAATGCGCACGCAGTGCAACTATTTGGACGTCTAGCCGTCCTAGAAGTCCATACTTTGTGATGCTATGGGCATTATTGTAAAGGGGAAAAAATGTGTGTTCACCCCATGTGTCTATACTCAGTTTCCTCGGAATTTGTTGGAGAATTCAAAAATGGGCAAAACTTGGCACTTTTCAGGTAGCACAAAATTACTATCCCATCTCTGACCACCAATTGTTAGAGATGGCTACTACCCTAGTTGGTGGAGCACCGCACCTGTAATTTGAGAGTCTTGGGGTCAATCCCTAGTTGTGACCGCATTGGGCCACAAGGTGATAGGGGTGGTATCGGGCTGGAATTGTTTCTTTCCTTTTTCTTGCCAATGCCTCATCATGAATCTACTTTTCCAAGGCACGGGTTATGTAGCCACTTTTGAATTTGTCCCCTTTGTTGGGGACCCCCGAGAATGTAGGGGTTATGTAGGGGCTGAAGTCGGGATAGGTAATAGAAAAGTAGCGCAACTGGCGCGCGCCGGGCAAACATTCCCCCTTAGGCCCCCTCTATGTGAGGAAGGCGGGTAGGTGTCAAGGGCCAGTTATCCACTGTCTCGGACAATGAGTTTGAAGGTCCTGAACAATCTTGCCCAATTGTCATGGTACCGGACAGTACCAAAAAAAAAAAAAGAAGGGCCAGAAGTGCAGAAAAATGAGGCCGCCTTGTTCGGAAGAGCCCGTGTACGCCGGTTTTTAGAAAGGCAATTGTGGGGAAGATCGTCGACCTCTAGAAACATCGGGGAAATGAGACTGTGAAAAATGGGTATTTTGTCCCATTTCTCTTCAATTTCTCTCCCACTTCTCTTCCAGTTTTCTCCCAGTTTCCTCAACCACACGTTGCCACAATCCTCCACAACCCACGTGTGCTATGACCGCTATTCCTTCCCTTCCATTTTACCTCATTTTCCGCCATTTTCCTCCATTTTCCCATTTTCCCTATTTTTCGGACTCCAAAATCCTAGTTTGGTGATTTCAGTAGCGGTTAGCGCAGATGTATGTGTGAATGTAATTTTGCATTCCAAAGTCAAACAACCTCTTTGAACTCCAGACCTGGTTCATGAAAAACACTATGGCAATGAGGCAAAGTTGGCCTCTAGAATTTTTTTTTTTGCATTCCAAAGTCAAAGAGAGAAATCCACGACTTTAATCCACTTTGACTAAAATACGGGCTGATTTTGGACAGTCCCTTGTATGCATGTATCCCCTCTTTGTCAAACCGCATTGCTTTGCACCGTGGATGCATGCACAAAGATCGTGATAGCAAAGTCAAAGTACCATTCGAACAAGAACACTATCGGGCAAGCCTTTTTGGGCGAGCCATAGAAATAAATCCTCAACTCCATGCATCAACGGCCAACCAAGTTGATCACACACAACCAATCCTAAATCGCAAGTACCTTACCCCCCCCTTGTAACCTCCCCCCCCCTGCAATCCCCCTCCCTCTCGGAGGGAGGGGGGGGTCACTTGGGGAATGCCGTGCACACAGTGCGAAATTTTGGATGTCGGCAAGTACTCGAACCCTACTTTTGGCCCCTTTTGACAAGTTTTTGGTTCCATACCGGGATTTTTTTTAGCTTCCTATGCATTTGGGATGTGGCACATTTGAATTGTCACCCTTTGTTGCCCATTTTCAAACATTTTTACCCATTCTCCATCCTCCATATTGAACTCTCCCCACTATGGGGACCCCGAGAAGGCAGGGGTGATGTAGCCATACAAAGCCCGCGGACCTTGAGGAGTTTGTGGTACGGCCTTCATCCCCACCACATCACTGTCCTCGCTTGCCATCAACAAGTGTGTCGCGCCCACGCTCAGAATCACCACCTCCCTCCCCTTCACCCTATTCGCGGTCCCCCTCACCCAAGAGACCACGGACAACGCGTTCCCCGCGCTCCGAGTCAAGGGACACCTCATCGCCGCCTCCAAGAGCGAAGCCACGGGCACCGAAACACTCTAAGCAAGCGGACTTTACAAGGCTGAGTGGTTTGTTCATAGGGACAGTGGAGTACCAAGTTGAAGGCAGTTTCGTTGTTCTCATGTGGGCTTTGCTACTTCGCTGTGCAACCAGTCAGGTGACAGGTATTCTTGGGTGAGTATCCCGGCCTCTACGTGCGCTGTATGCACGCAGTGTGCACGCAATGCGCACGCAGTGCAACAACTTGGCCCTGGCCCAAAAAGCATAGAAAATACTAGGCGCCAAAGGGGACAAAGAAAAATTTTACAAAGTGCCGAATGCACCGAAGCTGATTTACACGGTGATACTATTCTTTTGGGGGCGGGGCGGGGGGGGATGGTGCTATGCAGTGCAATCTAGTGCAGGTGGTGGTGTAGTGCAGTGCAGTGCAGTGCAATGTAGTGAAGTGAAGTGCAGTGCAGTGTAGTGTAGTCCCAGCAACACTGCTTAGGACGTCGTACCACTTCTTGTGTTGAAGATGTGACGGTGGCTAAAATGGATGAGAGTATGGCACAGCATGTGTCTCATCCAACTTTACTGCATAATTGGCACCCAAGTTGCGAAAAAGGTTTGTTTGAGTAATTCTTCGAAAAAATCTCATCACCATAATATTTGACCCGTAAAAACGAATTGTTCCCATCTTTTAGATCAACGCACACTTATATATCCGAATGTGCCTCTTTGTGTTGGCAATTTTTTTCGCTTGCTTGATCTCACTCACTCCTGATCGTACACGCGCTCTTTGACCGCTCTCTCACAATCGCTTTGGGTCTTGCACTTTGGCTCCCATGGCTTTTGCTCGCAACTCCTGCTATCTCTCTCTCTCTCTCTCTCTCTCTTTGTCTCTCTCTGTCCCTCCTTGCCTCCCCCCCGCCCCCCTCTCTCTCGCTCGCACTCGCTCTTTGATGATGCACTCCTCACGATTGTACTCCAAATCTTGAGCGTGTAATCTTGAGCACCCCCGTTCCCTGCGTGGCAAAACTATGGAACGCGCCTACCTGTTTGTACGTAGGCAATCTCGTCGAGCAGAGCAATGCACAACCATTGTAGCGAAAAAATGGGAGAGCCCAGGCAGGGTGAATTTAGAATGACGCTTTCATTCACACTTCATTGAGCCATGTCACTCCTTATCCAAGTCACTGTTGACTTCACCAAGATGTCAGGCACCTCACATACCTCACAAATGCTTTCCACCTCCAGAAGCTCCCCAAAGACATGAGCACCTTGCTCTTGGAGTTTTTGCAGAATGACAGGCACTACAGCGGCACAGGCACTCCTCCGAGCCGCTGACACCAGTTGCAGTTGCTCGGCCATTTGTGGTTATACTCTTCACAAAGATGAAAAATGTTCCGAATGTTAAGTTTTAATTGATCCCAGAGGAATGGCTGGAACAATTTCGCATGCTATTGGAAAATTTTGCAAAAACATATCTATTTCATTCAATGCAATTCAATGAAAATCTATGTTTTGCAATTTTGTACATGCACTTTTGGGCTCTCCCTAACCACAATTAAGATGCGCTCTTGAACTCCCATGTAAACCTGCCGCCGGAGGGTATACATCGTGGTCACGCGACTGCGTGGCTTGGATGCCAGGTCCCAAGTGCAGTGCATGGTAGTGGCTGCAACTTGTACTGGACGAACCATTCTGCATGGTTGGCCACAGAGCCCAAGGGGCCAGGTGCGGCATCAATTTCAGTGCAATGCAATGCACAACCTGGGTGCTTCGGACTGGTATGATATTGGTGTTGACAGCTCCATGAGGAGCCTAAGAGTGGTGGTACACAAGCATAGGGTTTTGGCAGCCAAGGATTTATTCTTCGGAGAACGGAGCGTTGCAAACAACACGCAACGCGCAACTGGTTGCAACGCACAAACTTTGAGGGTTGGCGCTCCAAACCCTCACCCAGCATGAAACTTGGCAACCTTTGCACCGGAAATATAGAAAGCATGTGGAACATGAGCACTGTCCATGAGCGTTACAATCATGTTATGTTGTTTAGAGCTTGCATATGCTTTTTTGTGTCCGTTGACTTGTTTCCAGTTTGGGTTCTCACCGCTGAGGTATTCTTGGTTGTGCTTTGCGAGAATCATCACAAGAGTTCATGAATGCGGTGAATGAATAGTTTAGAATACTGTGTGTGGGTGTATTGCACTGTGCAAGGGTTTGCCAGCTGGGCACGTTGGTTTATCAACATTGTGCATGCCGAGTTCCACGATTCCCTGTCTAAGGTCTGGTTTGTTCATAAATGCTTGCCGTCCGGCTTGTTGAATGATCCGAGTGATTTTAAAGGTGCGTTTGGATTTGCATGTGTCATTTTGTTGATGGCGATGTGTGGCCCTGTTGACTTTGCGCAAGGAGGGAGGACTGAGATCCGGGGGACGCGGGGTTTGGAGGTGGAATCCGCGGTGCGTGGATCAAATGCATCACGTCTTCATGGTTGATGAATAGTATGCATTATTCAGCGACGAGGTACGTTGGTGAATTGTTTGCTTTGTACACTGAAGAACACACGGTGGACTGTTTTTGTTGCTTTCTCCTCACATGTCAAACCATGTCACACAATGCAAGTAGATGCGTTTTGAATTTTTGGGAGGGTGCAGCGTGAATTTGTTTTTGTATGGCACACGTCACAAGGTGCGGTTTGCATATTTTTCTTGGACAATGGGATCGTTCGTCCTTTTATTGTCGGATGTTGGACCCTGTCCTGGGGCTCGTTTTGTGCCTTCTTCTTGGAAGAATACACACTGGATCATTTCTTTTTCCTCATCACAAGCTGGGTGGATATGCCATCCGGTTTGTCCATTCCGGTGATGGATGGTATTGGTTTTTCGGCCATTTTGGGTTGATTTTGATGGTCTTAAAATATTGACACTAGGCCACTTGGCAAGAAGGGGTTGGGCCCTTCGATCCACAATCCACACCTATCCAGGGGAGGATGGGTGTTTTTTTGGCCACAGATCCATGTGGATCAGAACAAGTGAATTATTATTGAAGTAGTCAGCAATCTGTAAGGTTGGTGCACAATTGTGGATGGCTCTTCTTACGTGTATGCACGTATGTATGTGTCTGTTTGCATGTTTGCATCCGTGTGAAATGTTTCTTGTTGGTGACGTTTGATTTCGACGTTTGTTCAAAATGATTTGTCAACGGTTATGGCCGGGTGTGCAGATGAAGATGTAATGATTGAAGGTATTTTTAAAAAAGATTTACATTTTGCAACACCTTCTATAGATAGTGACAGATTGTGAGATAGCCCTTGACTGGGTCATGTCCCTTGCATTTGCATTATTGCAAGTGACATGAACTCCGAGCTACTGGGTTGGCATGGTTATGATTGGTTGGGCCGTTGCTCCTTTGTTTGACGCCATAGCTCCATTGCTCCATTGCTCCACGAATTGGGCCGTCACCCCAATCACAGGGTACAGATAGGGTTCTTACGAAAGTTTCAGGTGGAATTTTCAAAAGAAATTTATCAACATTTTTCAAATGAAATTTTGAATGAAATTTTGCCTTCCTTGTTCTTTTGTTCCAGACCACCTCGGAGAACATCCCCAAAAAGCGCAAGCCCTCATGAAGCTGCGCCAGCCGGGGGGGCTGGGGGGGGTTACCTAGCCCAGCCAGCCAGCTAACCACCCAGCCAGCCAGCCAGCCAGCCAGCCAGCCAGCCAGCCACCACGGCTTGCTGCAGATAGCCACCTCACATAATGAGTAGCATAGTGGGATTTGGGATCCATTTTGGAGATCCTGGGATTTTGCCTCTATTTTGTACTGCCATGTGCGCCATGAATGGATGGAGTCGGAACTCACAACACCAACCCGGGACATACAACTTCTACTCCACTTTGCGGTCCGATTTCGTCCCCTTGACCCCTCACATGCTCAAGAAAGCAGTCATTGCCTTGGAGGTTGAGGTGGCCAAAGCAGTCCTTCAATCAAAGGGTGCCACTGGTTTATGGGTGCAGCGTTTTAGTGGTGAGGCTCTATCCCCCCCGTGACAGTAGACCCATATTGAATCTTTAGGGCGTTGACTCACACAATTCCATGCAGAGGTGCAGTAGATGCTAGGCGTTTGAGGATGGACGTGGCCCGCAGCTTGTCGAGGGCCTACGGGTGCTCAAAGGCTGCAGGGCCTGCCACTCTTGGATGCTTAGTGCTGTTGCACTGCTGCCATATGCAAATGTCATGGGACACTGCAAAGTATGCCTCACATGATAGTTTGAGTACTAGGTCAACCCCCTGAAAAAGAAATGTACCTTGGAATCACAACAGGTACAATATAAGAGACCCACTATGCTTTAAGAGACCCAAGGCTTTGGCACCAGCCCCGCCCCCCCCGCGCGTAATATTTACCATTTTCATAATTTTCAAAAAAATTTGAGTTTCACGAAACTTTCATGTCAAATTTCACCTGACAGTCGGAATCCTTTTTTTTTTGTGAAATTTATCAATCCTATGTGCACACCTACGCATCCACACGCGGACCCATGGGATACTTCAACCTACTTTGATTGTTTCCAGGGATAAATTTTCTACGAAGCAGAAGGACAACATGAGGAACGTCAGCATGTCCATGCCGGATCTGCTTGCATCACGTTCATCAAGCCACGTATGTTTTGGCTCATGAATGCCTCTCATCACAACTACTTCAATAGTGGCAAACCAAATTGGCCATATGGGACCAACCCATGCTCTGCCCACCCACAACCGAAGGAATGTACTCCATTCTCAGCCCCTGCCTTGCTACCCATTGAGCATTCATCGATACCTGTTGTCGAAATCCACACATGTTGCAACCAACAGATTCTTAGCCCCACGGAATTTGCCCAAGTTCACATTTCATAGGCACTGCTTCGGGCCTACAACATCACCTCCCAGCTTGTGATCGCCGGGCTGGATGGAACCTCTATTTCAGCCACCCCTCCCCGACCCTACGGAAGATCCATGTCAGTCACAAGCGCATCACACACCCTTTGGGCTATTCAAGCAACACTTAGCACCGAAAAAGCAATCCGAAAGATATTGGCCTATCCCCTGAATGAAACTGTAGCACTGGAAGCATTGATCTAGGCGTACATGCATGTGGGTTGCCTGCAATGGGTTGAGAGCATGCTTGTTTGGCAAGTGCTTTACAGTAAAGCATGATGGCTTACCATCTTCAACCTCCGTTTGCAGTCACGTCGAAGATGGTCATTAAAAAGAGTTTTTACGAAGTGGAAGACGCCACGGCGGATGGACCCATTTGAAGACGAGGTATTGGTTGCATTAGTTGTGCTCATTCAATCCTCTGTTGCAATGCGTATCAGTGCACTCACTCACCTCACTACCCATCTGCTCTGAATTTTGAAAATCACGACTCACGGACCCTCGTAGGACTCAATGAACCCTCGTGGTGGCAGCGCAGAAAGGGCAAGAGACACAGTGTGCACCCACTAAACGATCGGAAGATAGACAAACAGACGTTGTGGACACCCAGAGGACGAAGGGTGCATCCATTTTCTGCCCGGCGAAGGGACACCTATTGGGTTGGCCAAGTCCCATCGCCAAAGAACAGCACCCGGAACACGTGCGAGCCTTCTAGATGCATGCCAATCCTCGCCCGACCCGAAGAGGTATGGAGTGGTGACGCAACGCAGGTGGGATGCGTTCACGACTGTCCCACTGGCCAGAGCCTAGGCTGTGCGTACGCCCTTTGTGCTCAAGTGTCATGCTGTTCTTCTTCTCCGGCTTTGAGTCCAGAACGACAAGCCCATATGTGCGTCATGCTTTGCGAGGTTAGGGTTAGAGGA
The DNA here is from genome assembly GCA_964036045.1 of Eutreptiella sp. 'Long Island Sound 2002'. NCBI lineage: Eukaryota > Euglenozoa > Euglenophyceae > Eutreptiales > Eutreptiaceae > Eutreptiella > Eutreptiella sp. 'Long Island Sound 2002'. The sequence continues at coordinate 15,003,481 of OZ038382.1, forward strand.
TCACAACTCTGCACGTGATCTGAGCCTTTGGGCAGCCGAGGTGGCACGATACAGCGTGCACTGTTGCATCCTTGTGCAGTCTTGCGTGCAATGTGGGAATGCCGACGTGCCGTTGTTCAAGCGGAGATCAGGGGCGAAATGTGGTGCCTGCATCGGAAAGTCATCAAAGGAACATAAGGTCTGTCTCTCCAAGATGCCCACACGCGCATTCGTTAGTGTTTGTGCTGTCATGTTACACGTTTGTGCACACTTCCACAATTCAGTTCTTCGCACGCCTCAGCATCCCTGCGTCCATTAAAGCCACAGGCCTAATGCAACACTGCTTGGGCAAAGATGAGGGACCAAATTTGGCCAATTGGGGTCCAGTGGAGTTCTAATGTCAATTGGATGGCAGTGCGAGGGTTTGTGGGCATGAGTTTGTTCGGTTCGGAGGTATTGATTTGGCAGGGGAGCGCAAATTTCTTTTTTCCAACTGCGCAACCCCAGGTGGGAGTGTCCAACCCACCCCTCCCCCCCGGTTACGTGATTGGGCTATTTTTTCCTTCGGTGCGAATTTTCGGTTGTGACTGCTTGCTTTGTTTTCTCAACGCACGGCATTTTGTGTACCACTGAACCGCTTCATTTCCTTCCCTCTTTCAACGTGGCAGTGTGTCGCAGCTATGTCGTCCATATTTGGCGAGCCTCCGAGAGTGCGGCCCTATGTGTTGATCTTTCCGATGCAGCCGAGTTCAGCAGGCTGGCACATTCCCATCCCTTCGGGGAGATGCCATTGCATGCAATGACTACAGCTGCAGAATTTCCCAAAAGTCTTGGAGCACTCGTTTCTGCAAAGGTGGTGCCAGAGATGGGTTTTTATCCGAGGGGTTTCTCCTCCAGGAAAAAGCCTCTCAGCACCTCCAGGTTGGGGGGGGGGGGGGGCTCCCCCCCAAGGACCCCCCCCCCCCGAAATAGAATGACCTTAAAGAGGTTTATTAGATCAAGCGCAGGCGTGCGCCATGTACCCCCCCCTCCCTTTGTGATTCACCTCGCAGACATTATTAGATCAAAACCACGCAGGCCTGCATGTATGGCAAAACGCCACGTGTGGGAAATCAGTTTATGGTGCTTCTGGTGATGTGCGTGTGAGCGTTCCGGTACTTGTAGAAGCTGCTCTATTCATTTTCCTTTGTGATTCGTGCAATTGCATGCCTTGGGCCTTGCTTTGCAGCCTTGTGGTCTGTGGGCAAAGCTGCGGTATGAACCTCTGTTGTGTTGCTGCAGGTCAGCAGTGGTGTCAGGGAGGGGTTGCAGGGAATGTCGAAGGCCACCGGAAAAGGCCTGCAAAACCTGAACTCCTTGCTGGGGAAAAAAAACGACTGTATTTTGCTGTCTGCCACAAATAGGCAACACATTGATCAATGCAACAAAACAGTTGCCTCCACTGCCTGGGGGGAAGCCCGCTACTTTGACAAGCGTATTGGGCAGGATTTGTATGAGATGACGAGCAACGGTACTTGTTGAGTGCCGGAGTTTTTGCACACCCCTTTTGGGCCCAATGCCGGTGATCACTTTGGGCTCGAGGTCACTGGAACTAGCCCCTCTTTTTCGGCCCATTCGCATACCCCACCCCGAGGGGTTGAATCGTTGGTTTAGGCCCTTGTCCCTGTTGTAAAATCCATATTGTGTCCAATGAAAGTATCCCCCAATCAGTTTGTGTTGTGGCACCAGCCGTGCCACTTCCATTGAGACCCAATAAGAGCTCACTGAGACACCTAGCTGCTAAAGCAGTGTGCGGATGGTTGCGTATTGCAGTCCTTGGGGCTTCTCTGGGAATCTGGACTCGAGTCAGACTGATCAGCTGCTTTTCAAGAACGCATTCGAGCCCGTGAAATTCTGCACCGAGTGTTGAAAATTCGCTTCGCGTCCTCTCTTGTTTGGATGCCGCGTGTCCGCAAAGATAGATATGGTGGTCTTCAGTCCGTGTGTTTGTGTTTTTGCTTTTTCAGGGTACAGCTTCTGCAGGCCCTCTGGGCCCCCCACTCAATTTTGAATGCCTGAATGAGCCTGGCTCAGCGTCTCTCGGAAACTGCTCCGGGAGGAGATTGTCATCGGAAGCTGGATCACCTACGGAACGCTCAAGCGAGCCTGGCTCCCGGTTGCTGGGAAAAGACTGCCGGAGCGAAGTGTTATCGGAAGGTGGATCAGCTCCTGAAGACCCTTCAGTGCCCCCGCTCACTTTCGACTCCTTGGGCGACCCGTTTCTGGAAAACTATACCGGGACAAATGTGTTGTCGAGTGATGGGCCAAACCTTGTGGTGCCTCCGCTGAACTTCGCCTGCTTGAATGAGCCTGGAACTCCGTTTCTGGGAAACTGCGACGGGAGCTACGTGTCGTCGAGCGCTGGATCTTCAAGGGCATCATTGGTATGTCATTTTTGCAGTTTATGCCTTGGCTATTTTGTATACCACGGGAGAGGGCAGTCTTTTTCAGGGGTTGCAGATTGTGATGGCTTTTGCGATCTTCGTGTGGTGTGTGCGTGGTGACGGCGACTGGATTGCACTTGGGAAGTTTTACGCTCAGGCCTGGGCTGCTGAATAATGGGCAGTGCAGCTCCTGGTCTCTTTTTAGAAACACTTTGTGACTCATGAGGTGTCTCCTTCCTGTTGCCAGCGGCGTCGCATTACCCCCGTGTCTTTGGCGCCACCTGCGCGGTTGTGGAATTTGGGAGTCAGCACTACATGTTGCCCGAATGTCCTCCAGTGGCTGTGAGGGGGGTTGCGTGATTGTCATTGACGTGCAGCTTGAGATGGTACGTGCTGTATTGTACGGTCCATGTGCGGTGCGTGCGCAGGACAGTGGCGAGCGGTCTCGACCCGTGAGAGTGCTGGCCATGGGGGTCAGTGAATAGCCTTCACGGGCACCTGAAGCAGGCCTTCGGATTGCTTGTTGTTCAGTAAACTTGATTTTTGCGGTGTCCAAGCGTTTTCTGATGCACGTGAAATATTTTCTCCTGTACCGGGGTGAGTGAGTCGCCCAGACAAGCACCACCTGGCGACGGGGTATGGAACAACTGTCTCGGATCGAATTTTGGTTGGAGCGACCCGACCGGCGCCGAAGGTCCGAACACTGCCCGAAAGCCCACCCAGAGGTGATGGGTTCGAATCCGAGGTTGAACACCGATGGTGACAAACATGCCTGCGCCAGTGTGTGTCGACGAGCACCACACCGCCACTGCTGGCATAGGGGCAGGGCCAGACGCTGCTTAGCGACTTCGGTCATTCTATCACCGCCATCTGTTATCCTCCCCTTGCCTCTCCTGCCCATCAATCTTTTTTTGGGAGGGGGTCCCCGCCTCGTGCATGCTTCAACCAGATTTCTCCTGCATCCCAGTACCTATCCCAACGCCCTGTTCACAGTGCGATGGTTTCTCGGAGGGAATATCGTCGAACTCTGAGAGGACAGTCCAGTCCGCGCGTCTGTGCGCAACAGCCGCTGAAGGTTCCTCGGCAAGCATCGACGAGGGAGTATCTTCGAAGCCTCAGTCCGCACCCCAGTCCGGGCCGTACCACCGTCTGTTCGCAACAGCTGCTGAAGGTTCCCCGGCAAATCTCAACCAAAGTGCACCTCCGAAAACCGCACCCCAGTCCGGGCGTTGCCATCGTCTGCGGGCCACAGCTACTGAAGCCCTTAACAAGTTGCATGACAACCTGCAAGGCATGGTGCAGGTGTGATGTCCCTGACAGGTGCCAGTGTGTGCTAGGGCACAACACCATGTGCGCTGACCACAGGCTCTGTTGATTGAATGTCTCTTGCCCCACCAGAGTGAACGGGTGGGCCTGTGTAGCTCCCAGGTCTGGGGGGCAGTTTCATGCCGTATATGACAGGCTGTGAGGGTAAGTGATTTTTGTATGTCCCAGATCAAAGTTCTCAAGGCAGCTCTCCATGAAAGGCATTGCACTAGGAACCGGATAACTCAAATCACCAACCCAATGTCATTCAATATTCACGAACAGCGGAAAACCTCTGGGACCTGGGTCGCAATTTGTGTGCTCCAGGCATCGTTTCGCTCAAGCGAACTATAGCCCGGTCACAGTAGAATTACAGCACAAACAGTCTTAGTTTCACTGCCCCATATATTTCCCAGGTTTCCGGTGACCTCAGGAGGAAGCCGAAAAACAGACGGGGATTTTTAACAACCCCTCCCCCCTCCTAACAACATTGTGTTCAACAGATGTCGGTTAGCTGACAGTCGCGTGTCCAAGCAGCTTCATTGAAACAGTGTCCGTGTTCCGTCCCTCCTTTTTCCATGCATGTCTTAATTGTTAATTCTGCTCGAGGTGTGTCCTGCAGTGAGATGCCGATTGTGGTTTGCCCGGAAAGAATCCCTGTCCTTTGCCGGACATTGGTGTCTGCTGAGTGTCCTTCTGTTTCGTTTGTAGGACCTTTCACAGATCACTGAGCAGATCGATTCTGCGAACAAACCACAGAGAAGAGCGCCCCCTCGAAGGCCTGTACCACAAAGTGTGTCCTGCTTTGCATGGCCAACAGATTTCGGATGCTGACGTACCGAGGGGGTAGCGGGCAGGGTGCGTGCACGGTGCGTATGTTGTGGTTGTACCAGGCTCCCAGACGCACAGTTTTCCCGGCGCCGTCACAGCGCTCAGAGGCCTCCAAGGTACAGCATTCTGAGTGCGTTTGAGGGGACACTATTGGGCCTAGTTTTGGTCAAAAAATCTCTCCAGGGTATGCGCACGGTGCAAATACTCCCTAACCGCCCTTTACAAATGTTCACCCCCTTCCTCCTGAAAGAACGTGAAGGGTCTTAGTAGAGCGACCAGTTTACTCTGGGCTCTGAGACGGTTGTCTGCAATGCGCCCTAAGTACTCCCGACTAACACCAACCTTTTCCCGTCATGTTAATCCCACACCCACGGTCATTTTATAGAGCACCAGTGATCTGTCGCCGGGCCAGAAACGCTGCCTGATCCTCACGCATGCGGCAAAAGCGGACGCAAATCCCCCGCTTCACCGATCGCATGGGCAATATTTTGGTTGGAAACCTCTGTGAAGAAAAAATAAGATACGGCGTTTGTATGTTGTCGGTCCAGAAATGTGAGTCAGCCATTGCTGCGCAGTACATGCCAGACCTGTTCCCCCGCTTGCGTGGTTCCCTTTTCTGCCGAATCTGGGTCGTCTGGCATGTTTGAGGCAATTTGGGTCGCTTGGGCCAGTCTGGCAGGCTGCTCAGGTCATACAGAAGCAGTTTGGGCACCGTGGCACTGACTTGGTATCTATAGTCGAGAGACACAGGGCTGCAGTCTGGCGGGTCCAACGGCGCATCGCTTTTTCGCCACAAGGTCCTCTACATTTGATTGATCCAAACCGCTGCTACCTGTTCTCACATTTATTTTTTCAAGCGTCAAATCAGATGATAAGTCCGGCAGCCTGCAAAAGCACATGTGCATCATCTCGTATGTCGTTTTTTGTTTATTACAGGACCAAGGAATTCCCAACCTTTCGTGCCCTCCGGAGGTTCCAACTCTTTCCACCGCCCCTGCATCCCAGCACCCGGCCAGCCATTCAGTGGGGGCCCTTCCGACTCCTTCTATCGGCCCCCTGAGGTGAGACCAAAAAGGCTTGATACTTCCCAAAGTGCAATGCCAAGCCTCTTCAGTGTTGGCATTCCACTGCGCAGGGCCCCACCTGCTTGTTCAAGGCCATGGCAGCCAACAAGAGCGTGGTATGTTTGCCTTCATCCCAGGGGCGTCTTTCAGGCATGATCCCAGTTTTGTTTCTTTGTTCAAGACAGCCCTTGGGAATACTCAAGCCTGAGGGTGGTTGAAGGGTCACATTGATGATTGGAAGGTAATTAACGGGGGTCGGAGGATAACCGAGGGCGCTTTGGGGCTGGTCGGTGAGTCGGTGATGCTGACTGACAGCAGGTTTTTCATGGTCCATTTGGTAATTTTCTCATGGAAGGCGGATTTCCCCCATTTATGGCTAGGGGCAGCACTGGCACTGCATAATACCAACACCTTGCACGTGCTGGTTGTTTTTATTGCTGGATCTCCACGTTTCCATTCCAGCTGGAGATGCCCCTTGTCCCCTTCCCCAGCTCCCTCCACTGCCCTTCCACTCCACCCCACTCCACTCCTGACTGCATAGGCAGTGATGTTGACAGGCCTGAACCTGGCAAGCAAGGATGTGCGCTGGGTTGGATTGTGGGGTACCCTGCTGCCGCTCTGGTTGGTCAGGTTTCCCTTTTGTTCTTAAATGACACGTCTCGGGGAGCTCTTGCTACGGTGCTTACGGGTATTTATCACGTACCACCAGGTGAATTGTAGTTTTGCACTATTGACGCTTGTAGCATGTGACACATCAAGTTCAACCCCCATTTTATCAAGTTTGTGACGCTATTGCATGGGTCAACAACCATGCCTGGAGTCCCCATGGAAGGAGGATATTGAGCACCGCTTCTCTGCTTGGAACTTTGCAGGAGAAGATGTGTTTCTAGACTCCCCAAGTGTGCTAACACTCGCTGTCAATGGTGCCATACAGCTCACCGGGTCTTCAAGTTCCAGCTGCCAAAAAGGGAAGTAGGGTCTCCTTTGCAGAGAGCGATGATGACAACAGAGGGATGGATACAATAGTGACCGATTAATTTTGTGGGGTGGGGGCTGGGGGGGAGGGGGGGGGGCTGACGAAATGACCATTAGGAACCTCCTTTGTTATGGTAAAGGGTAAATTTTGGTGCTGAAGCGGCCGAATGTTTTTTTTGAGGGGTCAAAAGTGGTTCAAAATCTCGAAAGTGGTTTTCTTTCAAAAAATGTCATGAGGCCCATCAAATTGATATGCGGAACATGCTGAACACGAAGATGTATGCAGTGGGGACCAATTATCACATTTTCCCCCCAAGGGTCAAGAGTGGTCAAAATTGGCTAAAATTGGCCAGCCCAATTTCGTCATGGTCATAGGGGAAGGGGGGGGGCGGGGCGACAGCTGAGTCCTCACGGGCAAAGGCCCATAGGGGGGGCCAACTGGGGGCCACCCAGGCTTCGGATCCAAGACCCCCGCCATTGGTTAGGAGGTCCATGTACAAAAAAAAGTTGTTTAGCACCTGGATCTATGACCGATGCACAGCGCCGATACGCAATATTTTGACACCCCCCCCCCAAAAGTGGGACCTAGAAACTGCGTGGCAGGGAGGGGGGTCAAATTCGAAAAATTCATGGGGGGTAAATTTTGCCTCCCAGGTTCATGATTTCACAATTCCTCTGAAGAATGTTTGGGAGTGTGCTTTATTGCTTCGTGGCTGTGTGTCTTGCCAAACCACTTTACCCGCACAAACTACTAGAAGCTTTGCATATGGGTGCCAGAAAAAGAAACACATGCCTTGTTTTCTTTTGCGCACCCACAGGATGCGTGTTGCTTCAACACAAAGAAGCAAAGCAGAACATAACTGGCAGATACCACAACAAGACCACAAACAGCTGCAAAACAAAACAAAAAAACAGGGTTTTGGGGGAGATTGTCACGTAGGCTAATTCGTGCAGAATCTGTCCAAGGAAAGGAGTAGGAAACCAGTAACTATCTCCTTCAACACCCCCCAAAAAGGGTGGTTTATGGCTCTAGCCTGCGCTTGATGTAACAAACTCTCTTCCCGGTGATTTTGAGTTTTGGGGAAATGGGTACATCATGCAGTCCTGAATGGTCTGGTATGAGCAACTCAGCTACAGATATGCCAGGATGATGCAGTACATCATCACGGTGCGCTGCACGACGGCCCCTCAGACCCTAGTACCTTCAGAACCTGGAATGGTTGTCTGAGACAAATATCAGTGGTGAATGTGTATCATCTTGATATGCTTGAGAAAAATTTGACATGCATAATCATTTTACTGCCAGCTGCCATTAAGAACTGCAAGGTTGCCACCAGAAATCTTTGGACTGACGGTTTGCCTTCTGAACGAATCCACCCCACGAGAATGCCCACCACAAAGGTCAGGGTAATTAAGTCTCGTGTACACTTTCAAGGAAACAAGCAGTCAAAAACAGCCTGTACATCAGGGATGGATTTTGTGTTCCCCGAGTTGACATGGGTTGGCTGAAAAAAATTTGAAAATTTGATTTTTTCTGAAAACCTTCTGTTGCCTCTGGGAAGGGTTTGGGTGATCATTTGGTGACAATAAGGGTACTCTAGCAACCATGGGGACCCACTTAGTGGCCGCTACGCCCATGTAGCCCCGAAATTGCTGTTTTTGGTTTGGTACTTGGTTGGCCTGTAGCTCCAGCACCCATTCCACTTTTTTCTTTTATGTGGACCCCCTACCCAATGACGGGGGTCCTGGGTGGAAACTCCCACTTTCCAAGATGGCCCCCTCGACCTAGCCATTTTCGGGCCGCCATGTGTTGGCTGAAAAATCGCAATTTCAGGCTGACCTCCGACAATCCCTGGGGTTCCTTGGGGATGGGGTGGGGGGGTCATTCAGTCAGTCTTCTCTCTTTGAGGTGCCTTGCCAAGGCAATAGGATTTTTTTCCTCCGAATGTTCTGATTGCGAATCTGATACACAGTGGCTAGATTGGCTGCCCAGCCTGTAGCCAGTTTTGCTGTGGTTGCTCCCCAGATCCCTTGGTGCTGCTGGTGGTGCTGTGGGTGTGCGTCCTGTTTGCAATCGCTTTGTACTGATGCTGTGGTTACCCGAGCTGACTACCTGACACCCTCCCCCCTTTGGGTGATTGATGGAACCCCCCCCCCCCCCCCTCGACTCCATGTTTGACACTGGGCATTAATAAAAGTAATGGGAATTTTGGCAAAAACAGTTTTCACTTTCTTTGCTGTGGCCCCAATAGGCGCTGGTATGCATCCAAGACTCCATACTTCTTATACGACCGGGGTTTGTCCAGGCCATCCCATGCATTTCAAATTGCTCGCCCCAGTTCCTCCTATGCCTTACTCCAATGCCTTCCTCCAGTAATGTCTCCCTCCAAGTCCGCCTTCCCAAGTCTCCCTCTGTTGCTTTCCTCCAATTCTTCCCTCCAACGCCCCCCTCCAAGGTTGTCCTGCAGCCACGCCTCCCTGCAATGCCTGCCTCCATTCCTTCCTCCAACGCCTCAATCCAATCGTCTCTTCAAATATCTCCCTAGCACCTACCCCTGGGCTACGCATGCCACAACCTGATTCTGCGTATTCCCTCGCTTTGCACACCAAGGTTTATGTGAAGGGGTGGGTAGTTGCCCTTTGAGTGGCGGCAAGAATTGGGTGCTGAAGATTCCTAGCCCCCCCAAATCCACATACCCACCTTCCGTGCTGCTGCAGTTGGGTACAAATCAGCCCATCCAATTGGTAATTCCCTTTTGACAGGCACGCCAACAACATGCAATACATAGACATGAAGAAACCAACGGAGACTTCTAGTTTCGTGGCATCGCCTGCATGACATCAGCCTCGCTGAGGCAAACCCCTGAGTTGGGGGGGGGGGGGGGGGGCTGAAACGTTTTGGGTTTGGAGTTGAGGTGGGGGTTGGGGCGACGTCGTACTTACAATCAACCTGGTGCCATGAAACCGATGTGCTCATTGTGCATGTCAACATTCTCAACTGCAGGCATTAAACCCAAGCGTTGGCAGTCGGACGGCATGGGTGGTGAGCCTCCTGCCACCGGATTTCTTCATCTTTGCATACCTGAGACATGTCGAACTTGGGCCACATCCGACAAGTGAAGACCTTTTTTGGTCTCCTGGCCTTTGTTTGGCCGCAAGTGCCCTGGGAGCGGGCGATGTGGTTGGTCATTATCTGTGTGCATTGGAGTCAGTCTGTTTGGCATGAAGGAATTCAGTGGCTGCATCGCCTGAAAACATGTGTCGGAGGCTTCAGAAGCGGTGTGGTGTTTTATTTCGCCATACACAGCAGTGTATGGGACAGGGCCATGCATTATATTTGCTGATCACTCTCCTGGATATATAACCTGGCGGAGTGATTGCACAGAGCACCCACCACCCACTTCACCACCCTCCGCACACCAGCCGCCCGCATGTCACACGCGCCACAGCGCAATACAAGGCACACCGCACACATCATTAAGCAATCTGCCACGCCGCTGTGAGTGAGACGCTGATTTCTGTTGTACCAGCCCCAACAATCGCTACTGAGGCTATTAAGGCTGTTTGACTCGGTTTGTGGATAATTGTGATAGTTGGACAGCAGTCATTTGCTTTATGAATGCATGTAAATGACATCCTGATTAATGATTTATTCTGCCTTGAGGTGAGACCAGGCATCGTTTATAAGAGCTATTTTGCAAGGGGGGGGGGGTCTGGGTGGGTGGGTCTTTAGCCGGGTGGGTCGGTCTAAAGCTCTGGACCCCCACCCCTCTTATAATTCCGAGGGTTTCCTGGGTTGGGCTCCTGCCACACCTTCTTTCTTTGGTCACAGGAGCCTTGTCTGGCTGTTTGCTGGTGCCCTTTTCTGCTTTGTCGTTGTGCAGGTGGCAGGTGTGCAGGTGGCAATTTTTCAGATGGCGGACCTTTTTTTTTTTGATAACATCTTAAACCTGTGGACCTTTTGTTGCACAAAACTATCAGAGCTGGTTCGTAGCCCAGTTGTCAAGGTACATGACTGCAGTTCCAGTGATCCCTGGTTCAAACTCTGGGATTGTAAAGTTTTTGGTGTGTCACTCTTTGGGGACGCCTAACCCGGGAGAGCGCCTTGGCTTCAATTTGGTTCACAAAAATGCTCCCCACAGATTTATAGGGGGGGGGGGTCTGGGTGGGTCAAAAGTTGGGTGGGTGGGTCTAAAGTTGGGTGGGTGGGTCCAAAGTTGGGTGGGTGGGTCTTGTCCAAAATACCCCCACCCCTCTTGTAAACGATGCCTGGGTGAGACCCTTTTTTGTTCAGCAGGACATTGGGTGTCTGTGCCACTATGAGCACAACTGGACACAGTCTTGGATGGGCACCATTCTCAGGCAGTGAGTTCACCAGGTACTGAGGTTGGAATAAATGCGTAAAAACCCAATTTCTATGTGGTGTTCCACAGCCCCTGCAGTGTTGGGTCCCATGTCGCTACAAGGCGTCTCAGGTGGAATTGCCTCCCTTCATGACCTGTTCTCAACTAATCTACAAAATGAAAAAATGAGGCTTCAATGTGGGAATGAGTCACCGCCATGGCCCGTTTGAGACTCCTAAAAAAAACTGTCGTAGCATGACCACGCATTGACCGGTAGCACAAGACAACACACGATACTCATTGGTGGTGCAAAAAATTCAGACAATACGCTTTCAAGCCATCCCAAAGGTGCCATCCCCAGAGCACTTAGAGATATGGCACTGGATCCCTGGGGTTCCCCTCTTTCTCTTGCAATACCTGCCATTTGGTTCCGCGCACCTGTGCTAGAATGAATGTCGGGTCTCTTAGAATATCTGCCAATTGGTATACATGCGCCACGAAAAAGGAATGCTGGGTCAGCATGGATGGTGTTGTGCACACCACAGTGCACAATGCCATCCCTAGTAGCATGTTGCATGTGGCAGCACACGCAAAATAGTGCAAACGGAGTAATTGTTGTGGAGTCTCATAATTTGCAAGGACAGCCTTGTTCCTCAGAAGTGGGCTGCTGCATTGGCCATCGTGCAAAGTTCATGCTGAGTAGAGGTTGCAAGTATCCGTTGCAAGAGCAGCTGTCCGAAGGATTTTCGCGGCCAGCTTTGGTCACGTTCTGGTGACGTAGTTTTTCTGCATGTTTTGCGTCCTGCATTACCTCTCTACCAAGGCCAAACAGACTGTTTTGTGGGTGCATGTTGTTTGGGTACTGGATTAGGTGCTCCAGCGGTGTATCAGTTGGAGTCGCCCACGTGTTTCGATTGACGCCAGGTTCTCCGTGCGGTATGGCTTGTAAATGAGGGTGATTTTGATTGGGTGTGTGATGCCGAACAGCTGTTATGGTTGGCCTCATTGATGCCCTGGGCTCCCTTCAGCCACGGTGTCTACAGATAAACAGTACACCGACAACAGCCCTACCGCCTCAAGTGGAACAGCAAACTGGACAGGGTCCTCACAGAAGCCAGTGGAACTATTTGCACATGCAGCAAAAATCCCAACAACATTTCTGCCCGTTCATGATGCAGCCTCATAGCTATGATGACGATTCCATGAGCGTCCACCTTGGTGGACAAGCCTCACCCGTGAGCGTCCACCTTGGTGGACAAGCCTCACCTGCGCAGAGCTCGTGGTCGCAGACAATGGATTGAACAACGGTCTAGGCACTTGCATACGTGTGCTGGTGGGGCGTGCTTTGCGCCATGCCTGATGCACCTCTTAAAAAAAAAAGAAAGCTCAAGGACCTTCTGCAAGTGGGAATGCACGAAAACCTGCTCAGGTGTTTCTGTGACAAAGATACAATATCCCAGTTTAGGGGAGGTGGGGGGGGGGCTCTTGCACACAGAGTGCCGATCTCCGCTCGGCAAATTGGTTGGCAACTTGGGTACGCTGCGCACACGGGATGAGGGTTTCCCGGACTGGGATGGTGAGGACAACTGGTTTGCATTGGCCAAAGTTAGAGACAAATTGTTCATTACCAGCAACCTGACACCATGCGAAGGGCAACCTGGTGTAGTGTGTTGCATGTCGTGGCACGCATTACGGACTGTGGACTGGCCGCGTCCTTGTGCATGCCAGCAAGGACTCCCATGCCCCCAATAGAGAGGATGCGTTAGTGCGTAGGGCACGCGCATGGTGTACACAGGGTGCGCGCGGGGCAACTTTTTGGGCCATTTCTGATTCCTACCCCTGTTTTGGGGGTGGGTACCCCTCGAATGGGTGAGTGGGTGGGTGGCCGGGATGGGGCGATTTGGGATGATTCTCCTCATGGACTTGCCCCTTTCAGGTTGGGGATATGGACCGGCCCCTTTCCCTCACCTATTGTCCCCTAGTTTGCCAAGTTTGATGCGTTTTAGGGGCACAAGGTGCAGAGAAAAGTATTGTGAAACCTGCACGCCGAGCTAGGTACATGGTGATACATTCAGCGTGTTTGCTGCGGAGCATCAGTTTTTGTCCCTCGTGTCCTCAAACCTTTTTTGCTATTTGTTATGGAGTTGAGCATTGGGGACATGGTGTTCTACACCAGGTCTACTAGGCTTCGGGTACCCGCGAAGGTGGCTGGCCTTTTGCACGATGGGCATGTGGAATTGGAGTATGATCATGGTGGTGTGTAGGCTGTCAATCATCGATGCTACATCTCTTCTGGTATCCCTAGTCTCGAGTCTCCACCACCATGCCCATCAATTCCCGCAATTGACGTCCAATTGACGTCCCTCCGGAAGTCCTTTGGACCCCCTTGTTGATGGAAGCCTCGTTCGCGGTCACTCCCCAACACGACTGTCAATAACCGGGGGGGGGGGGGGGGGGGCGGCCGGGCCCGGTCCTTGAATGCGACACCCCCCCGCCCCCCCCCCCAAGTTTTGAAAGATAGCGGTGCGGGGGCCAAATTTTTTGTCCCATGCTTAGTTGAGAGGGGTATTATGCCTTTAGTCCTTAAGACCCTTAAGACTTTCTTCCTGGCAAAGACAAGATATCGCTATTATCGCATACATGCCTCGAGACCCCCATGCCCCTAGACACCCCCTTGAGGTATGCATGTGATAGTAGTGGGTTGCGCGCACCCCCCCCCCCCCCTCCCGGCCAAGCTGCCAATCCCCCCCCCCCCCCCCCCACCCTCCCGCCAACCCCCCCGCCCCAACTCCCCCCCCCCCCCCCCCAAGTTTTGGCAGATAGCTGGGGGGGTGTCGCATCAGGACCAGTTGCAGTCCCCCCCCACCGGGGTCATCACATTCCCCAGCCTGAGGCTTCATTGGGTGATGGTGAACTTGGGGACTGAATCTGGGAAAGTCATAATAAAAGTAGTGCGCAGGGCGCGCGCAGGGCAAACACTCTCCCAGAAAATTGTTGTTGGGTCTTCTTCTTATCAGACACACACGGGCTGGCATTCAGCAGCAGACATTGGGGGCGTTGCCTGCGTTCAATCTAAGGTTCACCGAAGGACGGCCGCGGGTATAGTATCCATACAACTGTGGAAGGCCGTGGAGGGTCCCCCTCAGTGGGACGCCCTGCCGAAAGAGGCACCATGGGCCAATGTAGACCAAACCAAGGCTCCCCACATCCATTCTTGCTCTGGACCCTACCTGGACCCTGTGCATCGCCGTCTACCTCAAGCTTGCGATGCTCCTTTCACCAGACCATCACAGATCGCTTGACCATGGCACACCTCCCCCATGAGCCATGTGCCGACACAGAATCCAGGCCACAAAGTCCTTCAGAGAAATTTCTGATTTCAACCGATCCTCACCACTAACCTTCTCATCTTTTTAATTGTTGCTTTGGAGTGCACACGTTGACGAAGGCTGTGTCAAGTGCCTGGTGCCAAATGCATGGCTCAGATGAGTGCTACTCCCTTGAGTAACTGGCCACCACCTGTTCTTTTGATCTACCCGGTGTCTTCGACATCACGGTGCTGACCCAGGCATCCACTGGGCATGTGCAACAAGAAGGTGAAGGGAAATATTGGTGTCTTGTTATTATTGTTTGAGCACCGCAGCCACACCCCACCACGGTGAATCGATCGTTTGAGTGCATGTCACAGCAGATGGTATGTGTGAGAGTGCATTGTGTGTCGTATTGTGCGTGAGCAGTTGTGCCACCAGAAGGAGCGGCAACCCTGTTTGTGCGAGCGGTGGTGGGATACACCCCTGTTTTATTTTTGGGTGGATGATTAGGCTATTCCCAAGATCCTCTGCTTTTGTGTTGCCAAGTAGTGGGAATCTGTCTGATGCCCCTGCATCTCATTTTGCTCTATCCACCAGCTCTGAGGCTGGGTATACGATGGAGGCATCGGGGGCAGATTCTGCCTGTGGTGACCGTATCAATGCAGTTCATTGATGTACTGCGAGTTTGGCGGATGTCCTATGGCCATTGCGGTATCCGTTGCATTTGCTGTGAGAGGTTGCACATGTTGGACGTTTATGCTGAGTGCCCGTTTGCCGGCATTTTAAATCATTCTGTCTCCCTGCTAGCTACTGCTCCCAAGTCCCTCTGTGCGTGGTATTTGACCTGCAAGCAGATGCATGTGCAGGGTCAATGGCCAATTCACTGCACCATCCAGGTGTGCAACAATGGGTGAGCGGAGATACGACTTGCCAGATTCCTGCTTTGTGTGCTCCCTGTGGTCGAAGAAGGAGTGGGGCGGCTGACGCGCCCTATGTAGATTTTGAGCGTGCAGAATCACTGTGTTGTGGAACATGTGAGTGTCCACAAGGCATTGCACACTGGTTTACTGGTGTAGCATGTTGCTGGTTGGCCTTGGAAAAGTCTGACCCTTGCCTATTAACTATTCCGCTGACAACTGCTGACCATTTTACTGGCATGGCAACACCACCTCCCAAGGCAGGACACAGATGCTACACCGTCTCCATGTAAATGGTATGCTGAGTGGAGTTAATTGTAGATATGGGCAGTGCAATCCTGCCCATTTCTGCTTTCATTCCATGTGACCTGCCCATGGTCATGCGCCATGTTGTCTCCCCAGACAACACGTGCTTTCAACAGATGCACTAAATCCACCATACGTTGCAACCCATTGAAATGTGCTGGGAGTGGCCACGAAGCTGCCACCCAATGCATGGACAAACAAACAAACTGATGCATGCATCAGGAGATTACATTTACATTTCAAACCATACCCAACCACCCCTGCAGATCGCAGTTTTTGCCCTGTTGGATTTAGACTTGTGTATCAACGTATGGTTGCAACATCATTCAATATGAGTCATGTCCAATTCTTGATGTTTTGTGGGCTGTAAAATGATACATATTTGGCGCATCCTCAGTGGCATGATACTGATTACAGATACCTGTTACTTTTTGTATGAGACCAGGATTCCAAGTGCAGATGGCAAAAGACATTGTTGGAACTCTGCAGGTGCTACAATACCGTCGAGGGTACAAGGAATTCATGAAGTGTTCTTGTTGCTGGTCCGTTGCATTTGCTGTGAGAGGTTGCACATGTTGGACGTTTATGCTGAGTGCCCGTTTGCCGGCATTTTAAATCATTCTGTCTCCCTGCTAGCTACTGCTCCCAAGTCCCTCTGTGCGTGGTATTTGACCTGCAAGCAGATGCATGTGCAGGGTCAATGGCCAATTCACTGCACCATCCAGGTGTGCAGCAATGGGTGAGCGGAGATACGACTTGCCAGATTCCTGCTTTGTGTGCTCCCTGTGGTCGAAGAAGGAGTGGGGCGGCTGACGCGCCCTATGTAGATTTTGAGCGTGCAGAATCACTGTGTTGTGGAACATGTGAGTGTCCACAAGGCATTGCACACTGGTTTACTGGTGTAGCATGTTGCTGGTTGGCCTTGGAAAAGTCTGACCCTTGCCTATTAACTATTCCGCTGACAACTGCTGACCATTTTACTGGCATGGCAACACCACCTCCCAAGGCAGGACACAGATGCTACACCGTCTCCATGTAAATGGTATGCTGAGTGGAGTTAATTGTAGATATGGGCAGTGCAATCCTGCCCATTTCTGCTTTCATTCCATGTGACCTGCCCATGGTCATGCGCCATGTTGTCTCCCCAGACAACACGTGCTTTCAACAGATGCACTAAATCCACCATACGTTGCAACCCATTGAAATGTGCTGGGAGTGGCCACGAAGCTGCCACCCAATGCATGGACAAACAAACAAACTGATGCATGCATCAGGAGATTACATTTACATTTCAAACCATACCCAACCACCCCTGCAGATCGCAGTTTTTGCCCTGTTGGATTTAGACTTGTGTATCAACGTATGGTTGCAACATCATTCAATATGAGTCATGTCCAATTCTTGATGTTTTGTGGGCTGTAAAATGATACATATTTGGCGCATCCTCAGTGGCATGATACTGATTACAGATACCTGTTACTTTTTGTATGAGACCAGGATTCCAAGTGCAGATGGCAAAAGACATTGTTGGAACTCTGCAGGTGCTACAATACCGTCGAGGGTACAAGGAATTCATGAAGTGTTCTTGTTGCTGGTCCGTTGCATTTGCTGTGAGAGGTTGCACATGTTGGACGTTTATGCTGAGTGCCCGTTTGCCGGCATTTTAAATCATTCTGTCTCCCTGCTAGCTACTGCTCCCAAGTCCCTCTGTGCGTGGTATTTGACCTGCAAGCAGATGCATTTGCAGGGTCAATGGCCAATTCACTGCACCATCCAGGTGTGCAGCAATGGGTGAGCGGAGATACGACTTGCCAGATTCCTGCTTTGTGTGCTCCCTGTGGTCGAAGAAGGAGTGGGGCGGCTGACGCGCCCTATGTAGATTTTGAGCGTGCAGAATCACTGTGTTGTGGAACATGTGAGTGTCCACAAGGCATTGCACACTGGTTTACTGGTGTAGCATGTTGCTGGTTGGCCTTGGAAAAGTCTGACCCTTGCCTATTAACTATTCCGCTGACAACTGCTGACCATTTTACTGGCATGGCAACACCACCTCCCAAGGCAGGACACAGATGCTACACCGTCTCCATGTAAATGGTATGCTGAGTGGAGTTAATTGTAGATATGGGCAGTGCAATCCTGCCCATTTCTGCTTTCATTCCATGTGACCTGCCCATGGTCATGCGCCATGTTGTCTCCCCAGACAACACGTGCTTTCAACAGATGCACTAAATCCACCATACGTTGCAACCCATTGAAATGTGCTGGGAGTGGCCACGAAGCTGCCACCCAATGCATGGACAAACAAACAAACTGATGCATGCATCAGGAGATTACATTTACATTTCAAACCATACCCAACCACCCCTGCAGATCGCAGTTTTTGCCCTGTTGGATTTAGACTTGTGTATCAACGTATGGTTGCAACATCATTCAATATGAGTCATGTCCAATTCTTGATGTTTTGTGGGCTGTAAAATGATACATATTTGGCGCATCCTCAGTGGCATGATACTGATTACAGATACCTGTTACTTTTTGTATGAGACCAGGATTCCAAGTGCAGATGGCAAAAGACATTGTTGGAACTCTGCAGGTGCTACAATACCGTCGAGGGTACAAGGAATTCATGAAGTGTTCTTGTTGCTGGTTCTCCATTGAGTGGTTACATGGGACAGCTCTCAGGTTCAAAGAGGTAAGAACCACAATTTTTCTCCATTGAGTTTTTCACTCATTTTGCTGGAGTTTCGGGCAAGTGGGCATGTGTGTGTGCTTTTGTTTTGGGACTATCATGATTATCTACTGGGTGGGATGTATGTATGGATTTTAGAAGTGGCTGTGGTGTGCATGTGTTAATGTTCACTCTCGAGTGGTGTGATCCGACAGTAAGCTTTGTATGTTGTGATTCATTTTGGGGTTGGTTGTTCGCTTTTTGCTATGGCAAGGGTCGCAGAGGAAATTTCCCGTACACATCAGCTGCCTTATCTTCTTCTTCTTCTTCTTGTTGTTGTTATACGCATCAGCTGGCAGCACATTGTAGGTTGAGGGTTTTTGACTTTGGTTGTGTTTCCCACATAAAGACACCATCTGGCATGATTTTTTTAATTTGCTGCAATATTTGGATTAGCAGGTCTAGGCTTTCCTCTGTTGGGGAAAACAGAAAAGGCTTAGTAACCCCTGTACAGGTTACAGGGGCTTGGTCAGATTACGGGTGCTTGGTCAGTGCACATGGCCAAGAAAATGCACTTGTGTGCACCGCGCGCACTACGCTGGGGTGCCCCCCATTGAGTCACCGAGCATAGCAATTGGCAATGTGTGTTCAAGAAATTTGGCTATGGATATTATATGACACAAATGGTGTCAAAAAGTATGAGATCTTGGAATATTCACACCAACCCAGGTTAGGGTTAGGGTACCGGTAGTGCAGGAACGAACGCGGACAGTCCGAGTCCATTCGTGGCTCAATGACAAAAACATGAAGGGTGACCCTGCTTGTGGACCCTTTTTCATAGATAGAACTGGGAAGAAGGGGTATTATGGTTGCTTTGAGTGTTGTGGTTACACACTTTTGCATGGCTAAACTCTCGGACCATTTCTCTCCGTGTCATTTGCTTTGAGATGGCCATGGTGGTGGCCTGCACCGCCAAGTCTTACTTGAATGCAGAGCGTGTATATGTGCCTTGGGTTAGGTGGTGTGCTGAGCCTACTTGTACAATTCAGGCGCATTGGCCGCGCAGGGGTGTACCTAACTTTCCGCCGTCTCTTCTAATTCCAAAGGGTTCTAACCACTACAAACAAGTCTTTGTGTCTGTGTTGTTGGTGCTAACGCAGCAGGGGCCGCTTAAGGCTGGTTTTAAGCGAAAACTGTCGGAGCTGATCCCCCAACGCAGTGTGTTGGAGGAACAGAGAGAGGCCGACACGCTGCGAAACGTTCGAAGAAGATTGGAGAACATGCAGTGATGCGCGAGGCCTCGCGCAAACAGCATGAAACAACAGGTTAGTACACCCCCTCTCTTGCGCGAGGCCTCGCGCAAGGTTGACAGTCAAAAACAGTGCCGAGCCCCTTCAATTTTGCATTCTCAACCATACTGTACTCGTATTCGCTAAAAGCGCCTCACATATGCATTATCGACGACAATTTTAACCCTTTTCAATGTTATGTTTCCTTCAATACAGGCTTTCTCCTTATCGCAGAATGGCAAGCCCCGCCAAAAAAACAGCCGAGGAACGAGAAGATACCGACTATGACCCTGGGACCTCAGGATCGGAGGCTGGAACACCAAAGAAGGGGCGTAAGAAGAAGGAAAAACCAGATCCTGGCTTAACCTTGGGTACTGACATCGAGGACCACCTGAAACCGGATGGGAGGCAGGTGGAGGTTGAGCTGGACAATGTGAGAATCGACCAGGAGAAGACAGAGGGGCAGATTAGACGGAAAGATACGAAGTTACTGCAGAAGCGTATTGAGTCACTCGAAGCAGCACCGCCAACAGGCCCATTACACGTCGTTCTCTGGGAAGATAATAGTATGTTGCCAACCGACTGTTCGCTCCTCGTTGCGCGAGCCCTCGCGCATAGACGTGTCTCATATTTGCAGATGGCGATTATTGGTGTGTATCTGGACAGCACAGCGTGGAAGCGATTGCGAAGATTCGGGAGAAGCGACGCACAGCGTGTCTGGATCTGCAGCAGTGGCATACTACATGCATCGCCGATATTCTGAAGCCTACGACACCGTGGGCCTTCCGTGCAAAGCTGGCGGGACAAGCACAAGGAAGCGCACAAGACGTTGAGCCAATACCGCTGTATGAGGCAGCAGATAACCTCATTCGATGTGTTGAAGATCAGCGGCGGCGAGGCCCGGCTGACACGTACAGCAATCTCAAGATCGCCGTTGTGGATGCTGTGCAGATGAGTGCCCTGGTTCCAACCGCTGAACTGAAGCAGCCTGGTCAATTCGTATGTTCATTAGTCGTTGTTTTGATGATGTTCGTTGCGCGAGGCCTCACGCATAACGTCGTCACTTTCAGGACAAAACGTATAAATTGTGGAAAGATTTTATGACGTTTGCCTACTATGCTGGTCTGGAAGCTGTGAAAGGTCTGCAGAAGTTCCACGACAAAGGGGAGAAAGTCACGAAGAACGCGCTGAAGAAACTGGACGGGATCCTGTTGCCGGAGTTCTACAAGAAAGTGGCAGAAGTGATGCAGGAAGAAAAAACAACCCTTAAATCCTTGCCGAATTTGATTGACGACATCATCCTTGACCAGTGGGTCTCAATGCATCTGGACCACCCGCACAACGGCCAGTACGTTCGACCTAAGAAAGGTGTGTACCATCGACGCGACGTGAGTTCCGCTTCTGCATTGGTGCGCCGCACTTTCTCCATTTCTGTTCTTTAGCCAAAGACATGCGGACCCGCAAAGAGGTTGCTGCACTTGGAAGGCCTGCCCTGAAGGTGACTCTTGGTACATGGGGCTATTGGCGGGAACCTGAAGGCAAAAGTCGCGGTCCATGGCCGGTATGGAAATCCATGATTCGCGCACCACTGTGGCAGGTGGCAGAGAAAGGCAAACCCACCTCCCTGAAAATCCTCAACGTCCAAAAACTCCTGGGTCAAGAGCCTACCAAGAGCCGTGTGGTCCCCCAAGCTGCTGGCGTTACTGGTGACTTCAAGACAGTGGAACAGCAGGATCCATTACTGTCAAGTCAAACTATCACAATTAAGGAGACCCGAATTGCAGCGTTGGCCCACGATCCTCCGAGGCGGTTTATTGAGATTGACAAGAACGTGATTGTCATCAACGGCGACATATTTGAACGTCTTGCTCCTGAGATGATGTGCCCAGCCTGGCTGTATGAAGAGATGGCGCGTGCCGATACCCTTATCTGCGGCTCTCAAACTGTTGTTGACAACATGTTCGACGTGCTGGAGACGGAAACAGATAGGCGTCTCAACGATGATTTCAACGCGCCGCGCATGGCTAACATGTTGCGTGTTCCCATCTTCAGTTGGCCAGTCAAACCGAAGCCTGCAGGGGATCCTACAACGTTTGACGTTCGCTGATTGCTGATTTCGTCACCGGATAGCTGGTCGAGAAAGGTATAATTCCCTCATTACGTCCGCTCTTTGCGCGAGGCCTCGCGCAATAACTTCTCCCTCATTGCAGATTCCGAATTATCTGACGTTTGGACCTACTCAAGTAGAGGAGATGGATCCTGTTGAATTTGGCGGTCACCTTCCGATAACGACGGTTATGTGGTATTTCGACACTCACCTCTTTTACCTGAACCAGGATAAGAGCTTCAAGCCTGCGTTTGTGTTCATTGATCATAAGCCGGATCTGGTGTGCAAGATCGCGTCCATCGAGCCGGATTCTCGCATGTACCTTCTTGGTGTTACCTCCGACAATCTCTCCGATCAGGTCAACAGAGTGCAGACTCAGTTGAACCACGTATTGACACAAGGGTCGAAACTGGACGCGTCTGGTGATTGGGACCAGCAGGCCAACTGGTCAAACCGTGGTATTCCCCTTTGGGTTCGCGATGACAAGGTGGGTTCTGATGCGTTGTCGCTGAAGGAGGAAGAGACTGTTGAGAAAGGTCAAGCTGCAGAAGCACTGGCCCCTGCAAAGCGGAAGTCTACTGGTGGGGAACCAGCCCCCAAGAAGAAGAAGACTGCCTCCAAGCCTCAGGCAGCGAAGTCGGTTACCGGTGCAGAATCTGACGAGAGCGATGGGGATGAAGAGGAGGAGAGCGAGGAAGAAGAGGAGGAGGAAGCGCAGGTCTCCCAGGGCAAGGCAGCGAAGAAAGTGGCACCGAAGCCGAGGTCCGAGGAAACCGGGGCCCGAGCTCCATTCAAGCAGCCAGCCCGTCAGTCCCAACCAAGAAGCGAGCCCGCAAAGCCACCGCCTAAGGGTAAGACATCCGTTGCTAAGGCATTGGGTTCTAAGATGCAAACTATTCCGAAGAAAAAGTAATTTCTTCGCTTGTTCTGATATATTATGCGCGAGGGCTCGCGCTATGCATTCCTCTTCGACGACCTTTATGCTGTCACCTTGTGCGGCGCATTTTTCTCTGTGATGCATTTTATTGCGCTGTTGTGTTGGTGTTTGCGCGAGGCCTCGCGCAAAGAAGGGGTGCCAAAAAATGCTTCTTGTCGTGCAGCGTGCAACATGGTTTTCGAAAACTGGTTTTCCAAAAGATTGAAAGCTCATGGGTGTTTTTATTGCAAAGCATAAGTGGTATAGGAAACAAAAAGTCGTGGTTTTTCCAAAAAAGAACTTCATTTTGGTGGAAATAAATCATTTTCCCGGGCAGTCGGTTTTGTTGAAAATAAAGGAAAATGGACCAGTTAATTGCTTTTTACAGTATTTTTGGTTCTTGTGTTTTAGGTCCCCCCCAAAAGGACTATTTTTTCGCAGTGCCGTGGAGAGGCAGTTTTGGGCGCATTTTGACCATGCAACTTGAGCCGCCTAAGTTTGCCACAATCTTCATTGTCCGCAAGAAGTGCAGCAAGATGCGCTGTTGTGTGTTGTGAGCCACGTTTGCTTACCGCACTTATTGCAAGGCATGGCCCATGCTAGCTTCCGTCTATTTTTCCCGTCCATAGCATTGAGCTTGGTTAGGGGACGGGTTGCCCTTTCTTGCGCGAAAGAGAAATCTAACAGGTTGGGAGGGCAGCGGCAAACACCAAGTCTCAAGGCAACGCTCATGCACATGAAGCCGTCACTGAAGAGAAGTTGGGCACTTGTTGTTATATAATGGGTCTCGGTTATGAAGTGCGTTTAGCCGTGAGGCATATAAGCCGGCGGGCAACTTGTCAGCACCATATCATGAAGATTAATTCTCGACACAATAACTTTTCGCTGTCGACTGAACTCTGGGCAATCCTTGTCGATACATTTTGTTTTCCCGTTGAGTAAATTTCGGCATTTGTCGTTACATTTTGGCGTCCGGCCGTGATTTGTGCTCGGCCATGAAGCACGTTAGCCGGCAAGCAACTACTTAACACTATATTGTGGCGACTCTAGCTAGAATGCTCTTTAGTTGCCCGCGTAGCCGTGTTGTGGTTTTCAATACATTATGTGTGTTAGCAGTAATTTGCAGTAAAATGGGCCACCCGTAGCAAAAACAACGCTTTTGTGAAAACCTTACCGGCCTCAGGTAGATGGTTGACTTCCCATCCAGTAGACACCGACAAACATCACAATAATTGGGTAGCCCGCCGTGTGTGTATGGAGCCCTAGTTGCTCATTTGCATATGTGCATTTGTACGGACTTATAGTTTCGGGTTTTGCAATGCACCGTTTGCACCTCAAACGTCAAAAGCTCCTAGTAGTAGCTTGCCTGTCTTGAAGCAAAGAAGAATTGAGCTAGCAGCAGCATTTACAAACTTTGCCGAACCGATTCATGACAACAACCCAAACAACAATTGCAGACTGGAGCAAGGGAGATTGATAATTGGATGGTGTGCGACAAAAAACTCTATTTTGGCGCAAAATTGCTTTCATGTTCAGCAAAAGTGTACCTAAAAACACGTCAAAATACACAAACCACTCACTCCTACCTTGGGGGGTTGGCGCAAGACTGCGCAATTTGGGTGGTTTCCTTTTAAACAACATGTTTGCGGTTCTTTGGTACATTTTAGAGGTTTTTTTGGTACGTTTTGGTATGGTCTGTTTGGGTCATTTTGGAGAGTTTTTTTTGTACATCTCAAGGGGTTTTTGGTACATTTGGAAAGAACTTTTGGTACAAGTAGGGGGGATTCTATGGTACAATTAGGGAGATTTTATGGTACAATGCATGGTATTTTTGTTGGACATCTTTTGGGACTTTCTTTGGTATCCTCCCGCGAGAAAGTAGAAGTGGTAGCCCAGGCGGGGTTTTAGGGACACCGCGAGAACCGTCAACCCCCCCTCCCTGCCCCCATAGCATTTCTAGGACTCCTTGAAATGCATATTGGGTGCGCTCAGGCAGATTTTAGGCATGAAGGTAGGAGGGGGAATGGAAGGTCACAGAACTAATGAACACGGTCCGGAGCTTCTCCGACCATCTTGGGCCTTCCTATGGCCTCTACAGCCCCACAGAGCGTGGTTACGCTCTGAAATCGCTGCCGGAGTCCATCATGACATGTGGCGCATTCATTTTCTAATTTTTTGGCATAGATTTCAGCGATTTTCGCAAGGTTCTATCACTGAAATCTAGTTTCAAATGCATGCGACATGCCAAAGAAAATCGCCGCCGCCCAGCATTTCTCAGTCGACCCGGACTTTTATTTAAAAAGATTCTATGGGACTTTTCTATTGAAATATTGGTTTCAAGAATACAAAAAATATGCGGCACTGTTTTTCGGCGTTCCGCAGATGTCATGAGTTGGGTAATTCATTTTCTCTGAATTTCTGTGATTGACCTTTTATGCAACTCATATGCCCCAAAGGTAGCAGTGGGGCTCTCCGTATATAATATGGATTGGACGCGAAACGTGTCGGATCAGCGATGCGGCGGGTCGGGGGGAGACAAGCTCTTTTGATGTATTATGGTCAAAAATTAGTGTTTTCCTAAGTTTTTCAATTAGATTGCAATGAAATAAGTATTTCGACTTTCCCCCAGCCCAGACTCGGATGGTGACAACCGACGGTTGTCAGAATTTCTGATGGCGGCATCGACGTATTCGTGTATTGTATTGCATATTTGTTGCATGCTTGGCACACATCTCTCATTCCTTTGTCCAATAGACTCAGTTTGTGTCACATGGACCCATGCAAAGGTCCCAGAAGTTTTCGTGACCAATTCTGTGATGGATCAGAATTCTTGATGGACACGGAATGCAATTTCAAATTGGATTGAATATAGTGTTGATGCCCTGGGGTATTCGGTTTCATTCTTGCAAATGAAATTTTGTGAAAAATCACCAAAACGGGTAGTACGCCCCCCCCCCCCCCTTGTATAAGCTACGCCAATGTACGGAATTATTACGGTCCCTACACCCACTGTAGCTTGGACAAGGGCGTAGCTTGCGCGCAACACATTCAACTACCGACACAAACGTGCACACGCGCATGGTATGAGTGCACCTTGACCTCTGCCCACATTTCCAAGTGTATGCAAACACAAGACAACCTTGGGAACATGAAAATTTCAGGTTCACAACCATGTTGGCACAAGCAATGAACAATGCGAAGCCTACAAATGTTCGGCTTGGAAACCCTTCTTGCGATCATACACCATGCGGAACAATTGCACATGCTCACCACTTGAAGATGCCTTTGGCTGAGGCTTAGGGGCTGGTTTGGGCTTGGGCAACTTCAAATTCTTGGAAATGAATTTGCCTTGCATGTGTCCATGGCTCCATGTAATTGGCAAATGTGACGACAAACCCATGTCTTATATGGCCGCACTACATTTCGTACGTAATTAAAATTACGTACACAATTATTACGGTCCCTACGCCTACTGTAGCTTGGACAAGGGCGTAGCTTGTACAAAAAGGGGGGATAGGATATCCAGAATGAAGAAAATTCAACCCCCAAGCACCAAAAACGGCAGCCCAGGACCAGAAAATGATCCACAAAAATTTTTAGAAATCCAACTCTGTTACACTACATGTGATTGTGCTCTCAGTGTTTTGCTTCACATTGCTCTTTGAATGCGGCTGTCGTTGGGGCATGGGATTGGGATACAGTTTGGGATGGACAAGCTTCAACAATGGGGTCAAATGGTATGAAAAGGCAAATGGCAGCATAAGCAAGGAAGCAAACGGCTGCAATGGAAAATTTTTCACCCCAAAAAAGACGGACCTAATGGCGGACCGAAAAGTTGTAGAAAGTGGTGCAAAGGAGGAAACCCCGAGATAACTCATCCCAGGGTTGTTTAGTACGAAGGAGGCAACCAAGTTGTCTTTTTGGTACACAACGGTCCACAAATGTAGCATATGTGGGGAAGCCAGGCGGTTTTTTTTTTTGGTAGAAACGGTGTTTTTGTTGGTGCATATTGGTTTTGTGGGGGTCCATTCCGGCAGGCCAGTAGAGGGGGTTTTTTTGGTACAAACGGGGGGTTTTTTGGTACATTTTGGGGGGTTTTTTGGTACACTTTGGTTTTTTTTTGCACCTGGCGGCGGGGGGGTTGGTACAAAATGGGTTTTTTTGGTATGCACCAGATGATTGGAACTGGGGTGGTGCACATGGAGGATCAAGAGCAAGTTTCCAAGGACAGGGGATAGGGAGTGAATCAAAGAGGGTCCCCCCCTCCCCCCTGGCCCCTGGAGATGGAGCTACCAACACCAAATAAATGCCAGGATGGGGCTTGCCAAGACTTTAGGAAAATCTGTTGCCAAAAAGACAGCAGCTGTGGTCAGCTTTTGCCAAAGAGGAGGTGATTGTGCCGCAATGCCTTATTTGCTGTTGAATTGGGAAGGGACAGTATCCTCGCACCCCCAAGGGAACATACCCCAAGTGACAGTTCCCTTGCCCCCCCCCCCCCATTACTGTGTAAGGGAAGTGTGACACAAAACACGACATGCAGACAGAGGGCATATGAACCACAAAATGACCCACAAACTGCCTGCTGGGATGCATGCCCAGCTTAGTTGAGGGAGCTGGGGTGGGTCAGGGGGGTGTCCGCACACGGAGGATGGACATCCGTGCGACAGGGGCACAGTCATGCGTTGCGATAGTACCAGAGCGCTCATATGTGATGGTCTGGTAGTCAGCACCATGCTCTGAGGGGCCCAGAATCTTGGCAAGCACAACACTGCCCCCTAAACGTTGGAAATTGATAGCAGCAACAGGTGAATACGTGTCAATGTGATGAACATTGATGGCCGAAATTGCAAAAAAACTGGGTGTTCTGCATGATACAAGGTACAGTGGATGTAACACTTGGATGCAACACTGCAACAATACTGCCACCTTGTCCAGCCAGCAAACGCACAGGAGAAGCTCAATATCCAACGTGGTAATTTGGAAAACTGAAAGTGACACTCGCCCTCCCGCTTACTATGCAAGGGCACTTACTATTCAGGAGGGGCGTAATGGTGTCCTGTCATCGATTTTTTTTGTGTTTACAGAAACACAGGAGAGTGAAAGGAATCGCTCATCCATGTGGCGAACAGGGCACATAGGAAGGCGGATGCTTAGGTCAGGAGGTCAAAATGCGTCTGTTTGTCTCTGTCTGTGACTGTAAGTGTGTGTGAGTCTGCACAACCATCAATAAAGACAGTCATCAGCCTGCAGTGGTAGAATCCCGTATCTTCACCACCAACCCACCCGCCCATGTACATGCACACCCACAGAATGGAAAACACAAAAGCACACCATGGCAATCGCAAAACCACAACAAAACTGTCTCACAGCAAAGCGGTGAGACAATAGAATTCCTCAGGAGTTGTCAGCACGAGACCACTTGGTTTGAGTTCGAACAAGTGCAGGTACTACAGAACTTGCATGATGCCCAGCCACCCACTCTTGTGTGCACACAAAGCAGCGTGGCAGTGTTGTCCAACTCCCATCCACTCAATGCCAACACTAGGTGACTCAGGTACAACACTACACCTTGCGTTCTTCGGAGCGCTATGGTAATACATTGGCGGTATGCCAAACTGACTGCTGGAGACGTGAAATATGCAACAGCACGTGTGGGATTTGGGTGACCTCCGCTGCACCTGAAATATGTTGAGCCAGCATCAACCAGACGTGCCCCATTCTCCTCCCTGTCAATGTGGGGGCGTGTGAGGGTGGGCCCTTGTTCACGGAGAAAGGGGTATAGTCCTCAAAAACGGACACCAGTGAACAAAAAGACCCTCTTGGGGTGGGGCCTAAAAAAAAGGGGTGACAGTTTGGAGGAGGAGGAGGAGGAGCTGTGGCTCTTGGTAGTCTGGCCATACACAATAGCCGCAGATCAGTTCCGTGGAATCGACCCCACGGCAGGTTTCACAAAGGGTCGTCGGGTGTCGTGTAGCACAAAAGGTGTCCCGTGCGATGTCTGTTGTGCGACATGCTGTTGCTGCTCAAGGTCGTTTGTGTCTATGAGGAATGGCAATGGCGAGGAAAAATGTAGAGTCTTGTGAGTGAGAGTGGAATACTGGTATCAATGTTCCCAGCATGCTGGCCCCTCTCTCATGCCGGCGCGGGCAGAGGCTCGAAACAGCCGCTTTTTTGGGGGCGGGGCGGAGGGGGTTGGGCCCCTGCTTCTGGTCACGAAATTCAAGAACACGTTTCAGATCAAGGGCCAAAACCACTGGCAGTCATCATCGTTGACCCAGCTCCCCACGCACGCGTACCTGACACTCCGGAAACCTGTTTGTCATGCACCCTCCAGTCTTGGTAAGGGAGGGCGTAGGCTTGTCAAGCAAAAGGCAGGGTTACCATGGGACTGATTCTTGGGGGCATGGGAACCCCCAGGCAAAGACGACATGCAGGACACTCGGCACGGAGCAAGTTTTTGTATGTACAGAAAGCACCGATGACTGAGAGATATGGGGTCAGGGTAGACGGAGCCTCCCTGCTGGGAGTCCAAGAAAGCCCCCAGCGCCACAACCCGGCGGGTAAGCAGACAAAAGCAAAGGAACACACAGGTAGGCCACATCCTAATCCTAGGGTACTTGACCTCCAAAAGTTTGTGCGCGTTGGCATTTGGCGGGAACCGATGGGTCCGTCGATGCGAGCAGCGGGAAGCACGGGAAGCGGGCCGCACCGGATTCAGTCTGAACATGCATCCCGCAACAATACCACCGGAAACGGGGGGTTGCGCCACAAGGGCAAGTAAACACAGGCCGGCGAGGGAAGGGGGCGTTGCAAAGGCTCTCAAGGAGGCAATATGTCAGTTTTGGAGGAGGGAGTACCGTGTGCCCTTGGACCAGAAGTTGAAGTCGGCCCTTGGACCAGAAGTCGGGTTTTCACAAAACCTACCCGTTTCATTTTTCACGACGAGCCATTCCGTTCAAGCGCTGCTCTGTTTAACCCACAGAAGCCCCCGAAGCTCATTGGGTCAACAGAAGCCCCGGGCTCCGCTGTGTGACTCGACGCAGCACTGCAAACTGCTTTCCAAGCGCACGGAATTGGCAGGACCTCATGGCAGCCCGGAACTACTTGGCCCTGTGCGGGAGCCCTTGGCCCTTGGCCCTATGCCGCGTCTTTCCTGCTGAGGCCCCTTGTGGGCACGCCTCAAAGAAAAAAACATAGAGACAACCTTGAGCATTCCCCCGGATGTGTGTAATGACCCTGGATATGCCCTCCCCTGGGCCGTGAAGCTTCCGCAACGCCCCAACCTCTCCTCTTCTGTTCCTTCTCAAAGATATCAAATTGCTCAAGGTCCAGGGAGGCATTTGCTGCAGGGCTTAACATATGGGGAGCGGGTTCAGGGATGGTATTGGACGTCCAGGGCCACTCAGCAGGGATCCCACGTGCTGGGGCTGAAGCTGTTGGACTGTCTCGACATTTGCATGCAAATCAGTGTAGATGGCCTTCAGCAAATGTCTGGCGAATTTGTTCGACTTCAGGGGCGGCAGAATTCTGTAAAAATGGAGCATACATTAGGCTGAGGGGGAGTTGCAGCCCACACATGGGTGGTGCCTATGCCTGAATCCCAAAGCAACCATCCCCGACGGAGTTGCTCCACACAAGTTTGTTCCACCCGCCAGACAGTGCAATGATTGTCCTAAATGCACTACTTGTGGATATATGGAGTATGTTGGGTGCAGGAAATTGGTATCGAGGCATGTACATGGGGCATATGAAGTGTGTGTAGGCTGCATGGACACATCAGATATCTAAACGATTTCAGACTGCAAGGGGTGTGGAGGAGCCTTGGTGACCTGGTGGGTGATCATGCGTACATGATAAAAATAAGACCAGATGGTGCACAAGCACGCAGTGTGCATCCCAGTGACTCTACGTGCCTACACAGTGACACAGGCAGGCAGGTCCCTAAGAGGAAAAAAAAAGGTGTTCCTGGACGGCAGTTTTGCAAAAAGACCGCGTGTAGCTCATATGTTCAACCATGGTTGGTGGCGATTGGCGGTTGGCAGTGGGCGACTGGCGGTTGGTGGCGGTTGGTGGTGGTTGGCGGCGGTTGGTGGTGCGCGGGGGGGGTCGGGACAATGGGCCATACGCTGACTCCTTCCCGCTTTGGTGCCACTTTCACGGAGGGGGGGGCGGGGTCTGGGTCTGGGGGGGGGGGGAGGGGGCCAGCTAGAGGGGGCGGGGGGGCTCCAGACCCCTATATATATATATATATATATATATATATATATGGCATAATACGGCAACGCCCCCCCCCCCTAGGGCCCCGCCGGCCGGGGTTGGGTTGGGGTTAGGGACCCCCCCCCCATTTTTGGGTCGGGAAACGCAAAAAAATAGGTTTCGGAAGCATTGGAGATGGTGGTGGGCCGCTATGACACTTCAAAGTTGCTAAAAATAGGTGTTTCTTACCGAGTGACATCATCCCCCTAAATAGCCCCAAAATCCTAAAAATTAGCCCTCTCTACCTAACAAAAACCACCAACACCCCAAACCATTGCCGTTAATGCCTTCCATGGGATCCATTCATCACCCTTTTGCCTCACTAGGGGCAGGAGAGGGGCCACCTTTACCCTATCATACCATTTTTTGGGCCAACCTTGCATATTTGAGGCTATTTTGGGGGATGATGTCACTCGGTAAGAAATACCTATTTTTTGCAACTTTGAAGGGTCATAGTGACCCACCACCGTCTCCAATCACCCTAATTCCTATTTTTTTGAACTTCTCGGCCCAAAAATAGGGGGGGGGGGGGGTCCCTAACCCCAACCCAACCCCGGCCGGTGGGGCCCTAGGGGGGGGGGCGTTGCCGTATTATGCCATATATACACGGTTCGGATGTCCAACGTGCCGCACGATCCGCACGTCGCCGTCACGTCGTTGCGTGATGGCGGCGCGGTGGAGCAGGGATCTGTGGTGGTGTACCAGCCCTCCTGCTCCGCAACGGTTTGGGGGGCGGAGTATACCACCGCCCTGGACGCCATCAAGTCAGTCTGTGGATGTGACCTGGCCTGGAGACCACATGCGGTGTATCGGCCGAAGGTAGTCCTGTCCCCGGAGCTCACGGCCTCCAGTGCGGCGTCCCTTGGAAGGGTGGTGCAGAGCCCCCACTCCGACGTGGCGTGGCTGGAACCCCACCGGTACTGCTGGGTGCCGGTGGCGACTAAAGTCACATCGTCAGACGCGTCGCCCCAGGGAGACGACGCCACAAACGTGGCGGTGGCCAGCCACGGAATCCCCACGTGGACGGGTGCCATCTACGGCACGGTCCCAGAGGCAGAGATCATCGGCGCGGCGGCTTACCTGTTGCACACGCCCCCGTCAGCGTGCACGGTACACGTGGTGGATGCGTCCATCATAGGAGCGCATCTCCGCAGGGCGCAGGAGGCCCTATACCGTGGCATCAAGGGGCCGACATCACATCTGGTCAACCAGCACGCACTGAGCTGGATAGTGGAAGGGCTGCGGCGGCTGCCACGCCGAGTTGGGGGGCCGCACCACTGGGTGGTGAGGCAGAGCTCGCACTTGGCGGCAGTCCCGCTCGAGGCGCCGGACTCTGCCGCGGCCCGTGCGATGGCCCCGCCTGTCCATCTCGTCCTACCAAAGGAGCACGCCATCCTCTTGGTGCCGGGGGATAATGGAGAGCTCGAGCCGCGCGTGCCATCCATGCAAGCCCTTCAGCAAGTCCGAGAGATGGAGTGGCGTTCGCTAGCGGCACGCACCAGGGCGCACACGCCACTGGCTGGCGCCTGCGAGGCGGTGCCCCTGGGAGCTGTACACCACGGCCCAACGCACAGAAATATGCTGCGGGCACGTGACGGTCGCTTGTCCACAATGCAGGTCATGCGACGGTGGAGACAGAAGCTCACGCGTATGGCAATACCGGCCCACCCCTGTATCTTTTGTGGGGGGCCGGAGGAGGACATTGGCCACATGCGCCTGCTGTGTGCGCGGGACGAGGAGGTGGCTGGGCTCCTGTGCAGGCGTGTGGAGGAGTTCACGGCGGAGCTACCCCTGACAGACAGGGCGGTGGAGTTCGTGGCGTGGAGGGAGCACGGCTGCAGGTGGACTGAATCCCTGATGGCGGGTGTCGTCCCCGGGGACCTGAAGCGGCTGTTCGCTGCGGTGCGAGCGGCGTCGTCCCGGGGCCCTGCCAAGGCCAGGCTCTTTGTGGAGGACATGGTCCAGATTGGGGAAGATGTGTATGCCCGCAGGAACCATCGGCTCACCCAGATCATGCAGCTGCCGATGCAAGATCGAAGGAGGGCGGTATACGCGTTCCTGCGAGGTGACACACCCTTCTGCCCGCCGGCAGGGAGGATCCAGCAGCGTCCGCCGTGGAACCCGTTTGCCGGCCTCCCCGGCGACCTGCGGGCAACCTTTCAGAGGGCACCGCTGCACGCACTGCTGGTGCCACGGTCGTGCATCGCGCACGAAGAGGCAATGTCCTTGTTCCCTCACTGGATGGCGGCGGTGGCGCAGGCCTTCAGCCAGTGGATCGGTTCCTGGGTGGCACGGGGCATCACGGCATTCAGGGAGTGGTCCCGCGTGGTGTCGGCGCAATCGTGGGCCCTGGTGCGTGGTACCATGGTGAGAAGTCCTGACGGCCAGAGTGATCCCTGGCTCCAGGTGTACGCCAACCATCTAGCTGTGGGGAACGTCATGGGCTGGCCTCGCGAGGTGCTGCCGGTCCTTCAGCAACCTCTGTGCAGTCTCCCAATCCTGGCGGTGGCTGTCGTACTTGACGTGGGTACGTTGTGGCTGTATGACCGGCAGCTGCGACGAGCCATACCAGCGGTCACGGAGCAGCGGTCCATGGCAGTGTTGGTGGGCTCCAAGCAGCTGGCACGGGTACAGGGCGACGACGCGCAAGGCCACGTCACGGAGCCCATGTTCTCTCTGCCAGAAGGGGACGAACACGTGGCTGCCGATGCCCGTCACACCCTTGACACCCTGGGCCTCGCGGCGGTCATTGAGGCTCGGGCGGGAGGACAACGCTTGGTTCTAGCATCCGCCAGGGGCCCGGGGCAAGACGGGGTTGATGTCATCGGGGAGGTCTTACGGGACTACGGTTGGGAGCTCCTGGCGCATGGCACACACAGCCCCAAAGTTGCGCGGTGGCCCCGGCTGATTGCGGGCCTGCCGGTGATGCCCGACGGGCGACCGATACTCCGCCCGGTGTCCACGTGGGAGGAAGCGAGGCGCAGCCTCCTCAGTTGTGCCACAGCACGCACGCTGGCGGGTGCTTTGCTCGGACTCCAGGACGCGTGCTGCGATGTATGGCAGGACCTGTGGTCGCAGTGTTGTGATGGTAGCTGCGTTCCGTCACGGTCTGTGCTTCCGCAGCGATGCCACGGGTGCGGGGAGACAGCGTCAGTTTGGGTTCATCAATGTGCCTCCGTCCCACTATGCGGGACATGTAAGGAGCGTGCCGATAGGGGGTGGCCTAAGGCGAGGTGGGCACTGCGGCACTCTGGACAGATGTCCTCAAGTGCCTGGAAGACAATCCAGGGTGGCCTGAAGAGCGTCCGAGTGGAAGGGGTACATTGCCCTGGTGCGCCGTCGGCAGCCTTGCCCCTGCTGCTGTGGTGGGCGGCTCTGGAGGGCGACTCGCGGATACTCTGGTTGTGGCATCACGGAGGAAATGGTGACGGCGTGGTGGGGGCCGGGGGTGATGCAGATTGATGGGGTTAGGAATTGTGGGTGCACCTGCTACCGTCCCTACGCCGGACGCAGCGGAGGGGGTAGCGCCTGAGAAGCAGTGCCCTCATGGCCTGATTGTGCGGTACTGGCAGGCGGCGTATGACGGCCAACGCGATGTGACAGGTCGTGCCGGCCTGATGGTGAGCCGTACTGCCCCCGAGCATGAGGGTCGGACAGGGATGCTTCACCCGCCTGCCCCGGGTCGCCGCATACAACAGTGAGGTGTCATGGGTCGTCCCGACCAGGGTAATAAGGCCCAAACCCCTGTAGGGTATTCCCATGGCACCGGGGTCTCTATTGGCGGCCTGGCTACGGCAGTGTTGGGAGTGGTTGCTCGGGATACACCGGGGGTGCACGGAGTTGTCTGGGGGCGGGCGACAACGTTGCCGGCGCTACGGTGCACGCGTTGCGGCGCCCTCTGGGAGTGTTACACGGGGTTGCGGGGACAGCCTGCAGGCCCCGGGAGAGGCGCGGAAGTGGTGATGTGTGCGTAGAGGGATGTGACGGCGAGGTCGTCAGGTGGACTGTATGGCGGGCGTACTTGAGACGGCGTGGCAGCCAGGGAGGAGCACTCACGAGGGGCACGCGGAGTTCAAGGTGACGGTGTACTGGCGTCTTGGGGGTATACGCGGCGGTACTGGGGTCCGTACGGTGGGGGTACGCGGCGGTACTGGGGAACCGTACAGTGGGGGAGCTGCAGGGATGCATGGCAGTACTGGGGTGTCCCCCTGACCCCTCTAACAACTCAGGGGGCGCGTAGGGGCATCCCCTGGCCCCGTTAACAAACTAGAGGGACCGTGCCCGCGGGCATGTACATAGTCTAACCTCTGACCATGGCCTTGCGGTTGCGGTGGTGCGTGTGGTGGCGGCTCGCAGGTGGCATCGGCGTGGCGGCAGCGGTACTACGCGGTGTCGTAGCGATGAGTATGCGGTCGCCTCACCATTGTAGCCACTTATTCCTGGGGGGCGCCAGTCCGGTCGGCTAGAGGCGGGGAGAGAGGAGGAGCGTCATGCTGAGTGGTCCGGGGGGTGACGCGCGGGCCAATGCTATAAGTAGGCTCGCCACGTCGTCGGTGGGGGCTGAACCTGCGGCCTGGCCGCTGCTGTGGCGGAAGAGGCGCAACCACGGGAGCTGGCCAATCAGTGCAGGTAAGGGTCAAGGGTAGGCGCCAGGGCAATGTATGTGGGCCAGATGAGGTGCACCTGGTTACCACAGCCCGGGGCGAGCCTCTGGTGGGTACCCCTACAGGGGGTCGATAACCAAGCTACGGCACCCACCAGCCCGAATCCCAGCCAGCGATATTCACGGGTTGTGCCACTCCCGTCGCGTAGCGGCCGGCGTCCCCCCTGTAGACCCTCAGGCTATATTATACGTGGGAAAGTGGATGCCTCGAAGCTGATTGGGTACTGGCCCCTGACATGGAGTGCCGGCATGGTATATATCTGGGGTGTGGGTGCAGCTCAGGGCCACGGGGACGTGGAGTTGATACCGTGTTTCTGTACTATACTAGGGGACGGATGCGGTGGGTCGGCGGCGTACATTGTGGGGACATGGGGGCGATGAAAGCTGAGGGCCAGGCTAGGCTGGAGCCTCCCAGAAATCCTGGCTATGCATATACGGGTTATTGCGTGCTAGCAGTGGGATACGTGGAGTCAGGGGTGGTGGGCAATTACGAGTACGCAGCTAGCAATGGATTCCATGGGGTCACGGGTGATGGACGTCTCCACGGTGGCGGGGGTACGCGAACAACGGAGAGTCCGCTCTTGCTTCGCCGCATGCGTGCTGCTTTGTGCCTTGGTTGCCGCTTTGCGCCGGACGGTGAAGCCTTTGCTTTCTGCTTGTTGCGATGCTGTTGCATTGCTGTGCCTTGCCCCCTTACCACCGGCGAACAAACGGGCCAGCGCCCGTCGCCGTTGCTAATGCTAACGCTTGCAGTCGCCGCTGCCCCCAAAGCCTGGTTGACCGGTATCCCCGGTCCTCTGGGTCCTCCGTCATGCTGTGGGCCACCTCAGGCAGCCCTGGGACCCACGGGATCGAGCGAGGCAGGAACCACCTGTCGGCGCGAGATGCCCGGTAACTCCAGTAGACGGCATGATAAGTGGTTATGACTATGACTATGACTATATATATATATATATATATATATATATATATATATATATATATATATATATATATATATATATATATATATTATATATATATATATATCTATATTACATATATATATATATATATATATATATATATATATATATATATATATATATATATATATATATATATATATATATATATATATATATATATATATATATATATATATATATATATATATATATATATATATATATATATATATATATATATATATATATATATATACATATATATCCTCCAATCTACACCCTCTCCCCAACTCTAGGTGGCTCCACCATCCGGCTCTAAGGCACGTGCGAAAGGTACAACGTGGTGCATACATGTGGCAGAAGGGGCTAAATTCCATCAAAACAGGCTCCAAATGGTCTCAAAATACTTGTTTGTGCACCCCCAATGGTTCAGGGTCACTTTTGGAAAAACGCGTTTTGACCCATCTTTGACCCATTTTTGACCTAGTTTGGTCCCAAACCGGTCCCTTTTCAACGGATATTGGGATTTTCCATGGGCCAAAACCCATCTGAATGGGCTCAAAATGGGCTAAAAACACTTGCTTGAGCATCCC
Source organism: Eutreptiella sp. 'Long Island Sound 2002' (assembly GCA_964036045.1). NCBI lineage: Eukaryota > Euglenozoa > Euglenophyceae > Eutreptiales > Eutreptiaceae > Eutreptiella > Eutreptiella sp. 'Long Island Sound 2002'. Next base: position 15,040,374 of record OZ038382.1, read on the forward strand.
AAATGGTCCAGGATCACTTTTGGAAAAACGCGTTTTTGACCCATTTTGGACCCAATTTTGGTCCCAAAACGACCCATATTATAATTCTTGAATAATTCAAGGCATTTTGGGATTTTCCATGGGCCAAAACGCGGCACCACGGGCTCAAAATGGGTCAAACCACTTGTTTGAGCATCCCAAATGGTCCAGCATCACTTTTGGAAAAATGCGTTTTTGACCCATTTTTGACCCATCTTTGGTTCCAAAACGGCCCGTTTTCAAGGCATTTTGGGATTTTCCATGGCCCAAGACGTGCCACCACGGGCTCAAAACGGCCTAAAAACACTTGTTTCAGCATCCCAAGTGGTCTAGGAACAACTTTGGAAAAAATGTTTTTTTCGCCCCGGGGACCCTGGTGGACCCACCGCTGGCCCCCACCGTGCGCGGGCTTGCCTGCCCTCCGGCTCCACCAAGTGACCACTGGTTCGGGGGTCTAGGTGGCTCGTTGGGCGATTCTCAGGCTTGGAAACCACAAAAAGTGGGGGGTTGCGGGTGGACTAGGTGCCTTCGGAATTCGGTTTTGAGCCACGAAGCCTAAGATACGGCCCGTGCTTGGTTTCGGGGTGTTGGTGCGCATTGCGCAGGGTTTTTGGGGCTTTTTGGCGCCTTTTTGGGCCGTTTCTCGGACATATCGTGGAGTTAGAGGGCACCAAAGGGTCCCTTGGTCACGAGAAAGTCAAGCCGCACGTGGAGTGTAAGAGCCATTTGCCTTCGTTTGGCTGTTTTGAACCCTTACTAGGGCTGTTTTGGGCGAACAATGGCTGTTTTTGGCCCAAAGCTGCGCAGATTTGGGAGGGCACCTCCCGACTTGGCGCCCCCGCCCCGGGCCGCCACCGGTGAGTTTTTGGCTCAAAACTTGGATTTGGCAAGGGCACCACCTAGGCTCTAGGATGGCTAAAGTAGAGTCAAGCCCGAGGCGATGGGAAGGTGCAATGGCTGAAACGGCACGGAGACGTGTTGCTTGTTGCTTGTTGCTTGTTGCTTGTTGTTAGCTAAATTTAAGGGAGAGGGGTGTAGTAATATATATATATATCCTCTTATCTACACCCCTCTCCCAACTCTAGGTGGCTCCACCGTACGGCTCCAAGGTACGCGCGAAGGGTACAACTTGGTGCATATATGTGGCGGAAGGGGCTAAACTGGGTTAAATTAGGCTCAAAATGGGCTAAAAACACTTGTTTGAGCATCTCAGATGGTCCAGGATCACTTTTGGAAAAACGCGTTTTTCACTCATTTTTGACCCGTTTTTGGTCTTGAAACAGCCCATTTTCAAGGCATTTTGGGATTTTCCATGGCCCAAAACGCGTCACCACGGGCTCAAAACGGGCTAAAAGCACTTGTTTGAGCATCCCAAGTGGTCTAGGAACAACTTTGGAAAAAATCATTTTTTTCGCCCCGGGGACCCTGGTGGACCCACCGTTGGCCCCAACCGTGCGCGGGCCGGGCTGCCCTCCGGCTCCACCAAGTGACCTCTGGTACGGGGGTCTAGGTGGCTCGTTGGGCGATTCTGAGGCTTGCAAACCACAAAAAGTGGGGGGTTGTGGGTGGACTAGGTGCCCTCGGAATTCGGTTTGAGCCACGTAGCCCAAGATACGGCCCGTGCTTGGTTTCGGGGTGCTGGTGCACATTGCGCAGATTTTGGGGCTTTTTGGCGCCTTTTTGGGCCGTTTCTCGGACATATCGTGGAGTTGAAGGGCACTAGAGGGCTCTTCGACACGGGGAAGGCAAGCCGCACATGGAATGTAGCCACTATTTCCCTTCGTTTGGGCGTTTTGCCCGGGTTTTGGGGCTAATTTGGGCGAAAAATGGCTGCGTCCCAGACCACTTGACCGGTGAGTACCCTGGTGGCTGCGGTTGGGACAGCGCTGGGCCTGCAGCAGACCCCAATGCCATCAAGCGCCTCCGCAAGGCTGAGGTGCTGCACGATCGCTGGGCTATGTTGGGTACTCTCTGGTGCGTGACCCGCGAGTTGCTACAGAAGTACACTGCTATCGACAATGGTCCCAGCAAAGGTGTGTGGTTCAAGGCTGCTGCCGTGATCTTCGAGTCTTATGGCTTGAACTACATGGGTGCCCCCGCGTTGGTGCGCGCCTAGTCCATCCTTGCCGTGTTGGCCTGCCAGCTTGTCCTGATGGGTGCCATCGAGGCTTACCGTGTGATCGGTGGTCCATTCGGTGGACGAGACCTTGATGTGGTGTACCCTAGCGGCAAGTGATTTAACCCTCTGGGTTTGGCCGACGACCCTGATGTGGCTGCCGAGCTGAAGGTGAAAGAGATCAGGAGCGGCCGTTTGGCGATGCTCTCCAAGTTCGGCTACTATGTGCAGGCTCCCGTCACCGGCCAGGGCCCTGTTGAGAACAGGGCCTCCCACATTGCTGATCCATTTGCGGTGAACAGGTTGACCCTTGAGATTGCCACCCTGTACACGCCATCTGTTGCCATGTTTGCAGCTGCTGGGAAGTAGCAGGAGGCCGCCCCAAGGTGGATTTGTCTAGCTCGTATGGCCCTGACTGCAAGAAGTGGTTGGGCCCCAACACTGCAGGCAGCAGCGTCCCAGACCACTTGACCGGTGAGTACCCTGGTGGCTGCGGTTGGGACAGCGCTGGGCCTGCAGCAGACCCCAATGCCATCAAGCGCCTCCGCAAGGCTGAGGTGCTGCACGATCGCTGGGCTATGTTGGGTACTCTCTGGTGCCTGACCCGCGAGCTGCTACAGAAGTACACTGCTATCGACAATGTTCCCAGCAAAGGTGTGTGGTTCAAGGCTGCTGCCGTGATCTTTGAGTCTTATGGCTTGAACTACATGGGTGCCCCCGCGTTGGTGCGCGCCTAGTCCATGCTTGCCGTGTTGGCCTGCCAGCTTGTCCTGATGGGTGCCATCGAGGCTTACCGTGTGATCGGTGGTCCATTCGGTGGACGAGACCTTGATGTGGTGTACCCTAGCGGCAAGTGATTTAACCCTCTGGGTTTGGCCGACGACCCTGATGTGGCTGCCGAGCTGAAGGTGAAGGAGATCAGGAGCGGCCGTTTGGCGATGCTCTCCAAGTTCGGCTACTACGTGCAGGCTCCCGTCACCGGCCAGGGCCCTGTTGAGAACAGGGCCTCCCACATTGCTGATCCATTTGCGGTGAACAGGTTGACCCTTGAGGTTGCCATGCAGTCCACCGCCATCAGTTGCCATGTTTGCAGCTGCTGGGAAGTAGCAGGAGGCCACCCCAAGGTGGATTTGTCTGGCTGGTATGGCCCTGACTGCCAGAAGTGGTTGGGCCCCAACACTGCAGGCAGGAGCGTCCCAGACCACTTGACCGGTGAGTACCCTGGTGGCTGCGGTTGGGACAGCGCTGGGCCTGCAGCAGACCCCAATGCCATCAAGCGCCTCCGCAAGGCTGAGGTGCTGCACGATCGCTGGGCTATGTTGGGTACTCTCTGGTGCCTGACCCGCGAGCTGCTACAGAAGTACACTGCTATCGACAATGGTCCCAGCAAAGGTGTGTGGTTCAAGGCTGCTGCCGTGATCTTTGAGTCTTATGGCTTGAACTACATGGGTGCCTCCGCGTTGGTGCGCGCCTAGTCCATGCTTGCCGTGTTGGCCTGCCAGCTTGTCCTGATGGGTGCCATCGAGGCTTACCGTGTGATCGGTGGTCCATTCGGTGGACGAGACCTTGATGTGGTGTACCCTAGCGGCAAGTGATTTAACCCTCTGGGTTTGGCCAAGGACCCTGATGTGGCTGCCGAGCTGAAGGTGAAAGAGATCAGGAGCGGCCGTTTGGCGATGCTCTCCAAGTTCGGCTACTATGTGCAGGCTGCCGTCACCGGCCAGGGCCCTGTTGAGAACAGGGCCTCCCACATTGCTGATTTATTTGCGGTGAACAGGTTGACCCTTAAGGTTGCCATGCAGTCCACGCCATCAGTTGCCTTGTTCGCAGCTGGGAAGTAGCAGGAGGCCGCCCCCAAGGTGGATTTGTCTGGCTGGTATGGCCCTGACCGCAAGAAGTGGTTCGGCCCCAACATTGCGGACAGCTATGTTTTTGATTACTTGACCCCTGAGTACCCTGGTGACTACGGTAGGGACAGCGCTGGGCCTGCAGCAGGCCCCAAGACATACGGGCCAGCACGTTGGTTGCATCACCATCTTTAATCTCGTCCTGTGCCCCGTGCTTGCTGCTTTGTTTCTTGGTTGCTGCAGTGCTGCCCCCCTAGGCATTGTGCTTGCTTGTTGCAGTGCTGCTGCCCTGCCATGCCTTGCCCCTTACCCCCGGCGAACAAACGGACCAGCGTCCGTCGCCGTTGCTAATGCTAATGCTCTGCAGTTGCCACTGCCCCCGAAGCCTGGTTGGCCGGTATCCCCGGTCCTCTGGGCCCTCCGTCATGCCGTGGGCCACCTCAGGCAGCCCTGGGACCCACAGGATCGAGCAAGGCAGGAACCACCTCTCGGTGCGAGATGCCCGGTAACTCCAGTAGACGGCATGATAAGTGGTTATGACTGTGACTATGACTATATATATATATATATATATATATATATATATTACTACATATATATATATATATATATATATATATATATATTACTACACCCCTCTCCCCTTAAATTTAGCTAACAAGCAACAAGCAACAACAACACGTCTCCGTGCCGTTTTGGCCATTGCTCCGTCCCAAAGCTTCGGATCTTTCGCCCATGCAGCCATCTTGGAGCCTAGGTGGGTGGCCTTGCCAAATCCAAGTTTTGAGCCAAAATCTCACCGGTGGCGGCCCGGGGCGGTGGTGCCAAGTCGGGAGGTGCCCTCCCAAAACTGCGCAGTTTTGGGCCAAAAAGAGCCATTTTTCGCCCAAAACAGCCCTAGTAAGGGTTCAAAACAGCCAAACGAAGGCAAACGGCTGCTACACTTCACGTGCGGCTTGACTTTCTCGTGACCAGGGGACCTTTGGTGCCCTCTAACTCCACGATATGTCCGAAAAACTACCCAAAAAGGCGCCAAAATGCCCCAAAAACTGCGCCACGTGCACCAGCACCCCGAAACCAAGAACGGGCCGTATCTTGGGCTACGTGGCTCAAAACCGAATTCCGAGGGCACCTAGTCCACCCGCAACCCCCCACTTTTTATGGTTTCCAAGCCTCCGAATCGCCCAACGAGCCACCTAGACCCCCGTACCAATGTTCACTTGGTGGAGCCGGAGGGCAGGCAAGCCCGCGCACGGTGGGGGCCAGCGGTGGGTCCACCAGGGTCTCCAGGGCGAAAAAAATCATTTTTTCCAAAGTTGTTCCTAGACCACTTGGGATGCTCAAACAAGTGCTTTTAGGCCGTTTTGAGCCTGTGGTGGCACGTTTTGGGCCATGGAAAATCCTAAAATGGCTTGAAAATGGGCCGTTTCGGGACCAACAATGCGTCAAAAGTGGGTCAAAAACGCGTTTTTCCAAAAGTGATTCTGGACCATTTATGATGCTCAAACAAGTGGTTTTAGCCCATTTTGAGCCTATGGCGACGGGTTTTGGCTCATGGAAAATCCCATAATGCCTTGATAATGGGCCATTTTAGGACCAAAAATGGGTCAAAAATGGGTCAAAAACGCGTTTTTCCAAAAGTGATCCCGGACCATTTGGGATGCTCAAACAAGTGGTTTTAGCCCGTTTTGAGCCCGTTTTGAGCCCGTTTTGACCGAGTTTAGCCCCTTCCACCACGTGTATGCACCAGTTTGTGCCCTTCGCACGTACCTTAGAGCCGTGTGGTGGAGCCACCGAGAGTTGGGAGAGGGGTGTAGATTGGAGGATATATATATATATATATATATATATATATATATATATATATGTATGTATGTATATATATGTATGTATGTATATATATATATTATATATATATATATATATATATATATATATATATATATATATATATATATATATATATATATATATATATATATATATATATATATATATATATATATATATATATATATATATATATATATATATATATATATATATATATATATATATATATATATATATATATATATATATATATATATATATATATATATATATATATATATATATTACTACACCCCTCTCCCCTTAAATTTAGCTAACAAGCAACAACAACAACAAGCAACAACAAGCACGTCACCATTCCGTTTTGGCCACTGCACCTTCCCATCGCCTCGAGCGTGACTCTACTTTAGCCATCCTAGAGCCTAGGTGGTGGCCTTGCCAAATCCAAGTTTTGAGCCAAAAACTCACCGGTGGCGGCCCGGGGGCGGGGGCGCCAAGTCGGTAGGTGCCCTCCCAAATCTGTGCAGTTTTGGGCCAAAAACAGCCATTTTTCGCCCAAAACGGCCCTAGTAAGGGCTCAAAACAGCCAAACGAAGGCAAACGGCTGCTACACTCCACGTGCGGCTTGCCTTTCTCGTGACCAAGGGACCTTTGGTGCCCTCTAACTCCACGATATTTCCGACAAATGGCCCAAAAAGGCGCCAAAAAGCCCCAGAGTCTGCGCAATGTGCACCAGCACCCCGAAACCAAGAACGGGCCGTATCTTGGGCTACGTGGCTCAAAAACGAATTCCGAGGGCACCTAGTCCACCCGCAACCCCCCACTTTTTATGGTTTCCAAGCCTCAGAATCGCCCAACGAGACGCCTAGACCCCCGTACTAGTGGTCACTTGGTGCAGCCGGAGGGCCGGCTAGCCCACGCACAGTGGGGGCCAGCGGTGGGTCCACCAGGGTCCCCGGGGCGAAAAAAATCATTTTTTCCAAAGTTGTTCCTAGACCACTTGGGATGCTCAAACAAGTGTTTTTCGGACGTTTTGAGCCCGTGGTGGCGCGTTTAGGGCCATGGAAAATCCCAAAATGCCTTGAAAATGGGCCATTTTGGGACCAAAAATAGGTCAAAAATGGGTCAAAAACGCGTTTTTGCAAAAGTGATCCCGGACCATTTGGGGTGCTCAAACAAGTGTTTTTAGCCCGTTTTGAGCCCGTTTTGACCGAGTTTAGCCCCTTCCACCACATGTATGCACCACTTTGTGCCCTTCGCACGTACCTTAGAGCCGTGTGGTGGAGCCACCTAGAGTTGGGAGGATATATATTACTACACCCCTCTCCCCTTAAATTTAGCTAACAAGCAACAAGCAACAACAACAACAACAACAACACGTCACCATTCCGTTTTGGCCACTGCACCTTCCCATCGCCTCGGGCTTGACTCTACTTTAGCCATCCTAGAGCCTAGGTGGTGGCCTTGCCAAATCCAAGTTTTGAGCCAAAAACTCACCGGTGGCGGCCCGGGGCGTGGGCGCCAAGTCGGTAGGTGCCCTCCCAAATCTGCGCAGCCAGCTTGGGAGAGGGGTGTAGATTAGAGGATATATATATATATATATATATATATATATATATATCCTCTAATCTACACCCCTCTCCTAAAAGACACGTGGGTTTATTATGTGGGAGTCGAGCACAAGGTGGAGGGGAAGGCTAATGGGAATTTATATCCGCTCAGAAAGAGCCCATCCGTACGTATGGCAGCCGTTGGAGGAACGAAGCACAGTTGGCAAAACACGTGAAGGAATCACTTGCGAGTCTCGTGGTAATCACTTTACACAAACAGTTGTAACCTTTGCTCCCAAGGTTTAGACTGGTTGGAACTCTTGGATACTAGAAAAGTTTGGAATCGAAGGGAACAGGCTTTAAATTGCATAGAATTGCCGACGAAGGACCTAGTCGTCGTCACTATACAAATGGGGTGAATTGAATGCATCACATGAAATTGTTGTATGCACGTCAACGGCAAAGTGGTTTGCTAGCACTTGCAATGCACAAACCCCTGCCATATCAATATTATAATTGTAGAGAAGATTTAGCGAAAGCAGTGCGGATGTGTTGCTTTGTTGCAACACTTGCGGATTCCATTTGTTAACCAAGGTGTTGACGAGGTCAATCACACTATGGTCAACAAGACCAATGTCTTGGAAATCCAGTTGAATGGAACACAAAGTGGTTGCAAGTTCTTGGATGTAAAAGGGTTTGGCCAATTCATTTTGGGTCCCCCACTTCTGATTTGCACAGACGTTCAAATAGAAACTTTGCAGCTTTTTATATTGTCCCATCAAACGAAATAAAGAGGCCACCCCAAGTGGACCTATGTGGTTGTAACCTAGGTCTAGATGCATGTGGGTAAGTGTTTGCGCGTTGCACAATTCATTTGCCAACGCGCATGCACCACTATTAGTGATGGACCCAGAGGAGAGATCGAGGTGGAGTAAATTAAGCATATGCATGCCCTTACAGAAAACGTCTTTGAAGACGCGATTAGATGTGTTATCGTCCATAAAAGTTACCAACCCGTCTTCATTCTTTGCGATGCGCAAACTCAGAGCCAAAGTTGTGAGAGATGTGCAATTCAATAGGTTCTCTGCCATGTCTGAGGCGCACAAGGACGGCATGTAGCAGGATAAATTCAGGGTGTGCAGTGTACATTCAGTTGTGCTTTCTGGCGTGTACACCCAACCGCATGCAACACAATCACGATGCCGGAGATCGGGAACTGTGGTTGCGCCGCGTGAGAACTTACATCCCGAAGGGGACTCATCCCAGCACTTGAATGAGTAAGTTGTGCCCCATTTTTTAATCTGCGCCGGCACTCCGCACAAACATGATGGCCAGTCATGTGGGACATGTTTTGGCGGCTCCGTCCACTTGAAAGCCCCTTGATGACGGTTGTCCGGTTTGTCATTTGGGCACGCCAGGAAAGCTCGGTCAAAATTTGGAGTCGCTGAGCCGCTAACCTTAGGGATGAGCTCGGCCTGGCACACAGGGCAGGTGGGCGCATTGTCCATTATTGAAGTGCAGGTAATTCCGTTAAGAATACACCTAGAAATAGGGGTTGGCGATGTGTGAGATTTAGATAGTCGTACTAGAACATAGCCTCGGAGTAGTGGTGCATGAATGGCAACCCTGTCCCTTTTTGTAATTTGAACACCACGGACAAAATTTTAGGGCGGCTTCCATCCGAGTCATGATGCATCATGATGCAAGGCACGCAAGTTTCAAACATAAACGTAAGTGATGGAAACGAGTGCTCTTGCTGCAAGTAAGTGAAGGTAGCTCCGTTAAGAGTACACGTGCATTGTACGTCGTGGACTAATAAGTGAAGGTAACTCCGTTAAGAGTACACCTGCATCCTACGTCTTGCACTAATTGTACCCTGCTTGTATGGATTGGCAAATGAGATGGTTGGAAGTAGACAAAAACAAGGGGAGGTAACCCCGTTTAGAGTACACCCGCTTTGCTACCAAAATGTTCACCGTTTTTCTTAGAAAATGCATCACCCTTTGTTTGAGGGTATTGTAACAAACCGTTCGCAACAATAGAAGGCGCGCGCACAACGTGGATGACTGCTTTGACGGTTGTTGCAAGTAAATGAAGGCAACTCCGTGCAAAGTACACCTTGACTTGTACTTTTGTTGCAAATAAGAGAAGGTAACTCCGTTATGAGTACACCTGCATCTTACGTCGTTTAATGATAAGTGAAGGTAACTCCGTTAAGAGTACACCTGCATTGTATGTCGTGCACTAATTGTACCCTGCTCTTATGGATTGGCATATGGATGAAAATAATTGAAGGTAACTCCGTTAAGAGTACACCCGCTTTGCTACCAAAATGTTTTCCGTATGTTTTAGAAGATGCATCACCCTTTGTGTGAAAGGATTCTAACAAACCGTTTGCGACAATAGAAGGCGCGCGCACAACGTGGATGACTGCTTTGACGGTTGATGCAAGTAAATGAAGGTAACTCCATGCAGAGTACAACTTGACTTGTACTTTTGTTGCAAATAAGAGAAGGTAACTCCGTTAAGAGTACACCTGCATCTTACGTCGTTTAATGATAAGTGAAGGTAACTCCGTTAAGAGTACACCTGCATTGTATGTCGTGCACTAATTGTACCCTGCTCTTATGGATTGGCAAATGGATGAAAATAATTGAAGGTAACTCCGTTAAGCGTACACCCGCTTTGCTACCAAAATGTTTTCCGTATGTTTTAGAAGATGCATCACCCTTTGTGTGAAAGGATTCTAACAAACCGTTTGCAACAATAGAAGGCGCGCGCACAACGTGGATGACTGCTTTGACGGTTGTTGCAAGTAAATGAAGGCAACTCCGTGCAAAGTACACCTTGACTTGTACTTTTGTTGCAAATAAGAGAAGGTAACTCCGTTAAGAGTACACCTGCATCTTACGTCGTTTAATGATAAGTGAAGGTAACTCCGTTAAGAGTACACCTGCATTGTATGTCGTGCACTAATTGTACCCTGCTCTTATGGATTGGCAAATGGATGAAAATAATTGAAGGTAACTCCGTTAAGCGTACACCCGCTTTGCTACCAAAATGTTTTCCGTATGTTTTAGAAGATGCATCACCCTTTGTGTGAAAGGATTCTAACAAACCGTTTGCAACAATAGAAGGCGCGCGCACAACGTGGATGACTGCTTTGACGGTTGGTGCAAGTAAATGAAGGTAACTCCATGCAGAGTACACCTTGACTTGTACTTTTGTTGCAAATAAGAGAAGGTAACTCCGTTAAGAGTACACCTGCATCTTACGTCGTTTAATGATAAGTGAAGGTAACTCCGTTAAGAGTACACCTGCATTGTATGTCGTGCACTAATTGTACCCTGCTCTTATGGATTGGCAAATGGATGAAAATAATTGAAGGTAACTCCGTTAAGAGTACACCCGCTTTGCTACCAAAATGTTTTCCGTATGTTTTAGAAGATGCATCACCCTTTGTGTGAGAGGATTCTAACAAACCGTTTGCAACAATTGAAGGTGCGCGCACAACGTGGATGAGTGCTTTGTACGCTTGCTGCTTGTAAATGAAGGGAACTCCGTGAAAAGGACACCTTGACTCGTAGTTCTGTTGCAACTAAGAGAAGGTAACTCCGCTAAGAGTACACCTGCAACCTACGTCGTGCACCAATTGTACGTAGGTTTGTTAAATTTGCAATGTAGCGGAATTGATTGCAAGTCTGTTAATCGTACCTTTTGAATGCTAATTAAAATTACAATTTTAGAGGACACGCAATTGCACGCAAGAATGAAACAAATGTGTAATACATGCAAAAGAAGCTTTCCGTGTTGCTGGGCGCCATACAAGGAGCATTAGCGAGTTTGGAAGAAATAATATAAAGACGATGCCTCATGTATGGCAACTGGTTAGCTAACGGAACATTTCTCTTGCACACCCAAGAACTTGGAATCGTTGCTTTGCTAGTGCGTCCGACGGGTTTTTGTCGGGATGCAGTTGGAGACTGAGAGTGCGGTACTGTAATGTTACCAGGGTACTATCGGCGGCTCCCAAGAAGTGCAAAGCATGCTCGCGGCGTTTTCGTCGACTTAAATTTTCGTCCGTGATAAGGATTAACCACTTCTTGATCTCGTTCTCGGATAGTGTAGCATGATTTACCGGAGCTTTTTCTTGCCGTTGTTTTGCTTTTGGCGGCTGTTGGCTTGTTGATTCAGAAGGACGGCTCGAAGTGGATCTCTTGCGTCTAGTATTTGACTGCTCGTGGTCCTCTGGTCGACTCTTCTTGGACCTTGGCCCGGACTCGGAGTTGGATGACCGCTTCTTTGAGGAATGTTTGCGAGAACTTTGGTCGGCCTCGTGTCCACTCTTGGGATGTGGTTGACGGTGCGATTGGTAGGGTGGTGGCTCGCAAGTTCGGGTACGTGGAGGCATATTTGTCTTTTTTGACTTTGGAATTTTTCTTGTAGGAGTGGTTTGTGCCGGTGTGGTTTGTGGGTTTGCCCCCGTAGTCCCTTTACTTGTCCCACTCTTCCTACGGGTTGACGGATGCGGAGGCTGCGGCGCTTTGGACGTCGAAGACGGACCACTTGCTGAATTGGATTGGGGGTTGCGAATTGCAGCTTCCATGTCGCTGCTGGTGACGGTAGGAAGCGGCCCACCCTCCGTCATTGCCCAGTCCACTGGTTCATCATACTCTCTCAAAGCATCTTCATATGCCCAATCTTGAAACGTATTCACCGTAGAACGCAAGCTGCTCGTATCGTCGGCAAAAAGCTGGAGAACGCTTGCACAATACGTCAAGAACCACCGTGGCAGTTGCCCGGTGAGTCGATTGGTCTGACACCATTGCATGGCGAGCATGACGACACGGAAGCCACATGTATCGGAATCGGGTTGAGTTCCATAATGATGCCATGTAAAAGACCATCCCAATTTACTCATAATTGCCCGGAACCATGCGCCACAGGTAGATGCGTTATCTTTAGGATCGTGGACGACCAAGGTCTTGTCTACAATGGAAATGTCCGTGACCAACACGTAGTGAACTCCAACGGTGGAGTGCTGCGAGGTGAGTAGTACGGGTAGGGCATCTCCCAGAGTATACACAACCCGCGACGTCGGAGGATGTTGCATTATTACTGCCAATGTCACATCTTGGATGACCGGCTTAACGGAGGAATTGCCCTGTGGCAACAAGACCTCTAGTAAGCATTGCACTGCTGCGCAAGACAACCATGCACTCTCCAATAAGTGCACATTGTTCTCCGTGGTATCGCTTCTTTCTCGTGGCCAAAAATCCTCTCCAAAGTAATTAAGTCGTGGCTGCAAATGGGGGAAATCATCAATGGATGACGGCACCAGTCGTACAGGTCCTTGTGAATGTGTAGGCGATGGTGTAGATGATGGAGGTTGAATGTGGTTTTGCTTTTGTAGGATGCGTTCTTGAAACTGGGCTTTGGTTCCAGAAGTTGATAGCTTATGTGCAGCACACAATGTCCGCAATTGCACAACCGACATTTGAGCCAAGTCTTGGGCCGCAAACACTCGTGGGTTATTACACGCGTCCAATAGTTTGAAGCCTTGTGCCGGTTGCCGTGTAGCACCAACCGGTCGTCCTGGTTTGCGGACTTGCTCCGTTCCATCCTCGTTTAGATCATCAATGTCCAAAGACAGCTTGTCTCCACGCAATTGTCTCTCAATATACGACCAGTATGGAAATGACACATATTGGATAATGTGGAGCATGTTGACCTTCAATATCCGAGCATCTAACCGCAGTGGGAGTTGACTTACGACACTCCAAGCACGATGGACACACATAATTCCAATTATGAGTGATGTGGTAAATGTTCTTCGTGGATAAGGAGGGATTTGGCTTGGTGGTTTAGGAGACAACACGTTTGTTGCCACGAACCAATCCCATAATTGCACGTAATACGGATCAACAAGGAAAGCGTCACGACGGTAATTGAGGATGAATAGGCCTTGAAGTGAAGGAGCGCGTGATAAAGCAACATATGCGTGTGCTGCGGCAAAGAAAGCTGCCATGTCCACCCATACGCGGTCGTAAGAGCAGCCGTGCGTACCGTGCACGGTACATGAGTATCCGGGAAGCATAGGGAATTGGATTATTTTGACTTGCACGGACGGGCCATACACCGGAATTATTTGCTGGAAACGGCAGATGGGGTACTCCCTTGCGTGCCCCACCGGGCTTACCACAATGACATCATTCGACCATCTTTTGATCACAACAAGTGTCGAGTTAACGAGTCGATTTTCGATGGACACATTGCGAATAAGCCGTGCCCTCATGCCCGCTGCGACACACACTTGCTGAGGCAGCACACGACGATTGCGAGAATTGATGTAGTCGCACATTGCTTGATTGGTAGGGGCACCACCCATATCAACGTAGCTAGCATCGAACTTAACAATGCTTGACCCCAATTGAGCCATGAAATGTTCATTCCATCGGTTCATAGCATTTCTACGGCCAACCAACATGGGGGCATCCTCCAAGTCTTGTAGTGACACATCGGAATTTAGCGCTATGCGTTGCTGCAGAATTAAGTGCTCCTCGTCAGTCTCCTCTCCAATCCGCACACGATTAAGCAAGTTAATGAAATGTGCATCGTCTTGGCGCATTACGTCCGTCAGCACAAACGGAACAAAATGGTTTCGAAAGAGTGCACTGTCAAAGATATCCAAATCAACAGCGGGTAGTTGCAATGGATCACCTACGAGGAGCACTGTAATGCCACCAAAAGGATTGCGCTTGTCGCGGCGTACCTTGTGTAGCACATCATGGAGCGTGTGAAGGAGCTTGTTGGATAAGAGGGAGAACTCATCGACAATAATCATATCGGCAGTTCGAATCATCCACCACAAGGTTGTGCCTTCCTTTATTTGCCACTCCAAGTCCAAAGATAATGAGAACAGGCTGTGGATTGTGCGTCCTCCAACATTTAGGGCGGCTACCCCACTAGAACCACAAACTAGGATGCTGAAACCAAGCGCTCTTAACTTGGCAATTAGCAAGCGAACGACATAAGACTTGCCGGTTCCCGCAACCCCTGTGAGAACAGCACACAATTGCGCAACACTACTTCCACTTGATGTGCGGCAATGCGGGGAAATATCGGGACCATTCTCAAGAGGTTGCCGTTGAAAATGTGCAATAAAAATGTCAAATACCCGGCGTTGCCCTTGGTTCAAAGCATTCGGAAAGTGCCTCTGCTGCACGCGTGTCGTCAGCATCCATGAATGCCCTTAACTCCTCCGCCAATTGGGGATCCAGTTCAGCTTCCTCGGCCATTGCTGGCTCATCTTCTCCAAATCGGTGCTTTTCAAGCTCATCTAAATCGGACATGTAGGTATTGAGGAAGGTGGAGTCTATGATCTCTTCGGCCATAAGAACTTGTGCAAGAAGTCGCAAACACTCAACGGAATAGCCACGTGCTTGGGCATTGTTTAAAGTTTCTCTTGCCTCTTCCTCATAACCACGAAACAATCCTCGATGAATACACTCCTCCATGTATGTTTTAGTGACATTGTTGGATGAAAGGAATTTCCGCTCGTGGTCTGCTTTTGTGAACGGCTGTGACAATAATATCTTTTGCAAGAGATACAATTCTGCATCTTCTCCATACGGGAGGTAAAAGTTCCACCTTGAGATCGCAGTTCGCCTTCGCAGAATCCACTTTTTTCCCACCTCGTCCGTGAATGTCTTCTCCAACTTTTCTGGTGGTGATGGCCACCAATATGGTTTATCGCCCTCATTGGGGCGTACGTTGGCTTGAAAACGATCTCCGCTCACTGCATCATCGGAATCGCTAGAAGGAGAATCATATGCAAAGTCCTCCGCTGGATTGCTTGCTATAGCTGTGGAGTCTCCGGGTTCACGTTGTGTTCGGCGATAATAGCGATAGTAGTCGGGGTACTTGATGGGTATGGCAGCAATGGGGCGTTCCAAATAGTGGTCATAGCGATCCAAATACCAAACGTCTATGGACGTATCTTCGTCTGGGAGATGCTTTCGACGCTTGAGCCGTCCTAGTTTAGGCCATGGATCTGTAGGAATCCATACCACCTCTCGGCTACCTCGACATTGATGGATTCCTAAGAGCATCATGCCGTTCTCCATGCGTCTCAATGAACGCAACTTGAGCAAACGCTCCACATCGCTTGCATCGGGCGAGATGGTGATGGGCACCGTCAATGACTTTGCTGGCTTTGTGAGATATTTGGCGAGATACAATTCCCAACCCAAAGATGTTATCCGTTGCACATTATTGTGGCACTGGAGTCGAACCAACAATCGGCGATTGTGTGGAACAACACATGCATCTTCGGCTTCATATCTGCGATAAAGCAAGCGGACTCCACTGTCATCCAATTCTTCTCTCTCCTGCGGCACGCTAAAGGGATAACCTGACTTGCACTTGGTGCATACACGCCCACGACCAATATTGAAACACTTGTCGGGGTAGCATTGATGCACCATGTTGCACTCCTTGTACAGATCCCGTAGGTATGCTGTGAACTTTGGATCAAAGCCGTCACTTTGACGGGGCATTGTTGCGCAAACCACATCGTCCAGAATGCTGTTGGCTTCACACCATACCACGCCATGCAAATGCACCCGGCCTCGCTCTTGATATTCAAATCGAAACCAATAATCCCGCACCTTTCCAAATGGACCATTTTTGCCAATAGCCAAGAACTCTCGCTTGAATATCTCCACCCGCTTGTGAAACGCCACACAAGCCTCCATATCGTGGCCATCTTGGATTGGCTTGTTTGGCCCTGTGTTTGTGGGGTATTCTCCAGGCCACACAGCTCCTGCACGGCACCCTTTTTGCACAGCAGCTTGCAAATCGGCCCAGTTGTCATTCATGGTCAACGTGATGAAAAGGTCCGCTTTGCCAAGTTCACGACTCATGGCTGTAAGATCTAAATGTCGCGAGGCCCAATAAGAACGGGTTCCAACCAATTTTGAAGGTACATAAGTTCCATACCGATAATACGGGTTGAGCTCGGCCGTACCTTTATCGGTCCCCTCACGCTCGAGATTGTGGTTCATAGAATTTACACCGTCTTGGTAGCATGCACGCGGCGTTTTGCCTTGACGGGTAGCTTGAGTTGATGGCGGTGTTGTTGACGTTGCTGCATATTGGGAACTAGATGGAGGGTGTTGGGTGCTTTGGGTTGCGGATTGTGAAGATTGACTCGGCTGGGTGCATTGACTTCCTTGCGGACACTCCGAGGACGTGTGTGGTGATTGTGAGGTAGATTTCTTTGGCGCCGGTTTCGGACCAGTTGAACTCCTTGCACTTCTCAAATGTGCTGCAGTAATGTCCTCTGCCCGATCCGCACGTTGAGCCTTGAAATTTTGTTCATTCCAAATCAATTGGTTTTTCATCTCTTTGCTCACTTGGAAAAAGGACCACCACCGGTCCCGACGCCATCGGCTATCAAAGGCAAGATAACGACTACGGTAGTAGGCAGCACATCCAATGCCGCAACCTACGGTATATCCACCAACGCCGCCAGGATACAAATCGGGCCATACACACGGTTCCAACTTGGGGTCGTTAAAATGCAAATAAGTGTCATTGGCCAACGATTCAGCGGCCGTGGTCACGTTCCCACCCGCTCCCTGGAAGGGTGTCCGATGGAGGAAGCCCACTTTGTCCGAGTGAGGAGCAAAATCCGGAATGATGTTCCGAGGGGCATCACACTCCACAGCCCAAGCAACGTACTCATCTTGTAAATGGTATTCCAAGCGTTTCCCGTACTTGTCTTCATACGAACGCTGTGTCAATGTGCCCATGGTAGTGGCCGCATTCTCCAAGTATCGGTACAACGTCTCATAGTGCGCCAAGAATCGAGAATAAAAAGGGTGAATTTTTTTGAGCAGCAACAACGCTTGGTTCATTTGACGGTTGCTTTGCTTGCTGTCCTTGGGCTTTTGGTAATCGCGCAAAATATCCTCTTTCATTGTCATGAAACCATAAAGTGCATTGTAGTGTTGGCTTGGCTTGCGGCCGACACCAACGGTACCAATTGCATGGTGCCATTGCTTGTGACGAAGATCCACGTGCTTCAGCGTATTTGAGTAGAGGGCCCCAAGTGCAATTTGTCGCTTCTGGTACTCGGTGAGGTCCGCAATTTTTGAGGGGATATTGTAATGGATGTCCCCATCCAAAGTGTAGCCATAGTTGATGGGGTCATACTTCGCGGAATACTTGCTACAAACGTGGCAAGCATACATACGTGTAGCGGAGTGCCAAACAGGAGTGTCATACACCACAAAGCGACTTGTGCTACGTGCAGGAGATCGCGGGGGAACTGGAAACGGTGCATTTTTGTACTTCAAGTAATTGGCGAACATCTCGTTGCGGAATGCAAATATCCCACTTGTAACCAAATCGGTGGGTGGCACGCCAAACAAAGTCTGTGTACGTATCTCGTCAGTATTGCGTGGAACCGTAAACTTGTGTCCCCCACCTATTGGGCCCCAAAGGAGTTGACGACACCGGTAGCAAAGTGCATCAAAAAGTGGTGAGTACAAAGTGTCCAAACCATCAAGCCAATGCTCTCGAACCGACTTCAAAGAAATGTTGGACGGCGATGATGCATTAACACGGAACAACTCCCGAGACACTGTACGAACGACCCCAGAAGAACGACGCCCCGATGCCTTGATGTGCTGCTTGTCTGGCGTATTGTCGTGTCCACCAACGATGCCCTTATTCCGTTGCGATTCTGGCGTGTTGTTTATGCCTCCGAAGGAACCCTTGGCCGCTTGGGACTCCGCGGTGTTCTTCTTGCCTCCAGATGAACCCTTGGCCGCTTGGGACTCCGCGGTGTTCTTTTTGCCCTTGTTGGCTTGGGACTCCGCGGTGTTCTCCTTGCCCTTGTTGGCTTGGGACTCCGAGGTGTTCTTCTTGCCTCCACAAGACCCCTTGGCCGCTTGCGACTCCGCGGTGTTCTTCTTGCCTCCAGCTGAACCCTTTGCCGCTTGGGACTCCGCGGTGTTCTTTTTGCCCTTGATGGCCTGGGACTCCGCGGTGTTTTTCTTGCCCTTGTCGGCTTGGGACTCCGAGGTGTTCTTCTTGCCTCCACAAGACCCCTTGGCCGCTTGGAACTCAAGAGTGTTCAAACTTGCCACCGTCGCCGCTTGGATCCCAAGTGCGGCGCGCTTTTGCAATCGCTTCATCAGCGTGGCGCGCAACTGTGCATGTCGCCGGCGGATCGTAGGCGGGGGCACTTCGGTATGCAGCTTGATGAACTCGGCCACCGGGAAGTCAATGTCCGTGTCCAAGCATTGTTGCAACTCGTGCTCCCAGCGATTTGACATGGTGCGAAATAAAAGGTAACTCCGTTAAGAGTACACCTATACTCCAAATCCAACCGCCGAGAGCAAGAAAAAACATTAGTTGGGAAAAAACAAAGTGACTACTTGGGGGGTAGAAGCATCATTGATAATGTTGGTGACGCCTATACTTGTACAGCCTCAAACCCAACCGGATGGCAGTATCTTGTTTTGCGTTGGTGGGCCTTACTTATCCTCCCAAAGAATGAGCCCCATTCCTACCCACTAGTACCCTCGCCCAAACGGAACCTCACCTCGTGGTACCCGTGGAACAACAAAGCACACAAACGGCAAAACACAGCAGGAAACTACTGGTCCCTCTTGTACCAAACACTCCAGCCTATTGTTGCAACTCTTGCCTCTTGATTAGACATGGCGTGAATGTGAAGGTAACTCCGTTAAGAGTACACCTGTACTCCAAGTCCAAACACTAAGAGCAACGGGCACAGAAGAACAAAGCACACAAACGGCAAAACACGGCAAAGAACTACTCGTCCCTCTTGTACCAACTCTTGCTCCCATGATTAGACATGGCGTGAATGTGAAGGTAACTCCGTTAAGAGTACACCTGTACTCCAAGTGCAATCACCAACAGCAAAAGGCACGAAAGAACAAAGCACACAAACGGCAAAACACGACAAGGAACTACTCGTCCTTCTTATGCTTGGCGTGAATGTGAAGGTAACTCCGTTAAGAGTACACCTGTACTCCAAGTCCAATTACTAAGAGCAAAGGGCACGGAAGAATAACGCACACAAACAGCAAAAAAAGACAAGGAACTACTCGTCCCTCTTGTACCAAACACTCCCCACTATTTTTGCAAGTCTTGCTCCCGTGATTAGACATGGCGTGAATGTGAAGGTAACTCCGTTAAGAGTACACCTCTACTCCAAGTCCAATCACTAAGAGCAAAGGGCACAATGAACGAAGCACACAAACGGCAAAACACAGCAAGGATGACTCATCCCTCGGTACCGAAAGGGACTCAAAATTTCACTTGTTTTTGTCCCATAGTGGCCCATTTTCAAAGCATTTTGGGATTCTCCATGGGCCAAAACGCCCGATCTTGGGCTCAAAACGGGCTAAAAACACTTTTCTAAGCCTCCCAAATGGCCCATGATCACTTTCAGAAAATTGCGTTTTTCACCCATTTTTGAGCCATTTTTGGTGTTGAACCAGCCCCTTTTCAAGGCATTTTGGGATTATCCGTGGACCAAAACGCGGCAGCACGGGCTCAAAATGAGTCCAAACCACTTGTTTGAGCATCCCGAATGGTCCTGGATCACTTTTGGGAAAACGCGGTTTTCACCCATTTTTGACGCATATTTGGGTCCAAAACGGCCCATTTTCAAGGCATTTTGGGATTTTCCATGGCCCAAAACGCGTCACCACGGGCTCAAAACGGCCTAAAAACACATGTTTGAGCATCCCAAGTGGTCTAGGAACAACTTTGGAAAAAATTATTTTTTTCGCCCTGGGGACCCTGGTGGACCCACCGTTGGCCCCCGCCATGCGCGGGCCGGGCTGCCCACCGGCTGCACCAAGTGACCACTGGTTCGGGGGTCTACGCGTCTCGTTGGGCGATTGTGAGGCTTGGAAACCACAAAAAGTGGGGGGTTGCGGGTGGACTAGGTGCCCTCGGAATCGGATTTTGAGCCACGTAGCCCAAGATACGGTCCGTGCTTGGTTTCGGAGGGTTGGTGCATATTGCGTCGTTTTTGGGGCTTTTTGGCACCTTTTTGGGCCGTTTCTCGGACATATCGTGGAGTTGAAGGGCACTAGAGGGCTCTTTGACACGGTGAAGTCAAGCCGCACGTGGAGTGTGGCCACGGTTTTCCTTCGTTTGGGCGTTTCGCCCGGGTTTGGGGGCTATTTTGGGCGAAAAATGGCTGTTTTTGGCCCAAAACAACGCAGATTTGGGAGGGCACCTCCCGACTTGGCGCCACCGCCCCGGGCCGCCACCGGTGAGTTTTTGGCTCAAAACTTGGATTTGGCAAGGCCACCACCTAGGCTCTGGGATAGCTAGAGTAGAGTAGAGCCCGGAGCGATGAGGCGGAGCAATGGCCAAAACGGTGAGGAGAAGTGCTTGTTGTTGCTTGCTTGTTGTTGCTTGCTTGTTAGCTAGATTTAAGGGGAGAGGGGTGTAGTAATATATATATATATATATATATATATATATATATATATATATATATATATATATATATATATATATATATATATATATATATATATATATATATATATATATATATATATATATATATATATATATATATATATATATATATATATATATATATATATATATATATATATATATATATATATGTATATATATATATATATATATATATATATATATATATATATATTACTACACCCCTCTCCCCTTAAATTTAGCTAACAACAAGCAACAAGCAACAAGCAACAACAACAACACGTCTCCTTGCCGTTTTGGCCATTGCTCCGTCCCAACGCTTCGGATCATTTGCCCATGTGGCCATCTTGGAGCCTAGGTGCTGCCCTTGCCAAATCCAAGTTTTGAGCCAAAAACTCACCAGTGGCGGCCCGGGGTGGTGGCGCCAAGTCGGGAGGTGCCCTCCCAAATCTGCGCAGTTTTGTGCCCCAAAACAGCCATTTTTCGCCCAAAACAGCCCTAGTAAGGGTTCAAAATAGCCAAACGAAGGCAAACGGCTGCTACACTGCACGTGCGGCTTGATTTTCTCGCGACCAAGGGACCTTCGGTGCCCTTCAACTCCACGATATGTCCGAGAAACTACCCAAAAAGGCGCCAAAAAGCCCCAAAAACTGCGCAATGTGCACCAGCACCCCGAAACCAAGAACGGGCCGTATCTTGGGCTACGTGGCTCAAAAACGAATTCCGAGGGCACCTAGTCCACCCGCAACCCCCCAGTTTTTATGGTTTCCAAGCCTCCGAATCGCCCAACGAGACACGTAGACCCCCGTACCAATGGTCACTTGGTGCAGCCGGAGGGCTGGCCAGCCCACGCACAATGGGGGCCAACGTCGGGTCCACCGGGGTCCCCGGGGCGAAAAAAATGTTTTTTTTCAAAGTTTTTCCTAGACCACTTGGGATGCTCAAACAAGTGTTTTTAGGCCGTTTTGAGCCCGTGGTGGCGCGTTTTGGGCCATGGAAAATCCCAAAATGCCTTGAAAATGGGCCGTTTCGGGACCAACGATGGGTCAAAAATGGGTCAAAAACGCGTTTTTCCAAAAATGATCCTGGACCATTTATGATGCTCAAACAAGTGGTTTTAGCCCATTTGGAGCCCGTGGCGACGGGTTTTGGCTCATGGAAAATCCCAAAATGCCTTGAAAATGGGCCATTTTGGGACCAAAAATGGTCAAAAATGCGTCAAAAACGCGTTTTTCCAAAAGTGATGCCTTAACATTTGGGATGCTCAAACAAGTGTTTTTAGCCCGCTTTGAGCCTGTTTTGACCGAGTTTAGCCCCTTCCACCACATGTATGCACCACTATATATATATATATATATATATATATATGTATATATATATATATGTATATATATATATATGTATATATATATATATATATATATATATATATATATATATATATATATATATATATATATATGTATGTATGTATATATATATATATATATATATACATATATATATATATATATATATATATATGTATGTATATATATATATATGTATGTATGTATATATATATATATATATATATATATATATATATATATATATATCCTCCAATCTACACCCCTCTCCCAACTGTAGTTGGCTCCACCATAGGGCTCTACGGTACATGCGAAGGGTACAACTTGGTGCATACACGTGGCGGAAGGGGCTAAACTTGGTCAAAACGGGCTCCAATTGGGCTCAAAACGTTTGTTTGAGCATGCCAAATGGTCCATGATCTATTTTGGGAAAACACATCTTTGACCCGTTTTTGACCCATTTTTGGTCCCACAACGGCCCATTCTCAAGGCATTTTGGCCTTTTCCATGCAGCAAAACGGGTGATCTCGGGCTCAAAATGGGCTAAAAGCACTTGTTTGAGCATCCCAAATGGTCAACGATCACTTTTCAAAAAATGCGTTTTTCACCCATTTTAGATCCATTTTTGGTCTTGAAACAGCCCATTTTTAAGGCATTTTGGGATTTTCCATGGCCTATAACGTGCCACCACGGGCTAAAAACACTTGTTTGAGCATCCGAAGTGGTCTAGCAAAATCTTTGGAAAAAATAATTTTTTCGCCCCGGGGACCCTGGTGAACCCACCGTTGGCCCCCACCGTGCGCGGGCCGGGCTGCCCTCCAACTCTACCAAGTGACCACTGGTACGGGGGTCTAGGCGTCCGTTTGGGCGATTCCGAGGCTTGGAAACCACCAAAAGTGGGGGGTTGCGGATGGACTGGGTGCCCTCGGAATTCGCTTTTGAGCCACGTAGCCCAAGATACGGCCCGTTCTTGGTTTCGGGGTGCTGGTGCACATTACGCAGTTTTTGGGGCTTTTTGGCGCCTTTTTGGGTAGTTTCTCGGACATATCGTGGAGTTGAAGGGCACGAGACGGCTCCTTGACACCGTAAAGTCAAGCCGCACCGGGAGGTGACCACCATTTCCCTTCGCTTGGTCGTCCCGCCCGCGTTAGGGGGCTATTTTGGGCGAAAATTGGCTGTTTTTGGCCCAAAACTACACAGATTTGGGAGGGCACCCCCCAACTTGCCAACGTGCCACCACGGGCTCAAAACGGCCTAAAAACACTTGTTTGAGCATCCGAAGTGGTCTAGCAACATCTTTGGAAAAAATAGTTTTTTTCGCCCCGGGGACCCTGGTGAACCCACCGTTGGCCCCCACCGTGCGCGGGCCGGGCTGCCCTCCAACTCTACCAAGTGACCACTGGTACGGGGGTCTAGGCGTCCGTTTGGGCGATTCCGAGGCTTGGGAAACCACCAAAAGTGGGGGGTTGCGGATGGACTGGGTGCCCTCGGAATTCGCTTTTGAGCCACGTAGCCCAAGATACGGCCCGTTCTTGGTTTCGGGGTGCTGGTGCACATTACGCAGTTTTTGGGGCTTTTTGGCGCCTTTTTGGGTAGTTTCTCGGACATATCGTGGAGTTGAAGGGCACGAGACGGCTCCTTGACACCGTAAAGTCAAGCCGCACCGGGAGGTGACCACCATTTCCCTTCGCTTGGTCGTCCCGCCCGCGTTAGGGGGCTATTTTGGGCGAAAATTGGCTGTTTTTGGCCCAAAACTACACAGATTTGGGAGGGCACCCCCCAACTTGCCAACGTGCCACCACAAGCTCAAAACGGCCTAAAAACACTTGTTTGAGCATCCGAAGTGGTCTAGCAACATCTTTGGAAAAAATAGTTTTTTTCGCCCCGGGGACCCTGGTGAACCCACCGTTGGCCCCCACCGTGCGCGGGCCGGGCTGCCCTCCAACTCTACCAAGTGACCACTGGTACGGGGGTCTAGGCGTCCGTTTGGGCGATTCCGAGGCTTGGAAACCACCAAAAGTGGGGGGTTGCGGATGGACTGGGTGCCCTCGGAATTCGCTTTTGAGCCACGTAGCCCAAGATACGGCCCGTTCTTGGTTTCGGGGTGCTGGTGCACATTACGCAGTTTTTGGGGCTTTTTGGCGCCTTTTTGGGCCGTTTCTCGGACATATCGTGGAGTTGAAGGGCACGAGACGGCTCCTTGACACCGTAAAGTCAAGCCGCACTGGGAGGTGACCACCATTTCCCTTCGCTTGGTCGTCCCGCCCGCGTTAGGGGGCTATTTTGGGCGAAAATTGGCTGTTTTTGGCCCAAAACTACACAGATTTGGGAGGGCACCCCCCAACTTGCCAACGTGCCACCACGGGCTCAAAACGGCCTAAAAACACTTGTTTGAGCATCCGAAGTGGTCTAGCAACATCTTTGGAAAAAATAATTTTTTTCGCCCCGGGGACCCCGGTGAACCCACCGTTCGCCCCCACCGTGCGCGGGCCGGGCTGCCCTCCAACTCTACCAAGTGACCACTGGTACGGGGGTCTAGGCGTCCGTTTGGGCGATTCCGAGGCTTGGAAACCACCAAAAGTGGGGGGTTGCGGATGGACTGGGTGCCCTCGGAATTCGCTTTTGAGCCACGTAGCCCAAGATACGGCCCGTTCTTGGTTTCGGGGTGCTGGTGCACATTACGCAGTTTTTGGGGCTTTTTGGCGCCTTTTTGGGCCGTTTCTCGGACATATCGTGGAGTTGAAGGGCACGAGACGGCTCCTTGACACCGTAAAGTCAAGCCGCACCGGGAGGTGACCACCATTTCCCTTCGCTTGGTCGTCCCGCCCGCGTTAGGGGGCTATTTTGGGCGAAAATTGGCTGTTTTGGCCCAAAACTACACAGATTTGGGAGGGCACCCCCCAACTTGGCGCCACCGCCCCGGGCCGCCACCGGTGAGTTTTTGGCTCAAAACTTGGATTTGGTAAGGGCACCACCAAGGCTCCAGGATGGCTAAGATAGAGTTAGGCCCGAGGCGTTGGGAAGGTGCAATGGCCGAAACAGCACGGAGACGTGTTGCTTGTTGCTTGTTGCTTGTTGTTAGCTAAATTTAAGGGGAGAGGGGTGTAGTAATATATATATATATATATATATTATATATATATATATATATATATATATATTATATATTTTTGTTGTTGTTGTTGAGGGCACCCAGCACGTGCCGGCGGGAGAAATTGCGAGACACGCTCTCCCTGGGCAGGGCGCAAGGGAGCAGTCGGCCGGCGTCACGCTGGCCGGGCGTGTGCCGACGACGACCGAGGGGGGGGGGGGGGGTCGCCGTGGTGTGGGGGGGGGGGGGCGCGTGTGGAGGAGGGTGGGGCCACCTGAGGACGTCACCCTGGAGCCCCCCCCCCCCGTCTCGCGGGGGGAGAGTTACTCGTCCTGTGCGAAGCGGCTGTGGCGGGGGCGGAGGGTGGGGCGGTGACCTTGGGGTGGGGAAGGCACGCCCGGGTCCACGGACAGTCCGCGCCTTGCCCGAACATCCCGCCGAGGTGGCCGTTCCTCGTGTGAGGCCGTGGCGTGGCCGGGGGCGCTGGCCCGTGCTTCTAGCCTTCTACGGGGGCGAGGGGAGGCCTGGGAGTTGCGGTCTGCCGGCGCCTAGTCACCTCTGCTGGAGTTGTGTTGTGGCCGCCTCGTCCCCGGTAGTGCGGGCGCGCGCGCGCGTCGGTCATGGGGGAGGGAGGGCACAAGGGCGGGAGCACAAGAGCACGAACATGGGTTCACTGTCGCTGGCGTGCTGTGTTCGGTTCAGGTGCTGTTCCCTGGTGCCTGTCCCTGTGCCCTGCGTACGGGAGGCCGCGCGGCACAGCCGGCGGGGGGTCGCAGCCCGGGCCGGGCGCATGGGTAGCGGCGGGCGGCCGGGTAGGACGTGGCGCCATGCGGGTGCGGGGCCCGTGGCGGTCGCGGGGGGTCGCGGGCGGTCCAGCCGGCGGTCGGCAGTGGCCCTGAGCGTCCCACACAGTGGGGTCGGTGGGCGTGCCGGGGGAGGGCGCGTCCTGCAGGCCATGCTGCGGAGGGCGCGCGCGCAAGGGCGTCGGCGTGCCCGGTGCGGGCCCCTCTGCGGGCCGAGGGACCTGCGGTGAGCTGGTTGCGTTGCCTGGGGGCTGAGGCCGGGGCCGGG